>CM065126.1:10690000-11197500 GCA_033026305.1 Cirrhinus molitorella | reverse complement strand
CCATTATTTTTGAAACCAGCAACATTTCTATGGATAGCCAAAGCTAACTTAATTAGAAATAAAGAAAGAAAGAAATGTACAAAAGCAAATATAAATAAATGTATTAATAAATATACTAAGAAAAGTAAAAAAGAAATAAATTTATATTTATAATATTTATAATTTTATTTTCATTATTTACGTATTATTATTTTTTAAATCTACATTTATTTTATTTTATTTATACATTTATTTCCACTTTTATTTTTCACATTTATGTATTTATTTACGTATTTATTTATTTCCACATTTATTTCTGCATTTCTTCATCAGTAGGGTAATGAGGAGGGCGTGTTTTACCTCAAGAATAGCAATCGAGCCAGAGTAGGTGAGAGGTAGGCTTTGAGGCCACAGTGACGCCTTGTGGGGCCCACTTAAGACTTTTCAGTCCTGAATGGATCAGTGTGCGGTTAGCCACGTTTATCTTAAAGTAATAGTAAAAAAAGATGACAGTAAATTTCTTATATCTGTAGAAGCGCATTATCCTAGCACTTTAAAACTTTTTACACATGCAGTACAAGTAATTCTTAGGAAGCATGCCTAGTTTCATAAATGAATGTTCAGAGGCCCCAAAAAGATGTAAACTATCCACAAATTTTATAGATGCATGAAGACTGTAATAACCAGGATGACCACTTGATGGAGTCACAGGATAATATACCTTTTAACTCAAATCGTGCTCAGCACTGTGTATCAGTAAGAAAAATAAATTCACAGAATCAGTTGATATGTACAGTATACTTTTATATGTTTGTAGAAATGCTTATACAGCATTAAAATAAAAAAAATGCAAAGGAAAAATCATTAAAAGTTAGATTTATATTATATATAATTTTCTCACTATTAGGATATTTCTTGAACAATATTGCGATTTCGATTTTAATCACGATTTTGACACACACAGACATGTTTTACAGTGTGAATCTGAAACATTTTTCCAAAGGAAAACAATTAGATCTTTATTAAAGACCTGTAACACAAAATCAATTTTAAGGCAGTTTATGACCTTTTTTGAACAGCTGCACAAGTAAAATGAACAGAATGAGTATGTGTGGCAGCATATTAAGCCATAAAATGACAAAATTTACAGTTCAGATACAGGTTTTCACAAAAGCAAAACAATGTATACAATGGCATTTCAGCCTTTAGACAAGTAAAAGGAATAAATCAAGTATATAATTTGTTTATTTAAAACATAAGTATTACGGTCTTAATTGTTTGGATTTTTAGAAGGCACATTAACTTCTTTCACATTTACAAATCTATGTATTTTCTGCATAAAAAAGTCGATATTTGCAACAATCTGACCATAAACAGAAAAACTTATTGGAAATGAAAAATCATTGTCTGCCACGAGGTGGCGCTTTAGGAGCGCTGAAATATTGCGGTTTCCTTAGTAACGTCTGTACACAAAGCAGCCACCACGCTCTTATTACGCATTAGAGGTAAAATTAAATGAAAATGCCAACTACATGTTTCTGATGGCAGTCGGTTCCCTCCAGATACATTCATATAAAACATCTGTTTTGACTTGCAGCACGCAAATTTATTCAGTGACATTGCCCTTTGAAGTTTAATCCAGCCCTATCGCGATTCCTGTCTTCTGCAACTGTAAGACCTTTTAAATTATAATTAAGACTTTTCTTGTACTATTTAATGTATTTAAAAAAATTATGACTTTAAATTTGATACTAAATTGATGATTTTTAAGGACCTGCAGGAGCCCTCTAGTTTAAGAGAGCCCGTCGGACAGGGCGGTGAAACAATTTGGTAGCCCGACTGGAAAACACAAAAAAAAAATGTTGTGTGTGTATATATATAATACATATATGTATGTATATGTGTTTACAGCATTTATTAATTTTTTTATGTGTCTGCCAAGTGGATGGCTAGTTAACTTCTAAAGTGTTTACTTGTACAATTCTATCATTTCATGGTATACACGATTTTGCGAGCCCTGCAATGTTGTTTCCACCATAGAAGAGGGTCTTCCTCACTCTGACTTTTTTTTGGGCACCAAGTCCTCCTGTGCTGAACTCATCATCCCTGTTTCTGCAGCCTATTTGTCGTTAAGCTGTTCTCACGCTCTGTTTAGGCGTGCTGCGTTGTGATTGGTTCAAATGGAATACTGCGGGAAAAGTATCAGTCGGGAGCGCACAAAAAATCGTGCTGTAAGGTGATTTAGAAATCGTGCATGTTCACATTGCGATTTCGATACGATTTTAATTAATTGCACAGCCCTAATTTTACGTCTGACCCTTTACTACTTGGTTCAATTAAATAGAATAAGAAACAAATTAACCAAGTTAATATACTGGTAATATAGCTTTATACAATTCACATTTCACAAATGCGTATAGATCATTAAAATGTTTTTTCAAAATGGTTATAGATCATAAAATGTGTTAACAATTTACAATAAGCAACTAACAATGAACAATATATTTTTACAGCATTTCTTAATCTTTTTTAGTGTTAATAATATGCATATTCCGACACCCAACACCGACAGGTACATGCCCCAAGCCGAACACACCCACCAGGCCCGTGCTGCCTCCAAAAGGCTGTTTAGCAATGGCGAAACGAAACTAGGGCTGCCCCCTAATAGTCGACTAAGCGTTAGTTGACCAGAAAAGGCTTGGTCGACCAAAATTTTATTAGTCGTTTAGTCGCATAAATAAATAAATAAATAAATCTCACGGAGAGATCGTTAATGGCTATAGTCTGTGTGGTAATAGTAATACAGTATACATTGGGCAGTACATCCAACATTCGCCTATCATTCATCAACCTCAAATATGGCTTATTATCTGAAACGTAAGTAGTAGCAACTTTACATGTAATGTTAACCTAGAGCAGTGGGTTTTCAAACCTTGGGTAGGTCGCGGGACTTAAAAAATGGGTCGCCAGGACGATTAAAGGAAGATGTATATGTATGTAACAAAGTTCAAGTTTCAGGGAGAAGGATGCGGGAAGCTGCAAACGTAACTTTAATAACAAAATAAACATTAACAACAAAATGAAAGTAAGCGGCAGCCGCCTCAGGCCAGACTCTGTGCATATCTGTTTTTGCATTTATCAGTTAGTATCCACTCACTGCTGAAAACACCGGACTTTTTGTTCAGTCCTGAGTTCTGCAAGCTATTTAATCCTCTCATTATAACAAAGCCTTTAGACGCGCCTGTAGATTGCACATTCAGTACCGCGGAGAGTTTCACGCGACCGTTAAAAGAAACCGAAAGCAAAACGCGTGCACGCATTCAAAAGCAATTTTAATATCCCGCGTTCAGAGAGGGACCATCCCAATGAGCGTGAACTTGAGCATGAAACTCAGTGTATATCTTTGGCTTTCAGACGTTAAAATAGATCTATAGAGAGTAAACTTCCTACTTTTTCAGATTATAGCCTACATATGCATTCAGGCGCATCACAACTGCGGAGATGACGAGTCGCCGACTTCATCTCTTAAGCCGAAAACAAAGAAAGCTACTTTATCTTACTTATTAGGATATGTAGGCAATTAAAGGCTCATTATAATGATTTAAATGTTTTATTAATAAACGTACGATTAGTCGACTAATGCTTAAAATGAACGACTACTAGTCGACCAGAAAAATCCTAGTCGAGGGCAGCCCTAAACGAAACCAAAAGTAAAATGCGCATGCGCATTCAAAAGCAATTTTAATATCCCACGTTTAGAGAGCGACTGCCCAATGCGCGCAAATTAGGCTACATAACATATCTAGGCTGTTATTAGTATGTAAGCTATAATAGGTGGTGTAGTTGTCTATAGCTCTGTATCATGCTTGAAAAAGTCGGTCTCTATTTACACTTTGAATATTAGTAGCCTACCATGTGTCTGCCAAGTGGATGGCTAGTTAACTTCTAAAGTGTTTACTTGTACAATTCTATCATTTCATGGTATACCCGTTTTATGTTTGCACAAAGAATTAGAGGAAATGCAACAGTTTCAGCACTGATATTCTACCTCATTTGATGGTAATCCAAAAAAGATGCAACTGTTACTTAAGTTTTGCTAGCATTTTTATTTTTAAAAGCAGTGTTTTTAGTCTCTCATCAATGACAGTAGCTCATTGGAAAGGGATGGAAAATGTCCTTCATTTTGTTTGCACTAATGAATAGTGCTGCCTGTCAGCTGCAATCACCAATAAAATGTTGTTCCATTTTTTTTCTATACCGTCATAAATATCATTATCACAAATATTCCTGAAATACTGTGATATAATTTTGAGGCTATATCACCCACCCCTAGTGGTAAGGGTAGATTTAAGGGTGGGTTAAGGTGTAAGGGATGGGTCAACAGTGCAATTATAAATGCAATTACAGAAAATAATTAGGGCCCGAGCACCGCGGTGCGAGTTGTTTAAAAAACACATGCTCTGGAATTTGATATACTCGTCTGAGGCCTTTCCACCGATTGCCACCAAACTCGGTCAACATGATCCCAAGACACTGGGGATGCAAAATTGCCAGGGGATTTTTGATATCTCAAACGGTTTGGCCGTGGCGATTCGACAAAATTATGGCGAGAAATGAGAAACAGGAAGTGTCTAATAACTTTTGCACACATTGTCTGATTCTGATGAAACTTCACCAGTTTGTTCGTCGTATGATGCCGATCGCATATATGTCACTATTAGGAGTCAAAGTTCTAGCGCCACCAACTGGCTGAAGGAAATGTCATTTTCAAAATGCTTGAAATTCAAGATCTTATTTTTACTCTATTTGCTTCAAACTTCATCAGTAAAATGTCAAAACACGGTCGATAAGAATCTGTAAACGGGTTGTCGATACATTAAATGCTGTTTCAATGGCAACGTCTCAAAGTTTAAAATTTGTTTCCTGTGTTTTTGAGGCAGTTAACATGCTTAGATTTCCATGAAACGCAACGCACATATCAGCATTAATAATAGTTAGACACTGGCAAAAGCTCATAAATGGGCGTGGAGGAGGCACTCTATAGCGCCACCTTTTGACAATGTTTGGGGGTTAGTTTTTCCTACAATCACCGAACTTGGTACATATATTGTTCACTTCAATCCGGACAAATTTATATCCATTAGCTACGACCAACAGGAAGTCGGCTATTTTGGTTTGAATGTGGATTTTTGGAAAAATCATGCTGTGGAATTTTAAATACTCCTATCAGGAAAACCAAGAAAATCACACCAAAATTTTTGTGCATGATGCCAAGATACTGAAGATGCTAAATTGCGAGCGTATTTGAGATATCTTGAACGGTGTTGACGTGGTGATTTATTAAAGTAACAGTAAAAACGATAACCATAATTTTATTATATCTTTTAAAATGCAGCATTTAAACTCTTTCAAACTTTTTTCATACAGAGAACTAGTCATTCTGAGGAAGTATGCAAGAATTCAAACAAATCCAAAGCTCTATGAATTAAAGAAAATTTAAAAAAACAAACAGACATCTCATCTCACTCTGCCCCTGTGTGTGTGTGTGTGTGTGTGTGGTGGGTGTGTGAGTGTCAGAGTGAGTGTGGGGAGCGAGGATGGGTGGAAAGAGAGACAGAGTCAGAGGGGGGGGAAGAGAGGGGAATATTTAAACTCTTTGTAACAGAGAGATGAAGACTGTAATTCCCAGGATGAACACCGGATGAAGTCATGCGTTAAGATATCTTTTAACCCATCAGGAAAAAAAAAAATACATTCACAGAATCAATTGATATGTAGTTTACTTTTATATAATTACAGAAACAAATGCATAAAATAAGTTAATATGTCCTTTACTGGTAATATAGTTTGTATAATTCACATTTCACAAATGCTTATAGATCACTACATTATTATTATTTATTTTTTTAATGGTTATGGATCATAAAATGTGTTATTAACAATTTACAATGAGGTCTCTTTTTTTGGTTAACATTAATTAATGCATTAACTAATATGAACTAACAATGAACAATATATTTTTACAGCATATATTTATCTTTTTTAGAGTTAATAAAATATTCCTGTTCATGTTAACTCACAGTGCATATAAACTAATATTAAAATATAACTGTGCATTTTAATAACATAATACATGTTGAACTTAATAATAATTAACATTAATAAATGCTAACTAATTATTTTTTTGTTAACTAATATAATTAAACTAATCACACATGGAAGTCACTACAGTGGACAGATATTTGGAAATATCACACTGGTGGACTCACCATAGGGTGATTCCGCCTTTTGTATCAATGACCTTGCTATTCCATGCTAACTTGTCATTAGCGGTTATCAAGAGACATTTCCATAATTTCCTATAAAGATAGATATGGACAGTTTCCCTAAAGTTGTATTGTTCATTTTTTGTGTGTCTGTGTGTGTTTAACTCTGTTGATGTCGTAGTATAACCCTTTCATTGCTGTAACCCATAAAACCAGACAGCCAGAGCGATACTGTAAATCCATGTGCCTGCTGTGCACTTTTTTTAATTGATTGCATCAGGGTGGTGATTGCACTGAGGGCGAGGGCCCGCCCTTCGCTGCTCGCAGCTATATTTATTATTCTTCTTTTTCTTCTTCTCTAAGATTTGTCGCATTTTTGAGGGCCTAAACATGCTCAAAAAGTCATGAAACTTTGTACACGCCTTAGAGCTGGTGAAAATTCACGTCTGATATAAGTTTCAGAAATGGGTGTGGCAAATTGGCTCGACAGCGCCACCTAATCTCATTCAAGGAAGTGCCCCGACCGCTACGTTTCATGTACATTCACGAAAATTGGTATACACATTTACCACTCCAATACCTACAGAAAAGTCTCTTGGAGCGAAATCCGAAACCCAACAGGACACATATAAAATATGTATATAAAATATAATATATTATATTTATATAATATATAAAAATAACCCAACAGTTATTTTTAATAATCTCAGCAAATTGTGTGTCATTTTTGCCATTTCCAGGCATCGTACTTGAACAAACTACTAGAGATTTCTTCAGATCAACACCAAACTTGGTCAGTCTAATCTAAAGGACCTTGTGACGTTAAATTGCGAAGATCTTGAGTTTTCGTTGGAGGGCATGTCCGTGGCGGCCTGTCAAATTTCGATGTTTCGCCATGAAAAAGGAAGTTGTTATAACTCGGCCATACAATGTCTGATCTGCCCCAATCTTCACATGTATGATAACAGTCCTGACCTGAAGACATCTAAAGGCCAATATTCCATTATAATTATAGCGCCACCTGCTGGCAACAGGAAATTGCTTCTTTTACACTAACCTTAACCTACAATGTCCAATCTGCACCAAATGTCACATGTTTGCTAATAGTCCTGGCATGAACACATCTACATGACAATATGCAGTTATAGTTATAGCGCCTGCTGTTGACAGCAGGATATGTCATGCTTTACACTAACTCAAACATGCAATGTCCAATCTGCACAAAACTTCACAGGTTTGATAAGAGTCCTGACCTGAACACATCTATGTGCCAATATACAGTTACAATCATAGCGCCACCTGTTGGCAACATGAAAATCACTCAATAACTCAACCATACCATGTTCAATCTGCACCAAACTTCATATGTCTGAAGACAGTGCCAGCCTGAAGACATCTACATGCCAGTATCCAGTTATATTGATAGTGCCACCATCTGGCAGCAGGAAGTTGGGTACATATAGAAGGAATATGTCATTAATTTATATTTACCACTTTAAATGCATAAATTGGTCAACGTTTGCTGTGTTTTTAAAGCCACCGGTCGGCGGGTGCGAGGGCTCGTTCATCGCTGCTTGCAGCTTTAATTACATATGTAATTACATGTATGAACACAATAATTGCATTGTATCAAATGATTAATTTCAATGTAAGTACATAGTAGTTAAGGCCACTTAATATAAAGTGGGACCAGATTTATTAGTATTTATTAGGTGCAGCTCAAAAAATTAGAATATTGTGAAAAAGTATATATATTATAATGAATTATATATTATAGATTCATTACATGTAAAATAAAACATTTCAGAAGTTTTTATTTATTTATTTTTGTTGATCAGAGCGTAAAGTTAATGAAAGCCAAACATCCAGTATCTCAAAATATTAGTTTCATTAAATGACCATACCTACACAGAAGTCACAGAAGGTCCTTACTGAATGGGGTGGCTGTTTACAGAGTGGTGTATCAAAGCATATTAAATGCAAAGTTGACTGGAAGGAAGAAATTGGGTAGGCAAAGGTGCACAAGCAACAGGCATGACCGCAAGCTTGAGAATACTGTCAAGTAAAGCCAATTCAAACACTTGGGAGAGCTTCACAAGGAGTAGAATGAAGCCAGAGTCAGCGCATCAAGAGTCACCACACTCAGTCGTCTTCAGGAAAAGGACTACCAAGCCACTCACAAAACAGAAACAACGTCAGAAGCATCTTACCTGGGCTAAAGAGAAAAAGAACTGGAATGTTGCTCAGTGGTCCAAAGTCCTCTTTTCAGATAAAAGTAAATTTTGCATTTCATGTTGAAATCATGGTCCCAGAGAGCCCCAGGAAGACTGGAGAGGCACAGAATCTAAGCTGCTTGAAGTCCAGTGTGAAGTTTCTGAAGTCAGTAATGATTTGGGGTGCCATGGTCCATTGTGTTTTATAAAGTGCAAAGTCAATGCAGCTATCTACCAGGAGATTTTGGAGCACTTTATGCTTCCATCTGCTGACAAGCTTTATGGAGATGCTGATTTCCTTTTCCAGCAGGACTTTAGCACCTGCTCACAGTGCAACAACCACTTGCAAGTGGTTTGCTGACCATGATATTACTGTGCTTTATTGGCCAGCCAACATGCTTGACCTAAACCCCATTGAGAATCTATATTTTCAAGAGAAACAGTCGATCCAACAATATACAGACAATCTGACGGCTCAATAGTGCCATAGGCTGATCTCTTCCATGCCACACTTCACTGATGCTGTAATTTGTGCTAGTAGCAAGTCATTTGCTGTAATATGTGCTGCTGACCAAGTATTGAGTGCATAAATGAACATACTTTAAAGAACTTTTCTGTTTTGCAAATCTGTTTTTTGATTGATCTTCTGATATTTTGAAATACTGGATTTTGACTTTCATGAGCTGTAAGCTCTAATCATCAAAATTAAACCAAAAAAAGGTTTGAAATATTTTACTTTACATATAATGAATCTAGAATATATGGAAGTTTCAGTTTTTGAAATAAGTTACAGTAAAAAATGAACTTTTTCACAATATTCTTATTTTTTGAGCTGCACCTGTATTTATTTTCACTGTGTATTTAGCACAATGTCCCAACAATCAACTGGGGCTATATGTATACCTTATTTTGCATATTTAATCAAAATTATGATCTAATTTACACTTGAATGGTTTTATTGAACAGTATAAATTAAATAGTCTTCAGATGTTATCACATATGTGTGTGTGTGTATGTGTATTAGGGCTGGTAATTTAACTTGTTAATTAGATTAATTAATTACGGTGAAAAATAACACCTTAAAAGTATTAACTCATTTAACACACTTGCCCCGCCCCCAGACCTATGTTGGTCATACAGTTGATTGGTCATACAGTTGGTGTTGGTCCATTGTGCTTTATCAAGTGCAGAGTCAATGCAGCCATCTACCAGGAGATTTTGGAGCACTTTATGCTTCCATCTGCTTTATGGAGATGCTGATTTCCTTTTCCAGCAGGACTTTAGCACCTGCCCACAGTGCAACAACCACTTGCAAGTGGTTTGCTGACCATGATATTACTATAAGTGCAAAGTCAATGATTGATGACTAATATGAGGCAGGGCAACAGCTCACTGCATGATAGAGCCGAGAGAACATAGTCAAGATGTCCCTAAAATGTAAGATATAGGGCAAAAATGACCCTGTTTGAGTCATGTTATTAAAATCAAAAGTTATAAACAATTTAACATGCTAACATGAACTAAGAGTTGTTATTTATAACAAAGATTAATAACTTCTGTAGCAAATGTAGCTTTTGCTCATTGATAATGTTAATGCATTAAGGTAACTAATGAGATCTTATTGTAAAAAACTATACCTATTAGTCTTTTAAATCTTTTGCACTTTAATCTGTATAAAATTTGTAACATGTTTTGTGTGTTGCTTTGTTTTGTTTTTTTTGTTTGTTTTGATAAAAACATTAGCAATTAATCGCAACATGAAATTTTTATATCAGCATATCCCTTATATATGTGTGTGTGTGTGTGTGTATATATGTGTGTGTGTGTGTGTGTGTATATATATATATATGTGTATATGTGTGTGTGTGTGTGTGTGTGTGTGTGTATACATATACAAAATGTATTCAATATATAAATCTTTTCTAACAATATAAGTCTATGCTATCACTGCTGTTCTTTTTTAACCTTTATTGATCAAAAAAATCCAGAAAAAAGTATCACAGGTTCCCAAAAAAATATTAAGCTCACAACTGTTTCCAGCACTGATAAAAAATCGACATATTAGAATGATTTTTGAAGGATCATGTAACACTGAAGACTGGAGTAATGAGTCTGGAAATTCAACTTTAATTACGGAAATAAATGTCATTTTAATGTATATTAATATAGAAAAACATTGATTTACATCGTAATAATATTTCACAATATTATTTTTTTTTTTCTCTGTATTTTTGATCAAGTGAAAACAGCCTTGATAAGCATAAGAAACTTATTTAAAAAATATTAAATGAGAGGGTGTGTCCAAACTTTTGTTGTGTGTGTGTGTATGTGTATATATGTTTATACAACAGTTCTTTCTGGTTCTCAAATCTGATTGGTTGAGAACTGTGATATATTGTACTGTTTCGCTACAGGAACGCCCTCTCACAATTTTGCATCACTCCACTTGTTCTAGCCGGGTCTATGTTTTGTTTTTTTTGTTTTTTTGTTTTTTAGTATTCATTGAGCTAACAGTAGAGTAGCCTACGTTAATGAACCACATCTAAGAAGAAACAAACATGACAAACGACTTTTTTTTGTTTTTGTTATGAATATTTTATTTAATATTGATTACGAAAGCTCAACAGACAATGAAGATGCAAGGGAATCTTTACCAACAGGCCAAACAGCAAGAAGTGCAGCCGTTATCTGCAGATTTGGACAATTTAGAAAAAAAAAACATGAAAATAACATGGTGCGGCAAACAGTGTGGGCTGTGAACTGTTTTAAATCATGGTTATCCGAAAAACAGCTCAATATCGACCTCAGACATATCGAGGAATGACAAATGAGCTCAGTTTTGCACAATTTCTATGGCTTCATTAGGACCAGTAAAGGAGAACTGTAAGTCATAAATAAAAAACGCATGCACACTAATCCGTCTAGCTTCATTCTCTCGTCTCTCTAAAAGATGGTGTTCGCAGCTAAATCTTCCATTCACTCATTTTACAGCACGCTCGTCCATGGCGTCATACAGTGTAATACAACACAGGTACAAATTATTAAATAATTTAACTAGGGTTTATACATAATTTCCGTGACAGAGTTCAAGATAGATAATTTAATTTTACTATTGGAACTGCCCGTTTCAAATGATGATTAAACAGCAAGCAAACTATGCAAAAGTGAACTGTATGAGTGGACTAATGTAGAGAATAGTGAATATAGGGGGCGATTTCGGATACAGCCATTATTTCTCACTAATAACCTAACTAAAGCAACACATGCCAGTCCAAAGCAATGAAGGGAGGGCTGATTTTGTTTAGATGCTGATTTCATTTATCAGCAGTATTTGTCAGATATTGTTTACTGCACCTTTAAGGCCATACAAATCTGTATCATTTAAGCCATTTATTATAAAACTGGAAACTACACTAAACTTTTTTTTTATCCTCTGAGTCATGTTCATTCTAATGATATTGTTCTTGTTGTCTAATGTATTGAAATGTTCATGTAAATATCTTTCCAGATTGTCATTTATGGGGACATTCCAAAGAAGGAGAATGTGGTTTACCTGTCAAACCATCAATCCACAGGTAAGTCTTGATGCTCTTATCTATAAATGTTCCAAAATAATTGTGATGCAGACTGACTTTCTTTCTTTCTTTCTTTCTTTCTTTCTTTTTTTCTTCCTTTTGTATATCTTAGTATCATGGTATCTGACAGCATTACTGTACCACTTGTAAGTGTTGTATTCTCCATTGCAGCTGACTGGATTATTGCTGACATGTTAGCCATTCGACAAAATGCACTTGGACACGTAAGATATGTCCTGAAAGATGGTCTGAAGTGGCTTCCTTTGTATGGATGGTATTTCTCACAGGTAGTGTACACATCTTATTTAAATCATTAGACCTCATTCATGTTTACTGAATGGTTTTATAAACGATTTACACACGTTTATTCAGGACCTGTTGTATGTTTGTGGTTTATGACTGTGGTTGATGTGATTCACAGCATGGAGGTGTGTATGTGAAGAGAAGTGCCAACTTTGATGAGAAAGCCATGAAAAAGAAATTAGCATCTCAGACCAAAATGGGTACACCTGTGAGTATATATCTATCAGCACTCACCGACTGAAAATGCAGAAATCAGTGCTTGTCAGTGTAATGCTTTTATGTAATGTGCAGTCATATGTCTAAGTAAAGGAAAAGGGGGAAAAAAAGCATTTAACCCATCCAAGTGCACACACAGTAGTGAACACACAGTAGTGAACACACACCTGGAGCAGTGGGCAGCCATTTTATTATTTTTGTTGGATAATTATTATTATTTTTTAAAATGGTTTTATTGAACCAAACTGTGAAAATACATCATGTATTCAGGGATGTGATTTTTCCGACCTACTTTTTGCGAGTAGAAGCAGCGGTTCCACCCGGTAACTTTTCATGAATGGTGGTGAGAATTTGAGATTGCTTAGTGCTGTCATAAAAATCACAACGGTTGTGATGTAATTATATAATAAACTGTAGTCTGACGCGACACATGTATGCTGTTACAGTACTGTTTTTAGTTATGCTTCACTGTTAGTGCTGTGATTGGTTTGAGCTTAATTTGCATTTGGGAATGCAACATTCGTCATTAGAAACGTTTATAAATCTGTTTTTTACAAAGAGAAGTTTCAGTGTTACATAATCCTTCAGAAATTATTCTAATATGCTGATTTGCTGCTCAAGAAACATTTCTCATTATTATCATGTTAAAAACAGTTTTGCTGCTTAATATTTTTGTGGAAACAATATAGCTACCACTCAAACATTTGTATATGGTTTAAAAAAGAGAGAGAAATTAATAATTGTATTCATCATGCATGAAAGTGTTGAAAAGTGAGTGAAGACATTTAAAATAATTTCCATTTAATAAATGCATTAACACATTCATATATTTGATAAATGCAAATAAATTTTGCTCATTAACTTTATATTTATCAAAACATCCTAAAAAATAGTGTATCACAAATGATGATTTCTAAAAGATCATGTGACACTGAAAACTGGAGTAATGATGAAGAAAATTCTGCTTTGCGTCACAGGAATAACATTGCATTTTATAATATATAGTAAAATTTAAAACTTTTTTTATTTGTAATAATATTTCACAATATTGCTGTTTTTTTCCTTTATTTTGATCAAATAAATTCAGCCTTAATGAGCACATTTTTATAGATATAGAAGATATTTATTTCAAAATCACTGATGATTGTAATTTTCCCTTTTAGCAGGTACTTTAATAATAATAATTCTATATACTTTACTATAGTACTTATTTATATTATATTGTTATCATGATTATTAAATGATGCTTTTTATTTTTTACAGGACAATAGTATGTATTATTACAATATAAGATATATAATTTAATGTGATAATATATATAAAATAAGTGCTGGGGTGTGGCTTGGGCGTGGTCAGATTTTCCTTCTTTTTTTGTCTCTAGCTGATCAAATGCCTGTTTATTAAACCGAGGGCAAATATACGTTACACATTATAACAAATGCCTGCAGATGGTGCCAACGGCCTGTCAACTGTTTTTACACTTTACTACGCAATCTAATGCATGTAATATTGATTCAATATTTAGTTCGAATGTCCACTTAATCTTTAGTATTTGTCAATTTCTTTATGATGGAAAGCTACAGCCACTGTATTTTTTTTTGTTTGTTTGTTTGTTTTTTTGTTTTAATATGTGGCATTGGGGCGATTATGCACAGTTTTCATATCGTCCTATCATCCACCTGTGAGATATTATTGTGCTAATTTATTTATTTATTATCTTGGTTTAATTACCAGAAATGGAACCAACTCCAGCATAAGGCTAAAAGCAGTTTTTAATATGACTGAATTGTATTTTAACATAACAATTTAATAGAAATATTGTAAGTTACTAATTATAATGCTTACATTAAAAAAAAAAAAAAAAAAAAAACGGCTACAGAAAATGAGTAAAAAACATTTACATTATCAAAGAACATCATCACTGCCTAGCCTAGTCTAGTGCGAGTTTATGCACTTTAAAAAAACATGGTAACACTTTATTTTCCATAATATAGAGTAATAACCTAGTTAAGTACTTGGTAGTAGCTGTTTTTAAACAAAATGTACTTACCATGTAACTAAGTTCAAAGTCCCTTTAAGGCAAGTCATTCCACTCAGCGGCCATCTTTGAAATGCCTCTTGGGCATGCAAGTGCAGCTCCTATCTCTTTGAATGGGGAAACATCAAATTCCCCAAAACGGTTCACCAAGTTTGATTAAATTTCATATTTGAAATCACCAATGAAATCTGACAAGAACCACCTCATTAATATGGTTCCTTGTGCTTTAATAGCGTTAAAAAATGCTTATTTTGCAGGCTAGATCAGACAGTGCGCATGCGCAGTACTGAGCGCCCGTCTTAGAACGCCGAATGTTTCTATAGCAACCGGGACTTCTAACGGCAGCTGCAGTGACGTGCTGACTTTACTAATCAACGATTGGCTCTTTCATTAAGAAGGCGGGGCTTTGCGGCCATAATGAGCATTGCATTTTTCCCCATTCAAAACTACACAAGTGACACGTCTTGGGTATTCTATAGTCTTTGCTAAGTTATGGAACAGTCTGTACTTACAATTTGTAATTATGTACATGTAATAGGCAGCTACTGTTGCAGACGTGTCTGTTACACAGCTAGCTACTTATGTAACCAAAAGATTGTTACATATGTGTTGCAGACTTTATACAATGTATAAGTACACAGACAAAAGCTACTTAAAATAAAATGTATCAATTTTATTTGCGTGTACTTCATGTGTATCTATACTGTACACCATATCCAGCTGCACCTTAGTTTGATTTAACCCACCATGTAATACCTCTCTAATTACATTAAAATTACAGAATATTACACAGGCATAACTACTGCATATTATATCTATATAATCACAAACTATAATTACAGGCTGTTTCATAACTTAGTTACATGGTAAGTACATTTTGTTTCATGTAAGTCCAACGATGACTACTAAGTATTTATTAATCTGTATTATGACACCTTAAAATAAAGTGTTACCAAAAACACTCCTGTGATAATCAGTGAAGGCATCTACACTGTATGATAAATAAATCTCTTATGTCTGTTTCACACATACTCTGTTTGCAGTGCATATGCGGTGCATATTTTTTTCCGCACCCATGTTAACGGACTAGAGCGTTCACACTGCATGCAGTTGCCGGCAGTGCGTTTCAGGAGCGGTGCATTCGCAGCAGTGCACGGTGTCTGCGGGTCCTTATAAAGTCTTAAAATGTCTTAAATAACGTTTTCCAACTATAAGGCCTTAAAAAGTCTTAATATGTCTTAAATTCAGATTCCATGGGTCTTAAATTATTTTGGTCATATTACCGCTAAAATATCTTCAGTCTGACGGACCTAATAACTGTTTACAATTATTGGACAGACTGAAGATTGACTAAAAAATAAAATAAAAATAACCAGCGAAGCATCAAAACACAAGAATGATTCTTCTTATTTTAATACATTCAACGTAAACAGCGTTGATAATGGATAGTGTATTTCTGGTATCAAAATTGCGCTGCCTGTCTCTTAGTAAGAGACTAAAAAACTAATGAGAAAAACAGCACACATAAAGAAACTCACTCAGGTAAAAATTCAAAATGTGTAGTTTATTAATAACATTATGTAGTTCAGTAACATACCAATGGAGCTTTGCTGAATGTTATCACGATTGCAAATGTTACATTGATTTTTCAGTAAACAAGTAATTAGCCAAATGGTTAAGTTATTTACATTTTAAACACAATATTTACTGTTTTGTTCTGTTTCATTACCGAAAATAGTTCCAAACAAGGATCACAGCAGCACATTCTCCAAGCAACACGGCGGTGCTTTGTTATTGAATGACTCAGCGTTTTGAACTAATCAGTTGAAATTACTCATATTGACTCACTCACTCACCGCCGCCTACTGGTAGTTTAGTAAGAGTATGGATTTCCCCCCAACATTTCTTATTTGTATATTCATAAATGCATTTAAAACATTAATCTCATAACATAATTTATTGCAGTTTTAATTTTGCAGTGTAAATTATTTAATCTGACTGGTAACAGCCCTATAGAATTTATTGATAAATTGTAATAATTTGACATAAAAGGTGATGAATACATTTCAAAAGTTTAAAAAATAGGCCTTAATAAAGGTAAAAAAAATATGCAGATTTAAGTATGAAAAAGCTGATAGAGCACTGATGAAAATATTGCTTCAGAATAAATTATTTACACCACCAAAAATCTTGGTGATGTGGTACTTTTATGGGGATATTTTGTGTGAAATATTGTCTGCTGATATGAAAAGTTCACTGTATATCGTAGTAATAAATAGAATTCATGACAGCGATGAAATTTTGTTTTCTTTTTACATTAAGCACATATAAATTAAGTCTACTGTGCTTCACAGTCAACACATGGCTTTTTGGCTAGGTTTAAAACAAGGAAAAGTGCACTTTTAAAATAAACAAGACAACATAATAGATGCACTTGTGGAGGTAGAAAAGCAAAGTTATTTAAGACCAGCGGGATTGCTTTTAATACAGATTTAATGCAAAAGAAATGCACAAGAGCCGACTGTTTCTGTCTGTGGTACGCTTTAATTTAAAATATTTGTGATAGCCCAATTTCAATAAGAAAAGGAAGCTATATGCTGTGTTTAAATGTGTTGCAACTTGCTTGAGCAACTTGGGCTAATATACAAATCTAGAAGTCAAGTGCATTGAATAATAAGTTGTTTATATTTATTTAAATGTGAATAAATCTATTAATGATTGTATTGTGCTGTGACAAGAGGATCACAATGCTGAAATGTTTGGTGTTACCCCTTATTTACACATCTGTGGCACATTACGGCTCAGACACGGCAATGGGAGTTGATTGTGGCCACTCAATGCTTGTGTTTATACCAGCCACGCTGCTGCAAGTTTCTAAAGTGTACCAGAAGTGGTTCTTTCCGCCAAAAGTGGAGCAAAACATTGCTGCTCATTTGAACTGTGCCACATGGACCATTTATCCACTTGCAACCTCAAGACCAGCCAACGATGGAGTGAGGTGAATGACTATTTATATGGTGAGGTAAGTTCATGTAGGAGGTTCTGTGGAGGAAGGGAGAACAGGTTCAGTAAAGGGTTTGAGGAGTAAGACGTGAAATGTAGGTGCGATGTGATAGTGGTTTGGTAACTTTAGTTCATAGGTGACTGCATTGATCTGTCTGGTGATGGGAAATGGACCAGTGTAACAGGGACTCGGAGACAGGACTCGGATAGGCCGTCGGAGACGGATTTTCCGGGTAGAGAGCCAGACGCAGTCGCCAGGTTAGAAGATGGGAGTGGGAGAGCCACGGGCATTGGTGAAACTCTTGTGTCTCCAAACTACCAGTTGGAGATGAATGTGAGCTGAGTCCCACACCCTCTCGCTCTCCCGGAAGCAATAGTCTTACCGCGGACACTTCAGAGAGTTCTCCGGTCCAGGGGAAGAGAGAAAGTTGGTATCCTTGAAAACACTGAAAAGGGGTTAGTCCAGTAGTGGTTTAACGGAGGGAATATGCCTTTCTGCCAAAGTGGTGTCAGGGCACCCTCCACGAGCTTGGTAAAGATGCAGGGAGGTGGGAGCAGGCCAAAGAGGAGGACCTTGTACTGATTGGCCCGACCCTCGAAAGGAAACCGAAGAAACGGTCTGTCAAGGTCCTTCAGGTCGATGGCTGCAAACCAATCTTGGTGACGAATGCATGAAAGAATGTGCTTCAAGGTAAGCATCTGTGAAGGGACCATTTCAGAATTCGAAGGTCCAGGATTAGTCGTAAATTACCGCTCTTGTTGGGTACAATGAAGTAGGGATTGTAATCCCATCTCCATCTCGGTTGGAGGACTGGCTCTGCATGCAGGACAGATGCATCTGTGTCTGACCGGATAGATGTGAAAAGGATGCCTGTGAACCTGGGCAGATGCTTGCGAACTGAATCGCATAGCCAAGTCGTACCAAGATGGACTGGGAGGCACTAGCCAGGCTCCCAGGCAACGTACAAGCGGGATCAACGGAGCGGTATCTGACGTACCTGCGGCGGGGCAGCCCAGGAGGAGGAGGGTGACTCAACCTAGGAAGCGTCTCATTCTGGAGGAAGTCAAGCTGCCTGGGTAGCACATATCCTGTCCCCTCGTTCCCGCTGTGGTGAATGTGCTGGCGACATTTTCAAACGCTGAGTCCAAATAAGAGGAAGGAAGCGTCGCTCATCAACTGACCTGGGCGTGATAGACCCAGAAACAGAGAAATTTGCTCTTTTTTTTTTAAAAGGGTAGGTACAGCTAACCAGGAGGTCAGTGGTGGCAGTGAAGTCCCAGATATTGCCCAAAGAGCCAAACTTCTCCAACCCTGGGAAACCCGACTCCAATAATCTGCCGCTTCACGATCTTGCGGTAAAAATAGCGGCGTGCTGAGGATTGGGGCAGAGCAAGTGTAGAGGCTGCAGGGGGTGCCCTCGGTGACAAATAAATGAAGGCTTGTTAGATCTCCTCCATCTATATAGTACTGTTGAGGATTTCTGGGCAAAGTTTTTGACAGTGTCGCCAGAAAAGCCGACCTGGGAGACGGGTGTCTCAAGAAAGCCAACTCTGTCGACGCCCACCATCTATGCCAGCCAGAGATGGTGTTCCTGGACTACATGATAGACATCACCTGACAGAGGGACCGCACCGTGACCTATTCATCCTGAAGAACAACGTCAGTCACCATGCGCAGTTCCTGCATCAACCTGTGGTCAGAACTACCCTTGTGCAGTTTTATAGTTCCTCGGTTTTCTGCTGTTTAAGCACAAACGAAAAAAAGTAAACCCAACCATTAATATGGCAATAATTAAGGATAATAATGTAATAATCATATAATTTATTAGCGCTCTGGGTGTGGTGACCACTTTGTCCCTACTGTATAGAGGTGTAACGAGACACGAGACTGGGTCCACAGTCTCAGAATACATGTACACAGACTTTAACATAAATGTGCGATTAGTTAAATACTGTCTTAAATTAACGGCTACTAGTTAACTAGAAAAATCTTTAGTGGGGGGCAGCCCTAATAAATACCCACTAGACGTCTATGTTAAAGTTTTTTTTTTGTTGTTGTTTTGTTTTTTTTTAAGCATTTTATACACATTTCCGTAGTCTGATAAATTCCACTTTCAGAACGGCTGTCTGTAACGGAGAATTGTCACGGCCGGATTGATTTTTCTTCTGAAACACAAAAAGAGGTAGATATTGTTGCTTCTGGCTTGTGCATTGTAAATAACAGAACGTCTACAAAATGTTGTTTTCCCTCATCTAAAATATCAAACAGGTTTATAGACTGATACTTTTCTGATGTCTGGACCCTGTTTATTCATGGGTTTAGAAAAATATAAAGAGATGGTTCAGTATATTGGTTACTACATTTTATGAGAATTTATATTTCAGGTTTTGACTGTGAATGTTAAGTCCATAATGCTGGAATTGGTACTCATTTATAATTTTGTATACATTAGTTAACATTTAAAGTGGATCAAAACCTTTTATCAAAGTTGTCCTAAAACCAAAACAATACCCAGTCTTGTCTTAGGACAGCTTTGATTATTTTTTTTGTTGATCCACTTCAAATGTTCACTACTGTATGGGGTGTGACGAAACACTTGTCCCACAAGACAAGACATGAGACTGGGTTCACAAGAACAAGACAAGATTTTTAAACCTTTTTTTTTTTTTTTTAAAGAAATCCTCAATAATGAGAGATATATTATATGCAGTAATAAACGTAAACTAATGCTGCGTGATTGTAGATAAATAAAAAAAAAAAAACATTTTTAAAAATTGGAGATCACATCTCTCATGATTCTGAAGAAAAAAGATTAGAAATCTAAACAAAATAACATAATTTACTAGTGATTCTGACCCAACATTCACTGCTTAAGTCTTTTTTATATATATACATATATATATATATATATATATATATATATATATATATATATATATATATATATATATATATAATAAATATTTGATCAAATTAATTTCACAAGTAATAAAGACTTGTTTTACTGATGTTTTAATGATTCAGTGGTAAATTTTTTTTAAACGTGCAGTTGTCGCCACCTCCTGGCAGAAGAGGATAAGTGTTGCAATACATAAGTGTTAAGATACTTTAGTTTTGTTTAATATGTGTTTATAGCCAAACTATAAAGTTTTATCCCAGTACTTTTGTTATTTAAATGTCTGTAAGACAGAAATAATGATCATTATGTAGTTAAAAAACTGTTTGTTTTGCCGTTTTTAAATTGTGATTTGAATGTCTTTAAAACCTGTTTGACATCATAAGCGTCAGTGGAGCATGAGCTGCACGATGTATTGACACCGCTGAATCGCTGTCATTCAGGCATAAGATTGCGTTGGCGTTTGAACAAATCTTACAATTTTTTTTTTTTGGGAATAATCGTGCAGCTCTACTGTAAACACCACACATTCTATCACGTTCTCACGAGACCAGACAAATCTACAATAAAATACAATAAAGAAAAATAATACCAAGAAAGAAAAAGAAATAATAATAGCAACAATAAATAATTAATAAAAAAGAAGGAAAGAAAAAGAAAGCAATGAAGCAAGAAAGAAATAATAATAAGAAAGAAAGGGAAAGAAAGAAGGGCAGTGATACAATACAATTAATAGAAATGCGCATTATGGCTGCATTCACAGTTATTGTTTGGAGCTGACAGCAGTTGCTCACAGTAAAGACGTTTTTAAATAAATAAGTCGAGGCTTTTCCAAACCATCACACAGTTAAACAACTAACGATGACTTTAAATGCTTTGTTAGCGAGTGCAGACAAACGCATTTGGAGCATGCGTCTCAGAGCTCTAGCAATCACGCCTGTGGCACTGACGGCAACTCCAGAGTATACATATAGAGACATATATATATATATATATATATATATATATATATATATATATATATATATATATATATATATATATATATATATATATATATATATATATATATATACACACACACATTTTCTTTTATTTTCAAACCACTAGTAAATTACATTGTTTAGATCTTGATTCTCAATTTATCCAGAATCTTGCAGCTTTAGTTTACATGTTTATTACTGCAGGTAATTCATTTAAATATAAATCAAATTTTATAAAGTACAAGTTGATAACAAAATGCACCTACATTTTTTTGCATATTGTTTTTCAGGTCCAGGGTCACATATATGGGTCATTCTACCAGAAACGTACATTATCTGTGCTTGACTAGTGCATAAAAATTATTTTATCCAAAAAATTTCCAAAAACTGCCTGATGGTTGATTTCTGTGAGTTGTTCTGTAAATGAATATGTAATTCATTAGGTTCTCAGATATTTTTTTCTTTATTAAAAACACTTTTGAAAATTACAAATACTGCCCTTGTCCCCAGCCAAATTGGATCTACAGCTTTCATAGTTTTGTTATGCTGAAAACTCTTATTTAGAAAAAAACTCCATCAATAACAAGTTTAAGTTAGCATTCACATCAGTTAATTAAAAACATGAAAATATACATACATTCTAGAAATAAATACTATTTTTAATCCCCGTGTTTTCGGTCAGTCCTGTCACGTTTACATAAAACTCAATATAAAATGTGTGCAATACGCCTTTAAGGGTATTACTCAGAGGAAGTGACATCATCTGACGGAAGTGAAGCTAACACTGATCAAGGATGAGTTCTATTGATGAATTGTATGATTTTTTAGCTTGTTTTTGTGGGTTTGTTTTTAGGAGGACGAGCTAAAGCGTCATGCCCTGTCATGATAAAGCATCCCAGAAAATAATGAAAATGTTTTAAATCCAAAACATGTCTAAAAATTGACTGAAATTCCTTGATTGCAGGCTAACAGTTTTTATGCTAGCATGTTACCAGGCTGAGTAATGGCGGTTTAAAATGGCCGACCGTCAGGCCCTGTCACGTCCGGCCCTGTCACATCCCTGTGTGACACGGCCTGACAGTTCTGTGATACGGTCTTACAAATGAATGGCATTGTTATTCTTTATTAGCTTTATTGCATAAAATATGTATTTAACACATGCCATAGTAAAACATTATTTGAATAAATAGACATTACACTGTAAATTTGAAGCTTTTTATGCTCATTGACAAACTTTTAGAATTTGTCCCTCTTTTCCCTAGACCTATGTAGCACTGCTTTTGAGGATGCACTTTGTATTTTAATGATATTTCAATACATATATAGATATACAGGTCCTTCTCAAAAAATTAGCATATTGTGATAAAGTTCATTATTTTCTGTAATGTATTGATAAACATTAGACTTTCATATATTTTAGATTCATTACACACAACTCGAAGTAGTTCAAGCCTTTTATTGTTTTAATATTGATGATTTTGGCATACAGCTCATGAAAACCCCAAATTCCTATCTCAAAAAATTAGCATATCATGAAAAGGTTCTCTAAACGAGCTATTAACCTAATCATCTGAATCAACTAATTAACTCTAAACACCTGCAAAAGATTCCTGAGGCTTTTAAAAACTCCCAGCCTGGTTCATTACTCAAAACCGCAATCATGGGTAAGACTGCCGACCTGACTGCTGTCCAGAAGGCCATCATTGACACCCTCAAGCAAGAGGTCTGTGGGAAGGAAAAAGTGTGGCAGAAAACGCTGCGGAAGCAGTGGACTGAGTCTGGAGTAGAAACATCCAGAGCCACCGTGTACAGGCGTGTGCAGGAAATGGGCTACAGGTGCCGCATTCCCCAGGTCAAGCCACTTTTGAACCAGAAACAGCGGCAGAAGCGCCTGACCTGGGCTACAGAGAAGCAGCACTGGACTGTTGCTCAGTGGTCCAAAGTACTTTTTTCGGATGAAAGCAAATTTTGCATGTCATTCGGAAATCAAGGTGCCAGAGTCTGGAGGAAGACTGGGGAGAGGGAAATGCCAAAATGCCTGAAGTCCAGTGTCAAGTACCCACAGTCAGTGATGGTCTAGGGTGCCATGTCAGCTGCTGGTGTTGGTCCACTGTGTTTTATCAAGGGCAGGGTCAATGCAGCTAGCTATCAGGAGATTTTGGAGCACTTCATGCTTCCATCTGCTGAAAAGCTTTATGGAGATGAAGATTTCATTTTTCAGCACGACCTGGCACCTGCTCACAGTGCCAGAACCACTGGTAAATGGTTTACTGACCATGGTATTACTGTGCTCAATTGGCTTGCCAACTCTCCTGACCTGAACCCCATAGAGAATCTGTGGGATATTGTGAAGAGAAAGTTGAGAGACGCAAGACCCAACACTCTGGATGAGCTTAAGGCCGCTATCGAAGCATCCTGGGCCTCCATAACACCTCAGCAGTGCCACAGGCTGATTGCCTCCATGCCACGCCGCATTGAAGCAGTCATTTCTGCAAAAGGATTCCCGACCAAGTATTGAGTGCATAACTGAACATAATTATTTGAAGGTTGACTTTTTTTGTATTAAAAACACTTTTCTTTTATTGGTCGGATGAAATATGCTAATTTTTTGAGATAGGAATTTTGGGTTTTCAAGAGCTGTATGCCAAAATCATCAATATTAAAACAATAAAAGGCTTGAACTACTTCGAGTTGTGTGTAATGAATCTAAAATATATGAAAGTCTAATGTTTATCAGTACATTACAGAAAATAATGAACTTTATCACAATATGCTAATTTTTTGAGAAGGACCTGTAATTGTCATTTATATTAGCTTTGAGCAATGATGACTAATTATTCCAATTCAGACAGGTTGCAGTTAGATGGATCCAGTTAGTGCAGCTGAGAGACAAAGGCAATGTTGGGTACGAGAGAAAGGAGAAATGTATGTGCAAATAATGGAAAGATTAAAATTAAAAAGATGTTTGGACTATATCAGTTGTCAGTCATATTTGAATGAATTAGGTCCTTATTACTGTACATGTCCTTGGCTGAACTTTACCATACTCTAATATTACATTAACATTAAAATTATTATAATAATAATTTAAAATAGGACTGCTTATCAAAACTTAAAGAACACAAAACATAACTTTTCCTACTACAACGTAATCAATTAAGTCACGCCTTGTCACAGCACCGTCAGTCCTGTCACACAGGAAATTATTATATAAAATTGTACTATTTGAGGAAATATTGATGAATTAATCTCTTTAACTGTGTAGATGAAGATGGGGTATATATCTAATACTATGTTTTTGTAAAAATCTTCTATGTAAAGGTAGTTTTTTTTTTTAAACTATATTTGCACCTGTATGAGTATTCTGTGACTTTGTGTACTATAGTTGACCGAAAAGTTGCTTATATTTCTTATAGGAATTACAAAACCATGTTAGATGCAATCAGGGACATGTGATCAATAAGAAAATGCTATTTGTATCAAAAAAAAAAAATCATTAGGAAGCCATTCTAACAAATACAAATGTGTTTGTGACAGGGCCTGGCATGTATTTAATTCAATAATAAAAAAAAAAATGCTGAGATGGCACGATATGAGTTTCCCATAGTTTAACATGTCCTCTGTATGGCTCATGTTCAGATTTAATAATTAGATTTTCTTGTTTTCTTTTTTTTTCAAGATTTTTTTTTAAGTGGAAATGTACATTTCTGGTAGAATGACTCATATATATATATATATATATATATATATGTATATGTATGTATGTGTGTATGTATGTGTGTATATATATATATATATATATATATATATATATATATATATATATACACAGTTGAAGACAAAACTATCAGCCCCTTATAAAATATTTCATTATTTTTCAAATAACTCCCAAGTGTTGTTTAACAGAAAGATGATTTTATCAACACAGCATTTTTAAACATAATACTTTATTCAGGAAGCTTTTAGGGTTTGTAATAAAAATAGAAATAAATGTATAACCAAGAATTTAAAAAGTCTACTGGTCAAAATTATTAGCCCTGTGATGTTAATAGTCAATAGTTTATCCCTTTTTCTTGACAGCAGCCTTTAGTCGTTTGCTGTAGTTCTCAAGTTTTAAGCATGTCTCCTGAGGAATGACAGCCCATTCTTCCTAAGCAAATCTCTCCAAGCTCCTCCAGATTTGTTGGTCTTCTGGCACGAACTCTGGACTATAGCATGCCCCACAGATTTTCTATTGGATTCAAGTCTGGGCTTTGTGCAGGCCAGTCAAGTACACTCACTTTGCTCATTTGGAGGTATTTCTTCACCAGAAGTGAGGTGAGGTATGGTTTGGGTCGTTATCATGCTGGAAGACAAAATGTTGACCCAAACCAAGTTTTTTTGCAGACTGTCTGAGGTTGTCTTTCAAAATCATCTTATAGTCTTTCTTTTTCATGTTTCCTTCAACCCTGCTCCAAACGCACTGAAACATCCCCACAGCATTATACTCCCACCACCATGTTTCACTGTGTGTTCTTGGGGTTGAATGCCTCTCCCTTTTTTCTGCAAACGTAGGCATCATCTCTATGGCCAAAAAGCTCTAGTTTTGTCTCATCTGACCAAAGGACACGTTTCCAGTATGCATCACATTCTCCCAGGTTGTCCTTAGCAAACTTCATTCTAGCTTGGAGGTGTCTCTTCTTCAGAAGTGGAGTCTTTCTTGGTCAGCAACCTCGCAGTTCATTCCTGTGCAGGGCTCTAGTGACTGTCTTCGTTGAGACATCAATTTCCAGACTTGGCTAGGTCATTCAGTAGTGTCTTGGCAGTTGTTCTTGGGTCTTTAGAAACCTCTCTCACTAGTTTTCTTTCCAAAGTTTTTGAAATCTTTCGCTTCCTGCCTCTGCCCGTCTTGTTCTCCACTGTGTTGGTCTCTTTAAACTTCTTGATAATGCATCTCACTGCAGTTCTTGACACTTGAAAATGCTTTGATAAACGTGTGTATCCTTCTCCATCTTTATGAGCATTAACAATTCTTTCTCTCAAGTCCAAACTAATTTCCTTTGTCTTTGCCATGATGACAGTGCATATTATCTTACTAGTTGTTTTGCAAGATACTAATCCTCAGCTTAAAGAGCAATTTAAAGGCTTAACTAGGTTAATTAGGTTAATCAGGCAAATTAGGTTAATTTGGCAAGTCATTGGACAACAGTGGTTTGTTCTATAGCTAATCAAACTAATAATTTCTTAAGGGGGCTAATAATATTGACCTTAGCAGTTTATTATTTATATTTTTTTTTATTTTATTCAAGCAACTATAAGAAATCAGACTTTTTCTAGAAGAAAAAAATAATAGGAAATAATGTGAAAACATTCTCTCGCTCTGTTAAACATCACTTGGGAAATATTCTAAAAAAAAAATTTAATTACACAGGGGGGCTAATAATTTTGTCTTCAACTGTATATATATACACACGCACACTCACACGTACACACATACATACATAGAAAAAAATGTCAAACTATTTTACTATATATTGCTGTAATTCAATGGTTGTGATGACTGTGAGGGATTCTTCATTTGTGAGATGGGCATACTCCCATTATTTTCACTTCATCATAGAGAAGGACAAGTGCGATCTTTGTGCAACCCTTAACTCAATGTGGAGAAACTGAAGAAAGACCTTGACTGATGCCACTAACACTAAGCTAATGAAGAGAGCTGTGGGGTCAGAGAAGAGAGAGAATGCAGTGGATGTGCGCAGACAAGCAACAGAAATTAAGTTTAACTAAAAATAACAATCTGTTTTTATTAAAACATAGTCGGATTAATTACGCAAAATATATTTGCCTTAATTAACAGATTAACAAAACAAAAGAAAAAGACATGCTGCTGAGTTTGGTTAATTTTTGTGGGAGACGTCACTACAAAAGTTCACAGAAAGAAAACTGAGATGACAAAAGCCGCATACGAAATAACGCACGTACATACATCACTTCAAACACTGCAGTCTTTTCATTATCAGAATTAAATATATTAAATCAAACATTTAGTTACACAGGTTAATTTAAATCCATGCCATTCAGCCTGAGCTAGGGCCAAACCACATATCATGTTTTTATATTATTAGTAACAGAAAGGCAAACATTATAAGTCAGTATTCGGCAAATATGCATTTATATAATTTAAACAAATATTTGAATGACTAATGCACATTTAATTTCACAAACCTTGCAAACTTAGTGGAATCCAGCTGTAAGATCTTGTGAAGTGTGCATTTGTCTATTGCCTGTGTCTTAAGATCTTGTGAAGTGTGCATTTGTCTATTGCCTTGTCTAATTTGTTTGTGCCAATTGAATGTGGAGAGGAGAGTTCACTGTGGAGAGAGACCACTACCCATCACACTATTTGACTATCCAGCTGTGTCATAAATGTTCCTGTCTTACTGTGGGTTGGAGCCAAGCTTCTCTTTCATCAGCAAGGAGTTGGGATTCTGTATCACTCCCCATATTTGATATTCCTGAAGCCTCTCCTTAGTATTTACTACCTTACAATCTATTGCTGTCCCAGGACTGTGATAGACTCATAATTCACTCAGATTATTAAGTTTTGCAGTTTTATGACTCTTACACTGTTTATTTTCCATACAGATGTATCTTGTCATCTTCCCAGAGGGAACACGCTACAATCCTGAGCTCCAGAAAGTTATCAATGACAGTCAGGCTTTTGCTACTAAAGAAGGTATTGTTTCCCCTCTATAAAGCCACCTCTCAGATATGTACTTTTGTACTAAAGTCACAATGAAATAGAAGTAGTAACAGTTGTTTTCTGTACTGTGGCTTACATTTGAGTATAACAGGTTATTGGAAAAAAATAGGGCAGGGAGTTTTCTGTTGGATGATTTTGTGCTTTCTGCATTGTTGATTGGATTTTGAGATGTGGGCATTGAACTCAAAAGTAAAGTCAGATAAATGCAAGCTTGCAGAGGTGGGGTTTAAGCAGACTATTGGAGAAGTCCTGCATGTGTCACCAGAGAGAAGTAATTTCACTGGGAGGATCCAGTTATGACATTTTGATTAGACATTTAAAAGGTCAAATAAAAAAATAAATAAAAATAAAACAAAAAAACAGTGAAACTAAAAGTGATATGCATTTAGAAATAAAGTGAATTTTCATTTCATGTCGACTTTAAAGAGCAATTTACCCAAAAAAATAAATAAATCAGCCATTAGTTATATAACATTGTGTTTCTTTATATTATTTATGGTGTTATGTATTGATAATCAGCTGTTATACAATATGACTTGGAATATTGTGAACAAGACCAAACAACTTTTACTCAAAATTAACTTCTATTTGATATTTGAAAATATAACTTGTACTACTATTTAACATATCCGTAGAACTCTTGAATGCAAACTTTTTCTTTGATTTCAAAATAAGTTTCCTGTAATTTGGGGGTAGAGGCTGAAATTTGTATTTACAGCATGTTTTTACAGTGTTGAGTTTTTACAAAGTATTTACTGTAGTTTAGTCAGAATGAGCTCAAAAGAGTAGGCAAAAGATGCTCTCCTGCTCAGCTCAATCAGACGAGCACAGTTAGTGTGTCGCTTACCTCAGCCATGCTCATGCTGAGGCACTGCTCACTGAGACGGACATCTCTCATTGCGAGTGCTTGAGTCTAACACTTGTGGAATGCCTTTTTCAATAAAGGTGCCCTAGACCTGGGTTCACAGGACAGCTTCGTTCTCAGCTTATTTTGGTATGTTGTTCCCCTAAGCGTCATAAACGCAATGTGTGAGACTGCTTTGATGGGTAACACTCTGGTTGTTAACACAACCTTGGTTTATCTCAGGAAACCAATGTGATTGTTAGAAACCGGAGAAATTCATTGGACAGTGTGCAGTTTATTGACCTAGACTTCAGTCAGCGTAGTGCCGTATTTATTTTTTGTCAGGAATGAAATTGGGGCAGTGAGGGATTAAAGTACTGTGTGTTCATTGTTGTTTAACAACATACCAAATGTTCATCTGGCAAAATGTCTTCACGAAAAAAAAAAACTCTCAGTAGATAAACTCCATAAAACAGTTTAAAAAGTGGTTAAAATGATGTGATCTAGGACCTTTTATATAGATTAATTCTGTCCCTCAAAGCCTCGTTTTCATTACGTTAAATTCAGTACAGTATCCAAATAGACTAAGGTCTATAACAGTTTTGGTGCAAGTGAGCTCAGTCAATCATGCTGTAAAATAGGGCTGCAACAAACAATTATTTTGATAATTGATTGGTCTATCAATAGTTAGAAAGATTAATCAGCCATTCACTGATTATTTCAGATTAATCAGCAGGCTTTGAATTATTTAGCTTTTAAAATTTTGAATATTGAGTTATACAAATTCTATACATTATCTTTACATATTTTATATACATTTGCTTTATGGCAGAAAATCAAGGTTTTTTTCATGATTAATACTGTAAAGCTGCTTGCTTTAAAGCAGTCAGTTGCATAAAGTGTTATATAAATAAACATGTTGTGACTTTACTGGAGTGCCAATTGCAAAGCTGGTGCAAACATATCAACATCACTATCAGATTGCTTTTTTACATCATGTTTGTTGGATGTTTATTGAGAGAAAAGCACACAACATATAAAGAGTTAATTTGCAAAACCAGCTAAAAGCTAAAATCAGTTAAAAATGAGATAATGATACTGAGTGAATACTCTCGACACTTATTATTATTATACGTCCATCAAATACTTTTACTTCAAACTCACTAAAATCCTATCCTCAGCCCAATCAGAAGCACCAGTACTTACATAGAAACCTATACATCGGAGCCAAAATAAAAATGTATCATTTAAAAAAAGTTGTCAGATGGATTTAGAGGCTTTTGCATCTGAACTCTTCAACACTGCTCTCAGCAGCACAGGCTACATTGGGATGTTCGCTAAACTTCTTTTTACCCCTAACTGAACAACGAAAAATAACTTTGCAGTGAACATATAGGGGCCTTTACACATGACAGCATTTATATATACAGCTGAAGACAAAGTTATTAGCCCCTTATAAAATATTTCATTAGTTCAATATAATTCATTATTTCAATATAACTCCCAAGTGTTGTTTAACAGAAAGACGATTTTATCAACACAGCATTTTTAAACCTAATACTTTATTCAGGAAGCTTTTAGGGTTTGTAATACAAATAGAAATAAATGTATAACCAAGAATTTTAAAAAGTCTACTGGTCAAAATTATTAGCCCTCTGATGTTAATAGTCAATAGTGTATCCCTTTTGCTTGATAACAGCCTTTAGTTTCAAGCATGTCTCCTGAGGAATGACAGCCCATTCCTCCTTATAATATTTCAAGCTCCTCCAGATTTGTTGGTCTTCTGGCACAAACTCTGGACTTTAGTGTGCCCCACAGATTTTCTATTGGATTCAAGTCTGGGTTTTGTGCAGGCCAGTCATGTACACTCACTTTGCTTATTTGGAGTTCTTCACCAGAAGTGAGGTATGCTTTGGGTCATTATCATGCTGGAAGACAAAATGTCAACCCAAACCAAGTTCTTGACTGTCTGAGGTTGTCTTTCAAAATCTTCTTATAGTCTTCCTTTTTCATGTTTCCTTTAACCCTGACGAGATCCCCAGTTCCAAATGCACTGAAACATCCCCACAGCATTATACTCCCACCATGTTTCAGTGTGGGAACGGTGTTCTTGGGGTTTAATGCCTCTCCCTTCTTTCTCCAAACATAGGCAACATCTCTATGGCCAATAATCTCTAGTTCCCCGTTCGACGTTGTGTCGAAGTGACGACTAGGGGTCGCTCTAGGGAGCCCGAACACCTCTGACAGCTTTGAGAAAAGGCCAATGAAATTGGTGCGCAGTATTTGCGTAGCCCGCTCCGCCCCGGAGATCCGGGCATAAGGGGGGGGGCTAGGCAACACTCATTGTTCTGTTTCTTCGGAGCCGAATGCAGTATTCTCTTAGGGGAAAACAGCATTACTCACCTCTTCGTCGTTGGATCTATGGCACGAGCAGCGGTCTCTCCCTTTAACCCTTCTATTGGTAAGCGAGAATACCCCTGGGTGCTTCGACGACGATCTCTAAAGAGCTTTTCCTCTTGAAAAGGAGTAATTTCTCTGAAAGAGCCGACACGGATGGATTGTGTGTTTACATATGCCTTTCCGTCCGTGTCTTCCTGGTTGCGGTTTCCTCGTAAACAATAACAATCGGCACGATCGTTGTGCTCAGGGTTGAGCTAGTCTCACGCTGATACATCGCTTCGTTGATAGTTTGTGTTCTGCTTGCGGAAGGGAACATAACTATGGGTTGCTGCTCACGAGCCGCGTCGATGGCGAGCAGTAGGAAATGAGTTAGTTCCGCCGGGTTTCCCCCCGCGGATCGCTCGTTCCTCGCGACCCCCGTTTAGGTTTTTGGACAGATTATTAGTTCTTTTTACAACTTTACTCTGTTCAAAACCTTAAAAGCTGGTTGAGAGGTTGGCTGCAGCATCGGAGGGAGGGCTTAAACCATGGGAAGCTGATGCTTCGACTGAGCAAGCTGGGGAGCGAGTCTCAGTTTGAGCAGACGCTGAAGTGGTGGGCGTGCTTGAACAAGATAACCAAAACACATCAGGTTTGAGTGAGAAAAAACCCTCCGCCTCATCCTGTGTGTTCATGGCTTCGGTAACGTACGAGATTGACTATATCGTGATAGGCCTTTTTTCGGCTGAAACACGATATATCAGCTCCTCCTCCCTCATTTCCCTCGACGGCGGTCCAGCGCGAGAGGCTTTGTGGATTCTCCAGGCGTGTGGGCGCTTCAGTACAGCGCCTGCATATCTGATGCCCTGCCCCCTGGTGGGACCACGTAGGCTCTCGTCCAGAGCGTGAAGGGGTTCACGTCTTCTGGACAGGCTGTGTCCACCATGCACACTTTTGCCATCCTGCTGGCTGCCAGGCAAAGTGTTATAAGATCTGTACGAGGGAGATCTCGCCTCAGAGTGTCGCAGGAACTGCGTTCAGTTCTGTGTATGCTTCCGAGCATCAAATGTCGCAACGCAGGCTCTGGGTAGAGCGATGTCCACTACGGTGGTCCAGGAGCGCCACCTTTGGCTAAATCTGGCGGAAATGAAGGACACTGAGAAAGTTCGCTTTCTTGACGCCCCCATTTCTCCAGACTCCAGAAGCTCACATCGATCAAAAGAGTGGGAGACCTCCAAGCCCTCTCCGTCAGTGACTCGTGCCTCGAATTCGGGCCGGCTAACTCTCACGTTATCCTGAGACCCCGGCCCGGTTATGTGCCCAAAGTGCCCACCACTCCCTTCAGGGACCAGGTGGTCACTCTGCAAGCTACCCCTTCTCAGGAAGGCGACCCCAACCTCTCCTTGTTATGCCCAGTCCGTGCCCTGAGCATTTACTTGGAACGTACTGAAAGTTTCAGACGGTCGAGTCAACTTTTTGTCTGTTTTGGAGGACAGCAGAAGGGGAAAGCTGTCTCCAAACAAAGAATTTCCCACTGGATTGTGGATGCGATTCGTTTGGCCTACCAGGCCACAGGGGTGCCCTGCCCGCTGGGGGTGCACGCCCACTCCACCAGGGGCGTCGCAGCGTTGGTTGCGCTGGCGAACGGGATCTCTTTAACAGACATTTGCAGAGCTGCAGGTTGGGCTACACCTAACACGTTTGCCAGGTTCTACAATCTGCGTGTAGAACCAGTCTCTTCGGGGAGTCCTGAACGCAAGCCCAGTAACTCCTGAAGCTGACACGGTGTAGAAGCTTGCTGAAGCGTCGTTCCCCACGGGTGATGACGCTTCCCCAGTTCAGTAAGTTTCCTGGCGTGAACCCTGAACGACAATTTCCATCATGTTGCACCCGCAACGTAGCTATGTTCAGCGGAGGAACTAGCTATCAGAATCTAATATGAGGTTAGGTTGCCTCTTGTGAACTCTCATATTAGGTTGGTGCCCCACATGTAGTGGCTCCTAATGCGGCCCCATGTGTGTATCTCCACCTATACTCCCAGAGATGCGGTGTTTCCCTTAAGACAAAACTTGTCTCCGACCCTGAGCTCAGCAGTCTCTCCTCATGCGGAGCCTGCCTCAGGATCGTCCCCTTGTTGTGCCCCCCTAGTGCGAGCCCTCAAGTGTATTCTCCACACAAATACCTCCCTCCGGGCAGGGTGTGGTCTCCGTAGTGCCCATCCCCCCCCGGGGAGGACGGACACTGGTCCAATGTTCTCCAAGATGTTCAACCAAAGGTGAGGAAAGGCTGGCTGAAGCTCTTGGGCATTGGAAGGTCACGTAGAGGTGAGTGACATTTATCTAACACGCAAGACCTGTTAATATTTGCACTCCATGCACTCGTGACGCGGTCCGCTGGTTGTGGCGTTTTCAACTGGGACCCCTAGTCGTCACTTCGACACAACGTCGAACGTGTGTGTATATATATATATAATATATATATATATATATATATATATATATATATATGAGTCATGCTTGAAACTTGTTGACTAAAGACTGTTATCAAGCAAAAGGGATACACTATTGACTCTTAACATCAGAGGGGTAATAATTTTGACCAGTAGGTTTTTTTTTTTTTTTTTTTATTCTTGGTTATACATTTATTTCTATTTGTATTAGAATATATATATATATATATATATATATATATATATATATATATATATATATATATATATATATATATATATATACACATACATACATACATACATACATACAGGGCTTGTACAATGAAACTGAAAACACTGGCCAATATAGTGTTGAAGGTTTGGCTATATTTGTGCAGCCTGGTGGCCAATCTTTACTTATTGCACATTCCACATTTAAGAGCAAAGTGTGAAGGTTGACTATGTGCACCCTATATATATATATATATATATATATATATATATATATATATATACACTGGAGATCAAAATTAGAGAACAATTTATAAACAATTGAACAATTCTGAAATAATGTCATCTTCACTGCTCAACAGTTGAAGGAGTTTTTGTCCTGTCTATACCATGCTACCAGAACACCTTTTCCACAAAATAACTAAGTCATTTCAACAAAAAACATTATTTTGCAGAAAACACACTGATCAAAATTAGAGAACACTTTCAGATACCTCCCAGTTATTGGTGTTAATCTGGCACCTGGTGCTAATTTCCTTGATTATCTGTCAACCCCTATTTAACTGGCAGCCTAACTTCCAGTTTAACTGACTCTGCAAGATGGTGGGCAAAGTGACTGAAAGCCTCCGGCAGCAGGTTGTCCAGATGAAGGCCAAAGGGATGACCCTATTAGCCATAGCAAGACAAGTTGGTCGTTCCAAATCTGTGATTTTCAAAAATATTGAATCTTTACAACATCACAAACTCATTCAAGTCCCCCAAGAAGGCTGGTCGTCCACGGAAGACAAATACAAGAGAGGACAGGATACTGCGGAGGATCTCAATGGGCAATCGTTTCCACACTGCAGCTGGAATTGCTCACCAGTTCAGCGCTGAACAGGGTAAGGATCTGTCTCGTCATACAGTGTCTCGACGTTTAAGAGCATTTGGACTGAAAGCCCACTCTGCAGTGACCAAACCTCTCATTAGCAGAAAGAATCAAAAGGCTAGACTAAGCTTTGCTGAGGAGCATGTTGTGTGGACAGAGGAGAACTGGTCCAAAGTTCACTTAAGTGATGAAAGCAAGATCAATTTATTTGGGTCCGATGGGAAACATTACGTTCGGTGACAAACTGGAGAAAGACTGAACCCAAAGTGTGTAAAGAAGTCAGTGACATGGTTTGGAAGTGTCATGGTTTGGGGCATGTTTTCTGCAGCAGGAGTTGGGCCTCTTATACAGCTACATGGCAGAGTGAATGCAAATGTTTATCAGAACCTTCTTCAACAACATATGGTTCCTTCCCTCCGTTCATCACCCAATCAGCCCGCAGTGTTCATGCAGGACAACGCTCCATGTCACACAGGAGAACGGGTAAAGTTTTTCTGAAAATAATGTTTTTTTGTTGAAATGCCTTAGTTATTTTGTGGAAAAGGTGTTCTGGTAGCATGGTATAGACAGGACAAAAACTCCAACTGTTGAGCAGTGAAGATGACATTATTTCAGAATTGTTCAATTGTTTATAAATTGTTCTCTAATTTTGATCTCCTGTGTGTGTGTGTGTGTGTGTGTGTGTGTGTGTGTGTGTGTGTATATATATGTGTGTGTGTGTGTGTGTGTGTGTGTATATGTATATGTATGTATATATAATGTACAGTTGAAGACAAAATTATTAGCCCCTTATAAAGTATTTCATTATTTTTCAAATAACTCCCAAGTGTTGTTTAACAGAAAGATGATTTTATCAACATAAATAAATAAACATAAATAGTATCATGTTTAAAATGCTGTGTTATTTGAAAAATAATGAAATATTTTATAAGGGGCTAATAATTCAACTGTATATATGTGTGCATGTGTATATATATATTCAAATTCAAAATTGCTTTATTGGCATGACTGTAAAAAATACATGCCAATAAAGGGGAGGAGGGGGGGGGGGGGCACTTTAACATAACAATTCAAACGAAAATAAATAGTGTAACAAAATAGAATGTATGAACATTTGATACCACAGTGTTTAACATATAAACACACAGATGCTAAGGATCACTGTGGTAGACAGTAGAGAAACATGCTGAGGTCAGACATAATACACACATTACATGCGTTAAACACATTCATCTGCTGTCTCTCAGGCTGTGGCATATAAATACATATCTTGCAGCCAATGCTGCTGTCTGTCCCTCTCCTAGTATTATCTTTATTTGTTCCTCTTCGGTCATGGCTGTAAAATTCTTTATGCTGTTTGTTAATTTGTTTATATATAGGTCTCTAATTGATTTAAATTTGTGCCAGTGAAAGTGCACCTCTGTCTCAATCTCTCCTGTCTTGCAGTGAGCACACACTTTTTGCACACACAATTTACCCAGGCGCGTAGCTACGGGTGTCAGTCGGGCCCACCCAGTCAGTTCATAAGGTAGCCTAATCAGTCTTTTTTTTTTTTTTTTTCCCTTCTCCCAGAACAGCTTATACTACTGTTTCAGCTATTATCAATAGCAATTTGTATGTAATGCCAAAGTGGTTATATTTTGTTTCGTTTTTTTTATTAAGTTAATTTAGAAAAACTTTTGGTGCATTTTTTTTGTTTGTTAAATATAAGTTTTTGTTTTGTTTTTTTAAAGTAAAAAACAGCAGCCAGCGGAAGTCTGTTTATAGCCTGATTAGTTTGCCTTTTCAAATCATCACAACTTGCCTAAAATAAAATCCATAGATCCAAAACAGTCAAAGTAGCTATAGAACAATGTCAGTTTAAACGTTAAACCTAGATTAATGTGCACTATTAGGTGCATATCGTTTTTGGAGAGGGGAAGCTGAAATCATTTACATTTTTTCAGCAAATACATGCCTCACAAACATAAGTAATAATTTAAAGCTTTCCATTTATATATTTAACAAAATAAAACAAATCAGAAAAAAAGGCTTTCATTATGTAATCCATAAAGATGCATTTCTTTCTAAAGTTGCGTCCAAAGAGGAGATTGCGAGTCAGGGTTTCTCTCAGAATACACTAGTTTATTAGTGGATCGTTCAGATATCTCCTTATTGTTTCCCCCGACACATTCATTGCTAATTATTTTTGCCAGTGCTTTTTGACAACATGATGGAAGGAGACACATACCGCTAAGCTCCCGTGGAGTGAAAAAGAGGTGTTACAAGACTTCTCAGACAGTTGAAGTGTTCAGTGGAGTTAAGAGATTTGCTCTCAAGCTATTTTCAACACTTTAGATTGGTAAATTTGTAAAAATAATAGACCTACGCGGGGACTGACCAATAGCATCGATTTGTGAAAAAATATGAAATTGACCAAATTTGCTCGACAGCAACGATATATATGTGTGTATGTATGTGTTATATATATATATATATATATATATATATATATATATATATATATATATATATATATATATATATATATATATATATATATATATATATATACATACACACACACACACACACACACACACACACACACACACACACACACACACACACACACACAGTGGGTACGGAAAGTATTCAGACCCCCTTAAATTTTTCACTCTTTGTTATATTGCAGCCATTTGCTAAAATCATTTAAGTTCTTTTTTTTCCTCATTAATGTACACACAGCACCCCATAAAAACACAGAATTGTTGACTTTTTTGCAGATTTATTAAAAAAGAAAAACTGAAATATCACATGGTCCTAAGTATTCAGACCCTTTGCTTAGTATTTAGTAGAAGCACCCTTTTAATCTAATACAGCCATGAGTCTTTTTGGGAAAGATGCAACAAGTTTTTCACACCTGGATTTGGGGATCCTCTGCCATTCCTCCTTGCAGATCCTCTCCAGTTCTGTTAGGTTGGATGGTAAATGTTGGTGGACAGCCATTTTCAGGTCTCTCCAGAGATGCTCAATTGGGTTTAAGTCAGGGCTCTGGCTGGGCCATTCAAGAACAGTCACAGAGTTGTTGTGAAGCCACTCCTTTGTTATTTTAGCTGTGTGCTTAGGGTCATTGTCTTATTGAAAGGTGAACCTTCGGCCCAGTCTGAGGTCCTGAGCACTCTGGAGAAGGTTTTCATCCAGGATATCCCTGTACTTGGCCGCATTCATCTGCAACCAGTCGTCCTGTCCCTGCAGCTAAAAAACACCCCCACAGCACGATGCTGCCACAACCATGCTTCGCTGTTAGGACTGTATTGGACAGGTGATGAGCAGTGCCTGGTTTTCTCCACACATACCGCTTAGAATTAAGGCTAAAAAGTTCTATCTTGGTCTCATCAGACCAGAGAATCTTATTTCTCACCATCTTGGAGTCCTTCAGGTGTTTTTTTTAGGGTTGAAGCCTTCTCCTTTTTTATGCCAAATGAAGGCTACATCATTGTGGCCAAACAATTCGATTTTAGTTTTATCTGACCATAAAACAGAAGACCAGAAGTCCAGATGAGCATTTGCAAAGGCCATTGTCCTTATCTGGAGAAGTGGTGTCCTTCTTGGTCTGCATTCGTTGAACCCAGCAGTGTGCAGTGTCCGTTGGACTGTCTGCCTTGAGATGTTGCCACCAACAGAGCCCAGATTCATCAGGATGGCCTTGGTGGTGATCCTTGGATTCTTTTTTACCTCTTTTACTATCCTCCTGACCAGCACAGGTGTCACTTTTGGCTTCCGACCACGTCCTCTGAGATTTTTCACAGTGCGGAACGTCTTGTATTTTTTTAGTAATACTTTTCACTGTAGCCACTGGAACTTCAGAACATTTAGATATGGTCTTATGGCCCTTTTCTGACTTGAGCAGCCACAATGCATAGCCGCAGGTCCTCAGTGAGCTCCTTTGTCTTAGCCATGACTGCTTTAGAACAGCTTGGACTATTTGGAATGGTATAGAATTTTGGATTTTCCCATATACTATGACAGTTTGCAAAGGGTATGATTAATTTTGGAAATGCCATTTTTGTTCATGTGTGTGTGTGTGTGTGTGTATGTATGTATATATATATATATATATATATATATATATATATATATATATATATTTATTTATTTATTTATTTTAGTGCTGTCAAATGATTAATCATGATTAATCACGTCCAAAATAAATGTTTGTTTACATACTATATATTTGTGTACTGTGTATATTTATTATGTATATATAAATACACACACATGCATGTATATATTAAGGAAAAATATTTTAGATTTATAACTATTATTTATATTTATTTATAATCAAAACTGTATACAGGTATAAATATATATATACATATAAATATTTTGTTTTAATATATACATGTATGTGTGTGTATTTATATGTACATAATAAATATACAGAGTAAACACACATATAGTATGTAAACATATTTACCTTTTTTAGGTTTTGATACCATATGACAGCCCAAAACTGTTTTTATTTTGTCCATAGCTTGAACGTAACAAAAGTTATGGCAATCTGAAGTTGGCTGATAGCTATTTCAGGAATGGAGCAGCATGTTATTAACATTAGAGAAAAGAAAGTAATTTCTGCTTGCTGCAATAAATCGCAATTTTACAGCACTGAACAAGTGAATTTTGCCAAAATATTTTCAGAGATGATAGACTAGATGTTATAGAATAATAATTTAATGAAAACCTAATTTTGACCAAAAAATTGACATTCAACCTATTTTTTTTTTTTATTTCCTGAAAACGTCCCAGCGCGACATCCGACGGGTTTTCCCACACTGCATCACATATACACATACATACATACATACATACATACATACATGCATACACACATACACATATATATATATATATCAGGCACGTGCGGAGGGGGGGGGCACCTTTTGCACAGATGCCCAAAGTGCCCTTCTGTCAAAGGTCTCCGCCCCCCTCACGTGCCCCGCCCTTGCATAAAGTGAAAGTGCCCTTTCGGTCTGGTGTAATTGCCCCGGACCGCGATTTGTACCGAGGGGGAAATTTCTTAATATTCAGCCTAAAATGTTATTGTCACTATTGCTGAGGATTGTATGGTCTTTGAATAATAGTCTTTAAATGCAAGATATTTAAAGTGTACCTGAAATATACTTGCAATAGTATATTGCAACTCTTACCAAAGAGTTGTCCAAGGATGTCCGGGACAAGATTGTAGACCTACACAAGGCTGGAATGGGCTGATGAGGGATCAAATACTTATTTCACTCATTAAAATGCAAATATTATAACTCTTTTTATAACTCTTTTTTTATGCATTTTTCTGATTTATTTTTTTTTCTTTTGTTGTTATTCTGTCTCTCATTGTTAAAATAAACCTACCATCAAAATTATTAACTGTTATTAACAAAATCAGCAGGGAATCAAATAATTTTATATATATTTTATATATTATATATATTTTTATATATTTTATATCACTTATTCCCATGTACTAATTTGCAGTTTCTCAACTTTACTTGCAATAGTCATGCTGTCTTGCCTATTGCAGGACTTGCTGTGCTGAAACACGTTTTAACACCAAGAATGAAAGCTTCACATGTTGCCATTGAGACTATGAAGGAACACCTGGATGCTGTCTATGACATAACAGTTGCATATGAGGGAACACTCGCATCAGATGGCCAGAGACATTCAGCTCCTACAATGCCAGGTACAGTATGTTGTTATTGTCATACATTCTGCTTGCAAGCAGCATGTTTACTTTCCGCAACTGAAACTAGCACAGGAAAGAAGGCGGACTCAGTGTATACAGATATGTGAATTTCCTGTTACTTCCTGTAAACAGTGAGTGTTACAATGTGTTATTTTCCATTGGTTTCCAAAAACACTAAAGCAATAAGAGGTGTCATGCAGAAAACATCCTGTTTTTCACAGGAATAAACAGTAGCAACATAGGGGTAGCTGTTAGGATATTGTCACATCCTTCTGAAAAAAAATAAATAAATAAAAACGGGTAAGCAATAGGTCTGTCAGAATATCTAAGTTCAAATGTCACCACTTCTGGGTCCAAGTGCTCTGTCAAAACAAACAACAGACAGTGCTTAAATACAATACATTCACAGTGTTCTGTAATACTACTTAAAAATCATGATGCTGACCATTTATCTCCATACTAAAATCTGAGTTGGCCAGAGAGTGATTCATCTTTTATGAATCATTAAAATACTAGGGTCTGAGACACAATGAGCATGGAGGCTGTAGTGTTCACCTTACAATTTTAAAGCTTAGCTGTAAGGTATACTATCAATGGATGGTGATCTTAAATTGCTCTAGAAACATAGTAGAGACCTAAACCCGTAAAGATTATTAATTACATCAAGAGTCAGCAAGTAGATATTAGAAGAAACTTAAAATAGTGTTCATAATCCTTTTGTGAAAAAAGGAGCATTAATGTGAATTTCTTAATCAGTTTACTCAGTTTCATCAAACAATACATGTGTTAAAAGCAGAAAATACCTTAAAGGGGTCATCGGATGTCCATTTTGCACAAGTTGATATGATTCTTTAGGGTTTTAATGAAATCTATGACATACTTTGGTTAAAATTTCTCAAGGGTAGTGTAAAACATCTATCTGTGCATGCACTGCAAGTTTAATGCACATTTGTTAACACAGTGTGACATATACAACATGTCACTAGATTTGTTTAATGAGATTTAAATTCTCTGTGTGATAGAGTTCCTGTGCAAGGAATGCCCCAGGGTGCACATCCACTTCAACCGCTTGGACATAAGGGAAATTCCTGCAGAGTCAGTGTTCTTCCGCAGATGGCTACATGAAAGATTTGAAATCAAGGACAAGTAAGTATCCGAAATAGTTCATAGTCAATCACTCTTATTTATGATAGTGTCCTTTTTTTTCATTTTAATTATACGTTTTAGTACTTGGTAATATTAAATAACTGCCTTTATGTACTATATGTTTAGGATGAGGGTATTTACATATGAAGTGTAAGAAGGATAGTGTTTGCGACAGTTACACCTAAAAACTACATATAGTTTAAAGTAGTTAAACTAGAGTAATGCCACTAAAACATTTAAGTGTGTAGGGTTATTTCTTTAGTTTGCTCACCTGAAAAAAAAAAAAATGTGTACATTACAACGTGGCATAAAAACATTGGTGCTGCTATTCATTACGCTACATTATTGTTGAATAAAGTGCTTTGTGTACTGGAAATGCTAAACTGTTTTTAAATGGTGATTTAGTTGCACGTTTTAAAAATGTGTTATTCTTTTTCTTTAGACTTCTGACCACTTTCTATGATTCTGAAGACCCTGAGAAAAAGTACAGGTTCCCTGGAAAAGGACAAAAGTCACCACTTAGTCTAACAAAGACATTGCCTTCCCTGCTGATTTTGGGTGGCCTCACTTTACCAATGCTGTTAACAGAGTCAGGTAGAAAACTCTATCTCAATACCTGGCTTTATGGGACTCTGATTGGATGGGTGTGGGTAAGTGTAAGTCCATAAACTAGCCATAGTGAAATAAGTTCATTCTGACCACTCATACATCCAAACACGTTTTGGTTTCATCATTAGATTCTTCATTTCTCACCATAGTTTCTTTTTGACTCCATAGTATACTACTAACCAAGAGGCTTATTTACTGTTTTTCATTTGTTTTATTTTATACTCTTAATTGGATAAAGGTGAACAATAACACTGTGTCTGCACTGCAAACAAGTATGAGACTCAAAAAAAAAAAAAACCTTCCAGTTGTCGGCATAATATGCTTGCTGCACTGTAGACAGATATGTAGATTTTTAATAGGAATATTTAAATTTTATTGCATGTCATCATTCACTTGCGATGTAGACCCAGTGTGAGGGGTTTCTGTACAATCTGAGCGCAACTGTAATCTGAAATGCACAAATGGATAACAATGTGTAACACAGAGCTAATGTTTTGCATTAAGGTTGAAGTATAGCCATAGCAGTCTTGAAATAGTTATTTAACCATTTCATTGGCCTTGTGGAATCATACAAGTTTAATTGGAACCGTATGAGTTCCGGTATGCAAGTTTTTTTTTGTTTGTTTGTTTGTTTTTTTTTTAATGATTTGTATGGTTCTGAATATTTTGAATGGTTTCTAACATCAGCTGTGTTTACTGTGTCTGTATATTATCATCTTGATGTTCTTGAGATTATTTGGAGTATTTTTTTTTTTTTTTTTTTTTTTTTTGGTTAAGCATTGGGTTTGGGTTATATGTGTTGTACATCAGTTACGTTTTTATTTGATTTGATGCCAAGATCTAAAAGCCTGTCAGATATAGGCTTTTGCACTGTTGCTAAATATTTCACAGATATCTGCCAAACTTGCTGGTTGCAGGAGTATTAAAGACTGTTCAGTCAAAAATAAAAATTCTGTCTTTTTCAACTTTGTTATTCCAAACATATATTGCTTTATTTCTTTGAAGAATCCCAACACAACCCATTTTCCATGATTTTCCAGAACTTAATAAAGAGCAATCATTTGGACCACATAACAAGAAAGCTGAAACATTTGTAATGGAGTCTCATAGTTCATTGATTGTTTTTAAATATGCAAATGACCTTATCTTGTTCACGCCATCAAATTGTATTTTAAAGCTTGTTGCTTTTATTAGAAGTGTATATCTAGAATTTGATTTGAGTGGAATACAGTTAATTCATTGTATTATTTGATATTAACTAAAAACAGTTTCATTAAGTGCTACTGGAGATGTTTAGAGCTTTGGAAAACCATAAGACATTGCCAAAGCTTTAACAGAACTCCCTCTACTGGAAGCTTCTGGGTCACTTTAGATTTAAAGGTCAGTGCAAGCTCCCACATTAAAAAGATTTGTTGACATACAGTTGATTGCACTTACCCATGATTTATAATGTTATTGTCATTAAAGTCCATTATCTAAAAATATTCTGATGGGAAATGTATTTGAATGTTTGGAGAATATGGGAATCTCAAATTAAAATGAGGCAATAGCACAAATTTCTTTAGTATCAAGTTTATAACCCAAAACGTTAACCCTTAAATAGTATCAAGCACAGATCACAGCAGGGTTCCCACAATTATTTAAAACCTAGAAAAGGCTTGGAAATCTATTGGTCAAAAAAGGGTTGGGGAAGATATGCTGAAAGTGTAGTTTACAACAGTTAGCTAAAAGCTATATACAGTTGAAGACAAAATTATTAGGCCCCCTGTGAAATTTTACATTTTTTTTTAGAATATTTCCCAAGTGATGTTTAACAGAGCAAGAGAATGTTTTCACATTATTTCCTATTATTTTTTTCTTCTAGAGAAAGTCTGATTTCTTATAGTTGCTTGAATAAAAGAATTAAAAAATAAATAAATAAACTGCTAATGTCAATATTATTAGCCCCCTTAAGAAATTATTAGTTTGATTAGCTATAGAACAAACCACTGTTGTCCAATGACTTGACAAATTAACCTAATTTGCCTGATTAACCTAATTAACCTAGTTAAGCCTTTAAATTGCTCTTTAATCTGAGGATTAGTATCTTGCGAAACAACTAATAAAATAATATGCACTGTCATCATGGCAAAGACAAAAGAAATTAGTTTGGACTTGAGAGAAATAATTGTTGATGCTCATAAAGATGGAGAAGGATACACACGTTTATCAAAGTGTTTTCAAGTGTCAAGAACTGCAGTGAGATGCATTATCAGGAAGTTTAAAGAGACCAACACAGTGGAGAACAAGACGGGCAGAGGCAGGAAGCGAAAGATTTCAAAAACTTTGGAAAGAAAACTAGTGAGAGAGGTTTCTAAAGACCCAAGAACAACTGCCAAGACACTAGTGAATGACCTAGCCAAGTCTGGAATTGATGTCTCAATAAAGACAGTCACTAGAGCCCTGTACAGGAATGAACTGTGGTTGCCGAACAAGAAAGACTCCACTTCTGAAGAAGAGACACCTCCAAGCTAGAATGAAGTTTGCTAAGGACAACCTGGGGGAATGAGATGCATACTGGAAACGAGTCGTTTGGTCAGATGAGACAAAACTAGAGCCATAGAGATGTTGCCTATGTTTGGAGAAAGAAGGGGAGAGACATTCAACCCCAAGAACACAGCTCCCACAGTGAAACGTGGTGGGAGTATAATGCTGTGGGGATGTTTCAGTGCATTTGGAACTGGGAATCTCGTCAGGGTTAAAGGAAACATGAAAAAGGAAGACTATAAGAAGATTTTAAAAAAGACAACCTCAGACAGTCAAGAACTTGGTTTGGGTCGCCATTTTGTCTTCCAGCATCTGGTGAAGAAATACCTCCAAATGAGCAAAGTGAGTGTATTTGACTGGCCTGCACAAATCCCAGACTTGAATCCAATAGAAAATCTGTGGGGCACACTAAAGTCCAGAGTTTGTGCCAGAAGACCAACAAATCTGGAGGAGCTTGAGAGATTTGCTAAGGAAGAATGGGCTGTCATTCCTCAGGAGACATGCTTGAAACTTGAGAACTACAGCAAACGACTAAGGCTGTTATCAAGCAAAAGGGATACACTGTTGACTATTAACATCAGAGGGCTAATCATTTTGACTAGCAGACTTTTTAAAATTATTGGTTATACATTTGTTTCTATTTGTATTACAAACCCTAAAAGCCTCCTGAATAAAGTACTATGTTTAAAAATGCTGTGTAAAATTGTCTTCTGTTACTGAAATAGCTTATAAGGGGCTAACAATTTTGTCTTCAACTGTATACTATAAAATAGTTAAACTAAAGTTAAGCATTTACATTTAATTAGAGAAATAAAAAAAAAAAAAAATCCCAAACAAGCTGGCAAGCTAAAATAGCATAAATAAATAAAATGGTATCAAATACCTTTCCAAAAAAATTATATATTTATATTAGGACTGTCAGTCAATTAAAATTTTTAATCTAATTAATTCCGTTTCAATTAATTAATCGCAAAATTAATTTGACTGTGAAAATACCCACAACACATCAGTTATTTAAAGCTATATTTATGTTAACTGAGAAAGTATCAACATTACATATTGTAGCTTTAGAAAGAAATATTTGATTTGATTCAACACAATTTATTACACAAAATCGTTTAGGCTGCAACGGCCTAACGCAAACTATGAAACATAAAAGAAGATAATTTGAGAAACATCTCAGTATTTTTTTGTTCATACAATGAAAGTCATTGGTAACCAAAACAGCTTTATCAACAGTCTTCAAAATATCTTCTTTTATATTCCACAAAAGACAGGTTTGAAATGACATAAGGGTGAATAAATAATGACATAATTTATTTTTGAGGAGTGAACTGTCCCTTTAATGTTTTTATTTTATTTTATTTTTTTTATGAAATTATACTCTAAATAAGAAACTAAATCTGCCAGCAGGTGGCGGTAAATGTCTTCATTTGATTTGTTCAAACAGCTGATTCATTCAGGAATTAAGTAAATTGCTCTCTTTATGAATGGAACTTTAAATCGGTAGTTCACACCATTCATTTAAAACACGGTTACGGCTTCAAAAGATAAAACTGAGAAAAAACATGTCTTGTATTTAAAATATAATACATTTTAACTTTGTTAACTTAGTTGTTGTCCTACATTTATATTTGTCAACAGTCAACTTTTTAAAGTATAAGATGAAGTACAGGTTTGGGGTGGGGCCAGCTCCTTAACTGCATTAAAATATTTTAATTGCGTTATTTTTTTCATAACTAATGTTAACGCGTTAAACTGACAGCCCTTAAAATTTATTTAATATAAATAATTGCATGATGTGGTGATGAATTAATTTAATTAATTGCACATCAAATTTGGCTGAGAAATTATTCCCAAAAGATCGTTTAAAGTGATTGTTGTGTAAAGCAGCAAACCATGGGGGTGAGTAAATAATGACACAACTTTCATTTTTGTGTGGGTGAACAATACCTTTAATACTTTTTAATACTATTACTATGCAAATATGAAATTATTTATTTCATGAAATGATAAACTAAAATAATAAACTAAAACTGTCAATAGGTGTGGGTAAATGTCTTAATGATTAAGTCATTGCTGATTAATTCAGGAGTAAAGTAAATAGTTATTTTTATTAAAGGCCCATTGGGTGTGTTCGACTTGAAGCGGATCATCACCATTAGACCGATCGGTATGTGACATCAAAGTACCACAAGAGCAATTAGAGAGCAGACCAATCTGCATGCTTTTGAAATGCTTTCACGGTACTTTGATGTCATACACTGAACGGTCTGGGCAGTGCGACTTTAAATCCAACTTAATGCTTAATGCTTCACCCAATTTGTAGGGCTGGACTCGAATATTCGAATATTCGTTCGGTGGGTTGCCATTGGATTTTCAATTCTGAGATTCGAATATTCTTTTTTTTCTCTACACACTGCCTGCGTGGCGGACGTGGAGCGGGTTTGTTACGTGACTGCTGCGGAAAAAATCCGCTTCACTTCTATTCTGTCGCGGGGTCGCGGTTGCGGTGTGGTTGGACCGCACCTGATACGCGTGTATTCCGCAGACAGTGTGGCTTCTCTAATCTGTTAACACAGGCGCAGAAAGGAAAATCAACACTCAGCAAATCCGCGACGCTATAAAGAACTCACATCAACAGTTACAAAGCCTAGATATGTTTTATAGCCTAATTTGCGCCCACTGGGAATCGCTCTCTAGTATTAAAATTGTTTTTGAATGCGCGTGCGCGTTTTAATTTCGGTTTCGTTTTAACGATCGCGTAAAACTAATGGCGGCATGAACGTGCATTCTCAGCGCCTCTACAGGCTTTGTTATAATGAGAGGAATAATTAGCTTGCAGAGCTCAGGACTGAACAAAAAACCCGGCGTTTTGGCGGTGAGTGGATTCTAACTGTTAAAAGGCAAACACAGATAAACACTGGAGTCTGGCGTGAGGCGGCTGCCGGTTACTTTCGTTTTGTTAATGTTTATTTTGTTATTAAAGTTACGTTTGCCGTTTCCCGCATCCTTCCCAGAGTCTTGATCTTTGTTACATATACATCTTCCGGAAATCATCCTGGCGACCTATTTTTTAAGTCCCTCGATCCACCCGATGGTCGCGTCCCAGGGTTTGAAAACCACTGCCCTAGACTCCTGGTGTGAGCGGTATTAGAGCGGAATTCCCTTGGGTCTGCAGCAACACATTAGTGACAAATGAAGTCGTTTGGATGCACGATTCCCGACATAATACAAATGCAAACAGACACAGAGAGATTTCTGCCTTTATTATATGCTTAGCCCCTCCCACCGAAGCTTGAATATTCGATATTGATTACCACCTAAGCTTCGAAGCGCAAAAAATGGTATTGAACCAGCCCTACCAATTTGTCAAAAACGTGGCTTAATTTGTTTATTGCTCGTGTGATATTGTTTATCTATATGATGTAAACATGAGACCACAAACTCAAACAGAAAGCGTTTTTGCCCCTTATCTTGAATTTTAGGGACATTCCATGTTCTCTAGGCTCCATCACGCAGTGAGTTGTTGCTCTGCATCATATTTGTCATCAATTAACTCTATGAAATGTCAGATAAGGAGGAGCAATTATCAATGCATTATTTTTCACAGTAATTAATCAATCTAACTAACCCATTAAATTACCAGCCCAAGTAAACACATAAAATAACAAAAGTGCCTTTAAAAGCCCTTTTTTGTGCAGAACTACTTTCCGCAACAGATTTAAATCAATGTTTAACAGTTAAACAGCTGAGCATATGCCTCATTACTAATTCCAAAACGTCACTTTAGAATTAGTAACGAAGGAATGTTGAGTTGCTTCATTGAAAGCTTATAGTATTACTGCATTACTGTAGCCGTGTATTGTGTTTAGTAGAGGATTGAGAGATCGTGATTACCTGCATTGATAGGTCTGATCACAATAAATCAATATCCGATAGGCTCGTACTATTTTTTCATCTGTTAAGGATTCCTGATGACAGCTTTGATCGGTGCATTTGTTGGCTGCATACAAGCTTGTTTTGTCAGAAAAAAAATACAACAACAAAAAACGTCCTTGCTCAAAACTGTATTTTTCAAACGAAAAGTCTTTACTGCGGACTCATTCGCCATCTAATGGCGAAACAAAGTAACTAAAATCACCATCGCAAAAACACACTTTCTTAATACTATTATTTATTTAAAACATTATTTATTGAATAATAATATTTAATAAACAGCATCCATCATAAAAGTTGTGAGGCAATTCAGTCAAAAGTACACAGTCAGCGGTCTGATATATAACATTGAATTTATATAAACATGAGATTTTGCCAAATTTGCTCTGAAACAAATCCATCTGACATGCACTACCAGTCAGAAGTTTGGACACACCCTCTCATTTAAAGTTTTTTTAATATTGTGAAATAATATTACGATGTAAATCAGTGTTTTCTATATTAATATACATTAAAATTTAATTTATATCTGTAATTAAAGTTGAATTTTCAGAATCATTACTCTAGTCTTCAGTGTCACATGATTTATTCTTTCTTTCTTTTTTTTTCTTTTTTTTTTTTGAAAGAATTTAATACTTTTATTCACCAAGGATGTGTTAAATGAATAAAAAGTGATAGCATAGATTTACATTGTTAGAAAAGACTTATATTTTGAATAAATGCTATTCTTTTTAACTTGTATCAATAAATCCTGAAAAAGAATCACAGGTTGCCAAAAAAAAAAAATATTTGGCAGCACAGCTGTTTCCAACATTGATAATTAAAATTAGCATATTAGAATGATTTCTGAAGGATCACGTGACACTTAAGACTGGAATAACAGCTGATAAAAATTTAGCTTTGCATCACAGGAATAAATTATACTGTAAAGTATATTAAAATAAAAACCATTATTTTATATTGTAATAACATTTTGCAATATTACAGTTTTTTTTTTTTTCTGTATTTTTGATCAAATAAATGCAGCCTTGATGAGCATAAGAGACTTCTTTAAAAAACATTAAATGAGGGGGGCGCTAGTGAGCACCACATGGAGTAGTCGTAGTTTTTCGAGCTCTCCTCCATTTCTTAAAATTTTTCGGTTATTTCTTTAATTTTTCGATTTTCTTCAGCGCCATTATTTTGAACATTTCTTTGGGCAAGTCTGCATAATGACTAAACCGAAAACTGACAAGGGGAAAAAGATGGATAAAGTGCTAAACGAGACACCTGCTCAGTCACCGTCTGAGTCAGCAGAACAGGCCGCAGCAGCCTCGGGGACGAGCTACGGAGTGGACGCGGAGCCTGCCAGTATTCTGTTGGCAATACAGAATATGAGTAAAACGATGACAGACCGATTTGATCTTCTGGAGGCATCTCTGGCGTCCACACAAGCAACTTTAGTGTCTCTCGGAAACAGAATCACGGAGGTGGAAAACGCTGCTGCCGACTATGACCGCCGTCTTTCACTCGTCGAACAGAAGTGGCTCAAGATACAGTCAGAAAATATATCCCTCCGTGAGAAATTAGTCGACTTGGAGGCTCGCTCCAGGCGACAAAACATTAGAATCGTCGGCTTACCTGAGAAGATAGAAAACGGGCGGCCCACGGAATTTCTGACTGAGTTTATTCCTGATTTGCTGGGCGCTAGTAACTTTTCTAAACCACTTGAGGTGGATCGAGCTCATCGGCTGGGGAGGCAGTCACCTGGAGAAAACGCGCGGCCGCGTGTGATGATAGCCAGGATTCATCACTTTAAAATGAAGGAAAAAATACTTGTGCTGGCCCGTCAACAGTTCCCTCTGCGTTACAAGGATAGGCCAATATACATTTTCCCGGATCTTCCCGCCGAAATAATGAAGCGGCGCCAGGCATTCGAGGACGTCAGAAAACAGCTCCGAAATGCTGGGGTCAGGAACGGGTTCATCTACCCGGCGAGACTGCGCGTCTCACACGGCACCACTGACAAGGTGTTTTCTTCTCCCGAGGAAGCGGAGTCCTTTATCGGAACGCTGTCTCAAAACAGTTAAGACCTATGTTGATAATATCTGTCTGGGTATGTATGTTTGATCTCGCAGATGCGCTGCTTAAACTGGAACATTTATATGACCGTTTGTTTTGTTCATGAGTTCTTTACATGAGAATGGAGTGGGGAGCTATAGGATCGCAGTTTCACTGTTCCGATGGTCCGGCAACCCCTGATTTTTTGGGATGTGTATTCTCACTTTGTCTGGGAAAGTGGGATGGGGGTTGGGAGGTAATGTTCTTTTTTGGTTATCGTTCCTTTTTTTACTTTTTTTATTTTTTCAAATGTTTTGAAAGGGCGACATGCATGTACATTGTTAATTCTCATTTGTGGTATGACTCCTAGTTTACCTTCTAAGGGCAACAGCATTACTTTTACCAGCTGGAATGTGCGAGGCCTGGGTCATGTGATTAAGCGAGCTAAAGTATTTTCACATTTGAAATCTTTGTCTGCTGATGTTATATATTTACAGGAGACACATATTAGACCTACTAGGGAAAAGATGCTCAAATGCAGCTGGGTGGGCAATATTTTTCAGTCCACTTTCTCCAGTAAGGCTAGAGGGGTTGCAATTTTAATCCGCAAGACAGTTCCATTCAGACATATTTCTACTCTAAGTGACCCAAATGGTCGTTATATTTTGGTAACTGGTTACGTTTATTCATTTAAAGTCACACTTTTAAATGTCTATGGGCCCAATTTTGACGATCCAAATTTCTTCACAAAAATATTTAACCTATTGTCTGATTTTACTGATTCACAGGTAATTATAGGTGGGGATTTTAATTGTGTGCTTGACAACGTTTTGGACAGGTCAACCCAAACAAGCCAGCTGCCTTCTGCCTCCATAGTTTTAAATGACCTAATGTCCTGCATGAACCTAGTCGATATATGGAGACTGCTACATCCCACAGGTAGAGACTACTCTTTTTTTTCACAGAGACACAAATCTTTTTCCAGAATTGATTATTTTTTATTAGACTCTAAACTCATATCTAATGTGGTCACCTCAGATTATCATAACATTTTAATTTCTGATCACTCTCCAACTTCAGTTGTTTTTGATTTTGGTCATAAGACTAAAACATACTGTTGGCGTTTTCGTCCCGCTTTACTTTCTGATGCATCATTTGGCCAATTTATATCTAACAAGATGTCAGAATTTTTAGAGACCAATGATAATGCTGAAGTCACTGATTCCATTTTGTGGGAAACTTTTAAGGCTGTGATTAGGGGCCACATTATATCTTTTGAGTCTTCGGCTAGGCGAGATAAACGTAGGCGTCTCTTAGAAATAGAAGAAGAATTATCTAATTTAGAGCCCTCTTATAGAAACTCTTCTGACTCTTATACACTTCAGACCATTCTTAAATTAAAATATGAATATAATACTATTTTATCCGGGCAGGTATGGGATCAGCTGTTGAAGGTGAGACAAAAATATTTTGAGTTGGGAGATAAGCCTCATAGACTGCTGTCCCGACAGCTGAGAGGTTTACAAGCTAATAAATCCATACACAAAATTAAATCAAAATCAGGCGATGTAATTGTTGATCCCAAAGGCATAAATGATTGTTTCAGACAATACTATGAAGAATTGTATACATCAAGGGCAGGGGGGAATGTCTCTGGTTGGCTGAGCTCTTTGGATCTTCCTAAGTTGAGTGATGTTGCCTCTGAGGCCCTGAACTCTGATGTTACTTCCCAAGAGATCGTTGATGCTATAATGTCGTTTCCTAATGGCAAAGCTGCAGGACCTGATGGTTTTGGTATCGAATTATATAAAAAGTATCCTGAAAAGTTGGCTCCCCTTTTGTTGAGGATGTTCACTCATTCCTTAGAATCTCAAAAGTTTCCTGACACATTATACAATGCTGATATTTCATTAATATTGAAAGAGGGTAGGGATGAGACTGAACCTTCATCTTATCGACCTATTGCATTACTTAATTCTGATATCAAAATTTTTACAAAAATATTAGCTAATAGGTTAAATAAACACATTTCATCCATTATACATACAGATCAAACAGGTTTTGTCCCCAATAGATTTTCATTTTTTAACGTGAGAAGATTAATGAACATAATGTATAATAAATTTAAGAAGGGTTCTAAAGTGGCTGCTCTGTGTTTAGATGCAGAAAAGGCCTTTGACCAGTTAGAATGGCCCTATATGCTAAGCGTTTTAGAGAAATGTGGGTTTGGTAGTCGTTTTGTGTCATGGATTAAAACATTATATGCCCATCCATCTTCTTCGGTACTTACAAATCAGGAAAAATCAAAGCCATTTTTATTATATCGTGGCACGCGCCAGGGTTGTCCCCTCAGCCCTCTACTTTTCGCAGTAGCAATTGAACCCCTCGCGATTAGTATTAGAAATCATCCATCTATCAAACCTGTAAGATTGGGAAATGTAGACCACTACATTTCGTTGTATGCCGACGATATTGCCCTTTTTTTGTCTGATCCTGAACAGTCAGTCCCAATATTATTAGACCTTATAAAATCTTTTGGTACAGTCTCGGGATATACAATTAATTGGCAGAAGAGTGAATTTATGTCTTTAAATGCTGATCTTGATACAGAATTTCTGAAAAACCTCCCTTTCAAAATTACAGATAGACTTAAATATCTTGGTGTTGTTCTGCCTAAAAATCCCAAATTAATTTTTAAGTTGAATTTTTTAGAGAAATTAGAAAACTTAAAGTTGGATATTAGCAAATGGAGGACTCTTCCTCTCTCAATGATAGGTCGTATAAACGCTGTTAAAATGTTGTCTCTGCCTAGATTCTTGTATCTTTTTCAAAATGTACCTATTTTTCTGACAAAAGCTTTTTTTAAATCATTAGACTCAGTAATCTTACCCTTTATTTGGAGTTTTAAAGCTCACAGAATATCAAAAAAACATCTACAGAAGTCTAGGGAGAGTGGTGGGTTGGGGCTGCCTTGCTTTTTACACTATTATTGGGCAGCAAATGCAAGGGCCCTTGTTTACTGGCAGGAGGATTACAGTATGGATATCTCAATTGATACTCCCCCCTGGGTTGCAATTGAAAAAAGTAGTGTTAAAGACAGTTCACTCCCAGCACTTCTTTTCTCAGCCCCTGGTTTGTCTCCACCTGTAAAGGTGGATAATTTTATTGTCTCAAACTGCTTGAAAATATGGCACCAAATAAAGAAGAATTGTAAACTATCTGATACTGCGGTCTCCTGCCCGGTGCACCGCAACCATGCATTTCCCCCCTCCCTCTTGGATTCAACATTTAACACATGGAGGCAGAATGGCATTGTTACTTTGGAGGACTTGTATATAAATAAGCATTTTGCATCTTTCTCCCAATTAGCAGACAAATTTTCTCTCCCCAAAACACATTTCTTTCGGTACCTGCAAATCAGAAACTATGTACGCCATGCAGTGCCTAATTTTGAAACTCTCCCACAGGAGAGTAGAATCTATAGGTTGTTGTTGGTCTCACCTGTTTCCAAACATTTGGTTTCTGATTTTGTAAATGCATTTTCTGATGAAAGTAATTGCTCTACACTCTCCCTAAAAAAAGCTTGGGAAGAGGAATTAGGTATAGAAATAGAACCTGATATTTGGGAGGAGAGCCTTAGCAGGGTTCGCTCTTGCTCTATTAACTCTAGACATCAATTAATTCAATTTAAAGTGATGCATAGATTACATTACTCTAAGTCTAAGCTGCACAGAATTTTCCCCACTATTTCCTCTACATGTGATCGGTGTAAGTCTGCAGAGGGCTCTCTTACACATCTTTTCTGGACTTGCCCTAAGCTTTATAATTTCTGGTGTGACATTTTCAAATGGTTTTCTGAAATGTATGGTTTTGTGTTGGAGCCTGACCCAGAGATTGCACTATTCGGACATTCTGTTTCTCTAATGGACCACAATGACTCTGTACAAAGCACTATCATTTATGGAATGATTATTGCTAAGAGTATCATTCTGCGACTTTGGAAGTCCGAAGATATTCCTCAGTTCAAGACTTGGTTGAGTTCTCTTACAGGAATACTACACATGGAGAGAGTTCGTTTTGGAGTTGCAGGAAACATAGGAAAATTTTATAACATATGGCAACCATTCTTGGATCATCTGGCTCAATTCAACACTGGAAATGATCAGTAATATTGAATATAGCATGCTGTTTGCCCTTGTAAAGTGTTTGTGCTGGAATGTGTATCATACTACATCTGTCTAAATGCCCTTTTTAATTTTGTTTTTTTGTTTTTGTTTTTTTTTTTTTTGTTTTTTTTTTTCTTTGTTTCTCTGTTCTATTATTACTATTTACTGTGGGGATTTATTTTTTCTCCTTTTTTGTTGTAACATAAAAACTCTAATAAAAATACTAATTAAAAAAAAAAAAAAAAAACATTAAATGAGAGGGTGTGTCCAAACTTTTGACTGGTAGTGACTGGTAATGCATTTTTATCAGGCCAGTGTATAAGTTTCTATGTAAGTACTAGTACTTCTGATTGGGCTGAATAACATTTAATCATTGTGTATTAGGATAAAAATGAAATAAAAGTCAGCTTGTTTCTTAAATTATGTGGTTTGCCCTTTATATGTTACTGCATGAACGCGTTTTTTGCCTCTCTGGACAGTAAACAGTGTCAGAGCAGTGTGTCTGTTAGTGTCTCGCTGGACGGAATGGAGACTCAGAACGGTTGCTCTGCTATTGTCTCACCTTTGCAGGTTTCAGACACAGAACGGTGATCTGTTGGCATCGCTTTCCTTACAAGACTGCGACTCAGAGCGGAGGTTGATCTGTCTTCCCGGTGACAGGACTCAGAACATGTTGCTCTGTTAATGTCTTAATGTTAATGTTATCTGTTGCTGCCTGTCCTGTAACGGGCCGCAGACTCAGAACAAGTAGTGTCTTTTGGAAGGGTACGTTTATAGCTTTCCGATTAGGGGGAGATTGCAATTTGGCGATTATCCATGCTGTGATTCCATCAGAGCGGGGGGAACATGGGGTGGCCCACCCTTCTTTCCCTTTTGTGGAATTAATTTGCATAGTCCAAACACAAAGTTAGAAAAGTGTCACTGAAGGTTTACTGGTGCATTTCTCATTTTTCAAACCACAACAAGAATACATTTGACATTATGAACATTTTTGTCCAGTAACAGCTGAGTTTGTGGAAGATGTTGCACTACACATGGCTGTCACTAAGAATACTTATTTCTCTGAGTTAGTATAAGGTGTGTGTGTGTGTGTGTGTGTGTGTGTGTGTGTGTGTGTAATTCGCTTCAGTTCAGGTTTGAAAACAGTTATGAATGAATTTGGATGGATCTCCATGGTCTCTCTTTGTTTCACCCACTGCAGCTTGAACTAATGATCCATAAAGCATTACATAATGTCTGTTAATGATTTATTAATGAAAGTTATCCACGGATCCATGAGGAGTGGAGCAGCGCCCTTCCGCAAATTACCTGTTTGTTACTCAACACACAGGAGGACTCTGGCTCTACGCCAGATTGTAGAATCTCACAAGGGTATTGGGTGTCACCCAGCCTGCAGCGCTACATTTGTCTGCTAGAGAGGCACCGTGCGCCAGCGCATAGGAGGAGGCAACACTCCAGGCTCACCTTGGAACTTGTACGCCAAAGTGATGGCATCTGCTACCCAATGAGCCAACCTCTGTTTGGAGACAGCATTCCCCTTCTGCTGTCCTCTGAAGCAGACAAAAAGCTGCTCAGAGCGTCTGAAGCTCCTGGTGCGGTCCATGTAAATGTGCAATGCATGGACAGGACACAGCAATTCCAAGGTCGGGTCTGCCTCCTCCTGGGGCGGAGCTTGCAGGTTCACCACCTGATCCCGAAAGGGTGTGGTGGGAACCTTGGGCACGTAACTGGGCCGGGTCTCAAGATAATGTGAGAGTTAGCCAGTCCAAACTCTAGGCACACTTCGTTGACCGAGAATGCGTGCAGGTCCCCAACCCTCTTGATGGAGGTCAGTGCAGTCAGGAGCAAAGTCTTGAGAGACAGATATTTTAGCTTGACTGAACTGAGCGAGGTGCGATTTAGGAGGGTTAATCCTTTTTGCACATCTAAGGAATTTGACAATCAGGTGATGCTTCCCTAGGGATGACCCATCGACTGCATTGTAATATGCCGCAATGGCTGTGACATACACTTTCAAAGTGGAGGGGGACAGCCTCCGCTCCAACTTCTCTTGCAGGACGGAGAGCACCACTCCAACTGAGCATCTCTGTGGGTCCTCTCGGCAAGAGGAGCACCAGTAAACGAACAGACCCCACCTCAGAGCAGCATCTAGAACCCAGTCTAAAGTGGAAACTATTCATCAATTGTAAATATTATAATATTATAATATTACATTATAATTATAAACATTTACAATTAGTACCTGTATGAGCAGTCATTTCGATGGTAAAAAAGAGTGTCCCAAATGACCATAATTCTCCTTATTTTCACATCTTTACAAATCTTTTACTAATCATTTGTTCATGTTTTTGCAGTACCCAATCTAAAATGGAGACTATTCATCATTTGTAAACGTTTATAAACAATTACTATTTTTTTAGTATCTTTATTGGCACTGGACTTTTAGATACTTTAACAATGTTTGTGTAAAGGGTGATTAGTTAAGTTTAGCTAAATGCTTGGTATAGACATATAGCACATTGTAATTTGGGTGCAAAAAAAAAACACCTTTTTATCACCTCAACACTTATATTCGTATACTATTGTGTATCGTTAAACAGAATATTCATACATCAACAGGAAGGGGAAAAACTAACTTTTCAAGAAAAATCAAAATAATGCAATATAAACATATGTACACTTGTACACTTGTTGACCCCTTATCCAACCTTAAACCTACCCATACCACCAAACCTGTCCCTAACCCTATCCGTATCACACCTCGACAGCAGCAAAGATGTTGTGCATTAACTAAAGCTTTTAATCATTGTATAACATCTGTTAAAATCATTTGTAGATTTTCAAGATGTGCATGATCATAAAGTTTATTTTGTAAGCATTTTAATTTAGATGAAATTATTAGGTAACGTTTAATACATTTATTAGTAAACATTAACAAGCAAATTATTTCACATTTCTAGATATGTGAGTATATATTTGAACTAATGATCCGTAAAGCATTACATAATGTCTGTTAATGATTTATTAATGAACATTATTATAAAGTGGTACTATGATTTTAAGCGTGATCTTTACTCAAGAAACACTGTATTTATAAAGGCCAGTACTGAGCGGCGAAGCGCTGAATTATTTATAATAAGATATTTTGGCTAAATAACAGAAAAAAATGAGCACTCACCAGGGGAAAACACGGGAAAAAGAAGAAAAAGCTGTGCCACTCCACCTGCCACCCCAGTACAGTACCAGTACAATAGATGATTGTGAAATGCACTATTCTATAAATTGTAGCACATTGTACACCTTCAAACTGTCAAATTTTATTTGTGACCATTTTTTATGTGTACTGCATTTTTGCAGAACTGAGAAATGACTGCCTAGAGATATAGCTAGTCTTGTGTTAGGAGACCAAAAAACTGCTAATACTGTATATCAAAACGAAATTTGGCCAAATGTGCAGAGGATGCTGAATTAACTTTTTTGTAATGTATTGTGGTGCATACCAAGTTGATATACAGTTTTTTACTTGACAGTTGTAGGGTATGGACCAATCAGACAATGGTTCATTAGATTTACCCAAATCAGTGGTTTATTGAATTAACAAGTAAGCGCAGACTTCCCCTCACCCAAACCAACACTGGTTGCCGCAAAGTCTTAGATGGGCCCGGTTACCATGGCAACCAGGACGCTTCTGGCAACTTTACAATCCAAAAGAATGTATAGAGACTCTTCCCCCATCCTGACTGTCCCTAAAGCAAACACATTCTTCCACTGAATGTGACTTATTGGGTTAATTCTTAGACACATCTTTCTGTGAACTAACACACGTCCCCATATATCAGTGTGTATATTAGGACTGTCCATGTCCTTTGTCTTTCTTATTTCATAAAAGTTGTATGCATGTGTTATGATAGATTGCCATATAGTGTAACAACATACAGTATATGCCATGTTTGGTCTCTTTCTACTCATATTTTGATTATCTAAAAGATGGTGGATATTATTTGTTGATACCTGTGCAACATATTAGTGTTCTAAGAATCCTTAGTGATATTTGCACCAACACCTAATCAAAGTACATATGCAAAATGCCATGCTCCTGGAGTCGTAAAACTTCCCTCCAAAAGTACAAGACACCATTGGCTCTCTGAACTTCTAGAGGTGTGACCACTCTAGAAGATAAAAGACTCACACCAGCTACATTTGTGTCTTCAGTTCATCTCAGTGTTTTTGGTGCTTTCACCCTCTTCACACTCATCTTCTGGTTGCCAAGTCCCGGATTTGGCGCATCAGCGACAGGCAGGACTTGGGCATGATCCGGCGGCGGTTCTTTTAGAACCTAAGAGAATGATGAGCTAAGAATTCTTCTGGACTATTTAAGTCTGTGCCAGGCCGTGCAGCCTCGTCTTTCCATTCCCCAAGGATCACCAGATGTCGGCTGGATCTTCTCTCTCAGCCCCTTTGCTCTTCTTTGCTTAACTGGGAAGGAACTCCCATTCAACACAGAGTCAGGACACCTTTGGAGAACATCACTCTTCAAACCCAGAAGAACATGATCGCAAATCCAAAACCTTAAAACCATCAAGACCTTCATAGAAGACTGCACCCGGACCATCGTCCACAACAAAGGCAATGCAAGTATCGTACGTTTAACTAAACAGAGGTTTTGTATAAGCTATAGACCTGTTGAAAAATGGCACTGATGGTTTCACTAAAGGTTAACTGACTCCTTTCATAGTTTTCATTCTCCTTGTTTCTCTAATGGCTTCTCACTTGCCCCTTTACCATGTACGAATGACGGTATGTTTGTTTGTTTAGATTAGTTATGTGTTTATGTGTAATAAAATTCTTGTGCACAAATTACATGAGTTTCTGATTCTGCCTTGCGAAATATTAATGTCCCTTTACGATTTACGATTCGAGCTACATGCTGTGTGCATTAGTATATAGGAAAGTTATTTTCTGTGGCCAAGGAAATATCCTTTCTTTGAATACATGTGAAATTACCCTAAATGTTCGTTGGACGAATGGGTCAATTCATTGTAATGTAAATTCAGCTTTATCAAGCTAATTCTATTGAATTATCCAAATATTATAATTAATTATGAGTTATGATTAGAGTTTTTCAATCAGAGTGTTATTAATCTCATACGTCTTCACTGGGCAGGAAAGTCATCAGTGTATTTTAATTGTATGTAAGCATTTGATAAAACCTGCAATAACTAGATTGAAAGATTGAAAGACAAATTAATGCTGGCTTGTCTTAAAATCATGTTTAAAAAACAAATAGCTGGTCAGTTAGATGTTCTAGATATTTGTTGAAGTGTTGCTAGTTGGTTGCTAGGATATTCCGGGTGGTTGTTAGGCTCTTGCTATGCAGTTGCTGGGGTGTTGCTAGGGTAAATGATTGATATAGTGTGTTGTGGGTGATTACCTCTGTTAATAACAGAAAATCCAACATTGTTTTCAAAACTGATTTGATATTATTGCATTTCTTCCTCATGTTAAGGAATTAAAAAGTTGAACTGTTGAAGTTTTTTATACTGTGTATTGACTTGGTGCAATGATTGATATTGAAATGTTTTCATTCATGTCTTTTATTTAACCAGGTAAAAAACTTTCAGAGATTAAAAATCTTTTACAGAAGTGACCTGGCCAAGATGAAGCACAACATTATCAAGAAAAAAAACATAGAACACTATTACAAAATACAATTTAAAAACACTTACAAATTGATTCTTCCTTTACCAGCTCATTGATCAAAAATCTAAAAGTATTCATTGACACTAAGGTCTGCAACTTCAATTTATGTTGTAAAAAATTCCAGTCATTAGGTGCTGCAAACCGAAATGTTATTTATATTTCATTTTAAACAGTATAGATGATTTGACTAATGACTTAATGGTAATGCTCACATAGAAGTACCTTAAAATAAAAAGTAAATGTACTTTCGCCACTGGTTAGTAAGTTGGCTACCAGAAATCACAGTTATCAAAGAAATCATGTGAAATTTCATGGTAATATTTATCTTTCCTCTGTAATGGTAGAATATATAAAACCAACAAACCATGAGGAAAAGGAGAAAGAGAAAATTGATCAGACAGACATGTCTGAACTGCCTCTCGAAACCCTTCACACACCCCATACGCTTTACTCTCTTCAGTTTTATAAAAGGTGAATCAAAAGAGTGATTGTCTCATTAACTTGATATCCGTGACTAGCTGAGCCATTTGATTTGCCTCATTGTATTAAGGCTGTTTATTATTGGCTGCCGGAAACACTAGATAGTGTCAACTTGGAGAACACTGGGTCATCAAGCTAATGGATAAAGCTCTTGGGGAAAAAAACAGTCTGCTTCACAAAAGTCTGGGGTGAAGATCTCTTTGCAAAAGAGGCTAGTGTGCTGCCCTGGCCACAAATTGCAGATGAACTGCTGAACCCAAGCAACCTGTTGCCTGAGGAGCTTGACAGCTTCCTCACCCTCGTCATGTCATCTGTGGTACAAGTGACAGACTTGTGGTGCATAGAAGTATGTGATTGGGAAGTTTCCACTTGACATTTGTCACTGCTCTGCAGAGGTCCTGTCCTATAGAAAGTACAAGTCATCAGGTCCTCTCACACTGAGAATCATCTGCACTGGACAAGACGAGGGTGAGGAACCTGTCAAGCTTCTTAGGCAACAGGCTATCTAGGGTGGCCAGGGCAGCACACTAGGCTCCAAAGGGCCTTTTTGAAGATATTATGCAGGGAGAGAGCCGCATCCTTCATTTGATTGACTGTTCTAAGCTGATAAGCACATGCCATGGTGTCCTCCAAAGTGATACGAGAACTATAGACCAAGTTATATTAAAAGGATAATTTTTTCATGAAAAAGTGGAAAAGGCCAATCAATTCCTATGCACTTTTACTTCAAACTAGTCACAGAAAATGCACTCTTTATTAAAGAGAGTGCATGCTGATGCTTGTGCAGTTTTCGACTTTTGAGGAAAATACTTCTGTGTTGCAGATGGCTGGACTGAAGTAGCTGAAGTAGAATTTTTCAATCAATCGATCTTTAATGTAAAGTTCAGGTAGCAGTTCCTATGGTACCCAGTGTTCTCCATCTTTTTTTAATGTGAAGTTCAGGTAGCAGTTCCTATGGTACCCAGTGTTCTCCATCTTGGATGTGTAGTTCAGGTAGCAGTTCCTATGGTACCCAGTGTTCTCCATCTTGGATGTGTAGTTCAGGTAGCAGTTCCTATGGTACCCAGTGTTCTCCATCTTGGATGTGTAGTTCAGGTAGCAGTTCCTATGGTACCCAGTGTACTCCAAATTGACACCATCTAGTGTTTCCAGCAGCAGTCATACAATAAGGCAAATCAACGGGCTCAGCTAATCTTCTGTAATGAAAATCAAGTAAATGAGACAATCGCTTCTTTGAATCAGCTTTCATGGAATTGAAGTTAGTAAAGTGGTTGTGTATTATAAGTGGGAGCAAGGCTTTTGAGAGGGTGTTACAAAAGTCTTTTAGGACTGTGATTGTAAATATCACTTGCATTCATGTAGAACATTATATTATGCCATTAACTATTCTGAGTCAGCTGAGTGAGATGAGTTTTTCCTGGATCTTTTTTAGTGAGTTTTCAAAAAGATGTCTGCATATTAATACAGTGTTTTATTGTCCATATCTCAGAAGAGCAAACCCTGTCTTACAGGGTTTAGACACGTCTGTCTGATCACTTTTCTCTTTCCCCTTTTCCTCATAGTTTGTTGTTTTTACTGTATATATTCTATAGAATTACAGAGGAAAGATACATATTAGCATGCAATTAGTTTCATGGAACTGTGATTTCTGGTAGCCTACTTATTAACCAGTGGTGAAATGTAACAGTACATTTACTCAAGTACTGCACTTAAGTACAAATTCATGGTACCTGTACTTAAGTATTTCCATTTCATGCAACTTCATACTTCTACTGCACTACATATCAGAGGCAAATATGTTACTTTTTTACTTAGTTATCTGACAGCTTTAGGTGCTACTTTTCAGATTGCAATTTTTTCATATACCATGTATCTCCACATTTGGTGAATTAAAGTTTCTGATAAACTTAAGGCTGACTTTCTTTACTTCTAAAGCTAAACAAACTATTTAAAACTGGATCAGCTTGAAAATGAATGGTCACAAAGCTCAAAATTTGACATTTTAGAGAGACATGGTTCTCACAGAATAGTGACGCTACAAACAAATTATCTTATAGAATATGATGCATTTTTATACAATAAAATATGCAACAGTATATAGTTAAAATTAGCTAAAATTAACATCTACAGCAGTAAAATGCGAAACACTTCAACGCAGCAGTAATATTAATCCAAAAACAACATATAATGTATAATGGTAAAACACTGACAGGGACCATTTACTGCACAATGAGTACTTTTACTTTTGATGGATTAGAACTGTACTTGAGTAGATGATCAGAATAATACTTCCACTACTGTTATTACTGTAATCGCTAAGTTAGCTGGCTAGCATTACCTAGTGTTAGCTAGCTGCTATCTAGCAGTTAAGTTAATTTGACGATACTGTTAATATATAATATTTATATACCCATATTATCGATGTAGTGACGTATTTCCAGTTCATCTTGCTGTCTCTTGTTAGGTGTGACAGTTGTTATCATAAGTAGCAGTTAAAAGAAAACAATTGGTAGCTATAATGGCAAAGTAGCAGCAACTGCAGTAATGGATGTAGCAGCGTTGGGCTGCTGTTAATGCCAATTTCTACTTTGATTTGTGTAGATTTTGTTTTTTCTGGGTTGTTTTATTTCATTTAACAACCTTGCAATTGATTCCTGAAAAAATCTAGTGTCATTTGGCTAATAATACAACTATTGTGGAACAAAATGGCAAAAGTTGCATTGTTATGAGGCTAAAATGTGATATTTTTTCACATTTTTTTTATTTTTTATTTATATTTTCCACCATCAGTGGTTGCATCATGTCAGTGACCTTTCCATTTGATTCCTGGTGTCAGAATTATATGAAAAAGTGGGTTAATTTGCCTTTGTGTGTTGTGTGGTTTAGAAATTATGAAAATTTGTGTTTTTATCTTTCAGCTGTTCCAGCACCTCCCGCGCACACTATCATTGCAGCCTGTTAAAAATAAAACACAGTCACCCAAAAACATAAAAAGTTACACTAGTCAATTTAAATTGTGTATAGCGTGAGCAAGTCCTGTGGCACTTTTTAGCTTTTTTCCGTCGACATACGTGTACAAAGCCTAGTTTACCAAATACATAGGCTAGACCAGGTACAGTTGGTACAGGGGTACAGTTGAAACACCTTAAACGTTGCATCATGTCAGTGACCTTTCCATTTGATTCCTGGTGTCAGAATTATATGAAAAAGTGGGTTCATTTGCCTTTGTGTGTTGTGTGGTTTAGAAATTATGAAAATTTGTGTTTTTATCTTTCAGCTGTTCCAGCACCTCCCGCGCACACTATCATTGCAGCCTGTTAAAAATAAAACACAGTCACCCAAAAACATAAAAAGTTACACTAGTCTATTTAAATAGTGTATAGCGTGAGCAAGTCCTGTGGCACTTTTTAGCTTTTTATCGTCGACATATGTGTACAAAGCCTAGTTTACCAAATACATAGGCTAGACCAGGTACAGTTGGTACAGGGGTACAGTTGAAACACCTTAAATAACTTATATCCGCAACAAGTCTGATGTGTGATATTTGCTTCACACATGCATATTAGCGCCCTCTTTGAGCGTGGGAAATTTGAAGTATGTGCGTATCTTCAGTCTAAAGATATTGGCCTTTTTTCAAGGTAAGTTTTTCACTTCCACATCTCCTCCACATTGAATAGCTTCTCATCCTTACATGACTGTGTAAGAGGTGAAATTATCTCCTCATGAAAAACTAAGGAACTCTTGCAACACACCTACTGTTCCACAGAACAATAAACGTTTTAATCTGATGAGAAGATCCGGGAGAAAGACCATTTGATCATCTGTCCCCTCACCCATCATTAGGCCCCTTCCTTCCCTCCGGGGCAGATAATCCAGGTCATTAAAAGGCAACTTAGAAGTATTGGGAGATTCTTGTATAATGCATTTACTTTATCTTCAGTATTCATGATCATAACCTTTTCATGTTTGGAATCATTTTTATGGTCTCATTGTGGTTGAAAATATGATCTCAGTCTCACATCAGTGGAACAGACCAAAAGTAAAATCTTGAATGTAAGGAAAATTCTGTCCCACTCATATGGGATGTACCCTGATAAGGTCTTTGGTGAGATATTGATTTACATCCCAGTTTAGACAAGGCTGTCAGGTCACCCTTTGTCCCAGCAAAATTCCTGTGAATCCCTTAGTATGCAAAATGTAAGATTCCTTTGTTTCTGGTCTGGGTTTATATGTGAGGTTGCATTGTCCTAATTTGCATTTTTCATTAGCAAGTGGTTCCTTACAACTGTTAAAGTTGAGAAAGTTGATGGTGTAAAACAGTGACAGCCTGGGGGCACTGATGTATAGTACACTGCTCAAAAAAATTAAAGGAACACTTTGAAAACACATCAGACCTCAATAGGGTAATATATCATGATGGATATCTATACTGATATGGACTGGGTCATGTGTTAGGAACGAAAGGATGCCACATGGTTTGATGGAAATGAAAATGATTAACCTAAAAATCCGTGTATCATTCGTTCAGCCGTTCTTTCAAATTGAAACCAAAAAATGAAAAAACAAAAAACTTGTTTTTCCATTATTTATTCCCTGAACCAAAATGAAAAAACGAATAATGATTCGTTTTCCGATTTTCTGATTGTGCGCTCAGATCAAAATAGAAAAAAACGAATAACGGGATTTGACTAATTTTAATTTTGATTTTTAATTTACCCAAATTGGCATGACCCGAAAGTTTATGGATGTAACTTCGTTGCACTTTTGAACACCACGTTGAAAGGCATGAAAAGTTTTGTGCTGTTCAGAGGAAACAGGCGCATAACTCTTAGGGAAGATGACATGACTATTGATAAAGGATCTTTCAGGTAACTTAACGTACTGTAGATTGAAAGGCTAATTTACACCCCCCACACCAGTAGCGTAGCCAGAAAAGAGACTCTGGGTGTTCATCAGAAAAACTGGGTGTGCCACATTTATTGTCAGATTAATACGCAAAAAATAAGTAAATAACATAAAAAATCAGAGTATTACTAACATTACAGATAAGTACATATTAAAATTTAAATGATCAGAGATGCAGTTGTAGACTAATTTTCTTGAGTGACGCGCGTCCCTGCAACTCCTCCCTCACTGACAGAATTTCAGGTGAACTGCGTCTTTTTCACCAGCCTTGAGTTTGAGTTTTATAAGCTTTCTCGCTCATCAATACAGCCACCTACAACAACAACAAAAAAAAAATGTAATGCCGCAATAGACACGACTTTTCATTTAATTTTCACTTTATCCACAAAAAAAGTCGTAAGTTTAAATACAATCTGTGAGATATTATTAATAGCCCACAAAAAATAAAATTAAAAAGTTAAATAAATTATATGTTGCGTTTATACTGACCAGAATAAGCTGTTTCACATACGTCTACACACAAATTAAGCAGTTTAAAACTTCGTTAAAATGGTAACGGAACTGTATTTAACGAAAATAAAGTCAATTATTCGGTTATCCTGTGGTTGCGTGTTTACGTTTTGAGGATTTATTATCTGTAACTAGCCTACTTGTTCATGTATGAAATAAAAAGCTAGCATTTTGTAAACAATCAAACAATAAAGAAAGAAAGAAAGAAAGAAAGAAAGAAAGAAAGAAAGAAAGAAAGAAAAAGAAAGAAAAGACAATTCGCCATTGCTCCAGATTCCCGGTCCTGTTTCGCGCAGCTGATTCTTTTAGATGAATATGTGCACTTTGTGCGCATATGAACTTAATTATTAGCCTATCGCGCTTGCCTACTGCATGATATGGAGGCGCCCGCGCAATCCCTTGTATTTTTTTTTTTTGGCAGAAAGAACTTTTTCTGATTTATGAAAACATTAAAAAAAATGTGCTTTTGAAAAATAGCGAAATAAACGAAATGCGCTTTCTGCCGTCTCATACAGTCTCCGTGAAGCGGAGCGCGTCACAGCAACGAACACCTAAAAATAAATGCAGAAATATTTTTTATAATCTAAAAAATCTAAAGAGGGGCTACCAGCTGCTTCAGCGCCCCAAGAAAGACCAAAGCACCCCATAGCACCCACACACATAAGAAATAAATCAAAACCATTTGACTCATTATGCATTCATATATGCAACTCCTGCATTGCAATACAGCGTGACGTGATCACTTTTCGAAATGTCACAGCATCTTATTTTAATAACGAAAAGTGCCAGGCATGCCTTGCCTACCCCGCACATGAATGTGTCTTGTTCCCTAACCCTAACCCTAATAGAGAAATGTATACCTTTTCATTCCGACTATGCATTTTTTTTAAATGTTCGTGACGCGCTCCACTGAGACTGTATGAGGCGGCAGAAGGCGCATCTCGTTTATTTCGCTATTTTTCAAAAGCACATTTTTTTGGATTTTATCGCGAGAGTTCTTTCTGCAGAAAAAAGAAATACAAGGGATTGTCAGTTTTTCTGATGCACACCCATAGTCTCTTTTCTGGCTACGCTACTGGTGTGGGGGGTGTAAATTTGCCTTTCAATCTACAGTACGTTAAGTTACCTGAAAGATCCTTTATCAACAGCCATGTCATCTTCCCTAAGAGTTATGCGCCTGTTTCCTCTGAACAGCACACAACTTTCCATGGCTGTCAACGTGGTGTTCAAACGTGCAACGAAGTTAAATCCGTGTATCATTCGTTCAATCGTTTTTTCAAATTGAAACCAAAAATGAAAAAAAAACAAAAAACGAATAACGACTCCTTTTCCGATTTTCTGATTGTGCGCTCAGATCAAAATAGAAAAAAACGAATAATGGGATTTGACTCATTTTAATTTTGATTTTTAATTTACCCAAATTGGCATGACCCGGAAGTTTATGGATGTAACTTCGTTGCACGTTTGAACACCAGGTTGACAGCCATGGAAAGTTTTGTGCTGTTCAGAGGAAACAGGCGCATAACTATGAGGCGCCGTGTAGGATTTAAATCAAACTTCGCTTATCAATACATACATAAAACACGTGCATATACACCTATAAATTACTCACATATAAATGTATACTATTGTGTTCAAAAGTACATGTATGAAATACACGTGCACACTAATATGAAATACATACCAATACATGTTATGTTACTGATGAATGCATATACACTTGTGGGAAAGCTCGCGTGTACATATAAACTTGACTCATGCATATACCTACAACACACGCGCGTGCATACAAACTCGCTGCATGCAGACACACCTACACATTCTCCAACATACTCGCATATACATATAAACTTAATACATGCATATACACCTATTAACACTCGCACATAAATATAAACTCAATGCGCGCATGCATCCATAAAACACTCGCTATTATATATATATATATATATATATATATATATATATATATATATATATATATATATGCGCAAGTGATTTCAGATGTGGATGTGCGTGAACTTTTCAGTGCAAACGGAAGGCATTTCAGCGTAAAATGAAGTCTTCAAATGAATTTCACAGCTGTGACGTTTGTTTGTGCTTTATTTGCTTGTGCAAGTTGCAATGAAAACGAAAGGGATGTGCAAAAAACTTCTAACACAGCGAGAAGTCTCTTTCTGTATTGCAAACAGGATTTTATTCATGCACAAAAAAAAAATATTATGTTTTTCACTATTTCTCTTCCCATTGCATAAAACGCCTTTCTCTGACCCAGAAATAAGGTTTTCACCATAAGCAGGTATAAGCTCCGTTAGACCGCTCAGAAGCTCTAACTCACTGTTACTGGTCATAGAGACGCTGGACGGAGCGATCTGACCACTGAAACTCTTGCCTAAAGGGATATGCTAAAAAACTTCTAACACAGCGAGAAGTGTCTTTTTGCATTGCAAACAGGATTTTATTCATACACAAAAAAAAATTCTTATGTTTTTCACTATTTCTCTTCCCATTGCATAAAACGCCATTCTCTGACCCAGAAATAAAGTTTTCAACATAAGCAGGTATAAGCTCCGTTAGACCGCTCAGAAGCTCTAACTCACTGTTACTGGTCATAGAGACGCTGGACGGAGCGATCTGACCACTGAAACTCTTGCCTAAAGGGATGTGCAAAAAACTTCTAACACAGCGAGAAGTGTCTTTCTGTATTGCAAACAGGATTTTATTCATGCACAAAAAAAAAATTATGTTTTTCACTATTTCTCTTCCCATTGCATAAAACGCCTTTCTCTGACCCAGAAATAAGGTTTTCAACATAAGCAGGTATAAGCTCCGTTAGACCGCTCAGAAGCTCTAACTCACCGTTACTGGTCACAGAGACGCTGGACGGAGCGATCTGACCATTGAAACTCTTGCCTAAAGGGATGTGCAAAAAATTTCTAACACAGCGAGAAGAGTCTTTCTGTATTGCAAACAGGATTTTATTCATGCACAAAAAAAAAATTCTTATGTTTTTCACTATTTCTCTTCCTATTGCATAAAACACGATCTGACCACTGAAACTCTTGCCTAAAGGGATGTGCAAAAAACTTCTAACACAGCGAGAAGTGTGTTTTTGCATTGCAAACAGGATTTTATTCATGCACAAAAATTTTTTTTGTTTTGTTTTTCACTATTTCTCTTCCCATTGCATAAAACGCCTTTCTCTGACCCAGAAATAAGGTTTTCAACATAAGCAGGAATAAGCGCCGTTAGACCGCTCAGAAGCTCTAACCCAGCAAACATTGGTCCGACGGCGACGTCCTGTCCCCGGCCCAAAACAGTCGCGATTGGACGTCAGAAATCTCGCAAATCAGTTGCGAGAGGACGTCGAGAAGTTACGTCCTTTACACGTCCTTTACACGTCTAGCTAATACATCTTTTAAAAAACGAAAATCTTGATGAAATACATGCTCATTTGCTGTTTTACATCTTGTTTAATGACCATTTATATCGAGAAAGTGCCCTGTTGTTAACTGATTGTGAAGCCACTGAATTGTAGTCTACCCAAAATTAATAAAAGTATGTGAAAAATATAAATTAAACTTCACATTGGAAAATATACTTTGGAATAGCACCGAGGAAACTGCACAGTTTGAACGAATATAAAGTTTGCACATTTTATTGCAGATTTTATTTTTTCTCCTGCCAAACTCATGTTTCACACTCCAGTCCAGCAGGTGGCGGAGAGAGCGTTAACTCATTTTCCCTTATCTTTCCACGAGGAGATCGTTAGCATAGTTTTGTTTTTCCTCTCACACAAAAGGTTTAGGAAGTATTAAAAATCTACTGCTGGGTAAGTACATTTTGTCGTATTTTATTAATGTGGTTGAGTTTTAGTTGTTTGACACGAAGAAACCGAAAATAAACTGCGCACATTGTCAACTGAAACGTAGTTAGAGGTTTTTTTGGGCTAAAATTAGCTAGTGTGCTAAAATGTACTAGGGTTAATGCTAGGCTTTATTTACCCTAAAACAAAACTGCTAGGGTGAGTTCGCAAGTATAAACCATCATGGGGGTTACTTGAGTTCTGCTATTTTATCCAGTTAAGCAATCTTCTTGGTGGAAAATTGATAGTTTATTGGAGGAAAGCGTAATTAAAGGCAAAAAAAAAAAAAAAAACTTTGTTACAACTTCAAAGAAATATGTTTTCATTGTAGACATGCAGCATATGATGCATTAAATGTTATTATTTTCAGATGTAGCACTCTGGCAGGTTTCTTTTTTTTTTCCAGAAAATAACCTGAAAGTGTGATATGTAAAATTTAGGAGAACCCTTAAAAAATAACAAGTCTGTAAATGAATTTGAACATGGATGTTTTCATTAACTGTTTTAAAAGTATTTTGTAATTTTAGATTTGTTAAACGTGTTCTCTGAGTAGTGGAGGAAGTGGAGACGATGAAAGGCGATGCCATGAAAGCAGCTCTGAATCTGAGGGTCAGTGGAGTCTTGGCAGGGGAGGGCAATCCTGTCAAGGAGAGATCAACACATGATCATGTGGCCAGCTGTAGTTCTGACATTGGTATAACCATGGAAATGAAGTGAAAAGAAGTGGATCTGTGTAAGTTTCAAATTTGACATGAAGATTGTGTGTATATTTCTGTATATACATGCTCACGCACACACACACACACACACACACAACTGTGTTATGTAAATTATATTTACAATTGTATTACATTGTTTCGATTGTGGTGACACAATTTCTTTTTCCTTTTTTCACCCTTTCAGGTTCAGCAACTGTCCAGAGTTGGTGGATCTTCTGTCAGAGACTGTGTGAACAAAGTCATAGATCACTGACACTTGTTCATGAGCAGGTATGTATTCACCTTGCATATTTTGTGTATTGCTGCATAATATTTCAGCAATAATATAAATGACTGCCATAGTAACCTCAACATTTGATATTACTTGAATGCAAGACTTCACACACTATTAGATATATTTAAATAATAATAAATGCCTGTTTTTGTGTTAAGTTTAATGATGCTGTACTGACTCAGACTGTCTGAAAGACCAAAAACAAAATATCAAAACCTAATGTCAGTGTAAGCAATGAATGACATTCATTACTTGTCACAAGGTTTGTGGATATTGATAAGAATGTAGTTTACAGCACTTGTTACATGATTAATGGTTGTAAAAGTGTATGTTTTAAACATTGCGTGCAGTTGCCATGCTGCACAGTACTGTTAATTTGTAACAGTGACCTTACGTTGAAATTGTCTTAAGTGAAGTAATCATGATTCATTTCTTTCACAGAATCATGTCAAGTGCCTTATTGGGAAAATTCAGTATGAGGGATGGTGGCCAACTTGAAAAGAAGCCATTCAAAGGTATACCTTTATACTACGTAATTCAATGGAAATTTGGGGTTATGACATTTTTAAAAAACCTGACGTTCCTTGTCTATTATTTATTTGAAAGACCACCTGTCTTTATCAGAGATGTCCTGTTCACTTTCACACAGTTACACACCTAGTTATGAGTCTTTCTCAACAGCACCATAGTGATACTGAAGAGGAAGGGGACAAATGCTGTGTTTTAAGTAAGGCTGCAAGATAAATCACATGTGATTGTCATGCGCATCTTGGCAGTAAAGCCGGTTTCGTGATTAGTAGTAGATGTCCATCACATGCATTTAAATCACTGGTATTTAATACACGGAGCTGTAGATCACTGACAAGCTACACAATATCATGTTCACAAACGCATATGAATCGTATTTGATTGTGAACACAGTATTGCATAGCTCTGTATTAAATGTTGGTGATCTGAAAGCACATGATGATTTACTACTAATCAGCTTTACTGACGAGATGTGCGTGACAATCACATACGATTTATCGTGCAGCCCTAATTTGAAATAATCTAGCACACATGTAATGCAGAAACTCTTTTATTGACAAATTTTTCTAGACTAAAATAACATGTAAGAATACATATTCTTTTCTCTCAGATGCTGTGAAGAGGTGGAGCCCAAATGCTACGGACACAGCAATTGATGCAGCAATGGAGGAACACCTGAACCACACTCCAGGAAGAGCTGGGGGTGATGGATATAAGAAATGAGTCAACTGTTTTGACAGACTCAAAACATTTACATGTGTGTTCACCTCATTTCAGTATTTTTGTTATTTGATTTATTTTAACAGTAATGCAAGACTGTTAGGGGAAAAAAATACTGCTACAAGAGTCACACTCCTGGGAGAGCTGTTGGTTGTGGACCAACATTTTATGAAAAAAATTAAATTAAGTTCCATATGTGTACACATTTATCCTGTACTTTTGTTATGTTCTTGTTTGAATAATGGTTGCTTAACATTAATGTACTTAGTCAGCCTTATGTTATGTGTATGCATAGTTAATTATTTGTAGTATATGTATAGTTAGATTTTCAGTAGGTTAGCTATGTATAGGTTTAAAAATTGTTCATACGTCTAGTGTTGTATGTTTATATTTGTTTATTTATGTAGCACTGTGGTCCAGTGAGGCAAGACATTTCGTTCCACTGTATGTCCAAACATGTAGCAGAATGACAATAAAGCTCAACTTGACTTGATGTAAAATTAGAGAAAATGCCATTGCCACAGACTCAGAGTTAACTACATTCCGCTGTTTCTATTGTCTTGTTCGAATTGTATGTATTTAACAAATGATAGTCATTTTTTTTAAAATGTAATATTCACAGTAAGATATGTTATGTTAAATTAGAACACTCTTTATACAAATCATGTGTTATCGTTTGTAATGCTCACGTGGTTAAAACGTTGTATAGACGTTCAGGTCTGACTGGACCGATTTTGGACCTTTTTAGGACCTTTGAGCCTATGTTAAAAAGATGTGTAAATAAAGACATAATTGCCTTTAACGACGTTACAGAGTGAGTGCGTGAATATTTCATATGCAGGCTTGTACTTGCACATTAATACATTAACAGAAAATATACATCCAGAAGACGACACATTTAAACGTCCAGGGACGTGTAGAAAAGACGTGTAATTCACGGCCAGAAGACGTCAAAGACGTCGGTTGGATTTTCATTTCGGATACATTTTTCAACCATGACGGGACGTGTAGGAAGGACGTCTTTTCAACGGTCATTAAACGTCAAAATGTTCTGACGATCTGACCACTGAAACTTGCCTAAAGGGATATGCTAAAAAACTTCTAACACAGCGAGAAGTGTCTTTTTGCATTGCAAACAGGATTTTATTCATGCACAAAAAATTTTTTATTTGTTTTTCACTATTTCTCTTCCCATTGCATAAAACGACTTTCTCTGACCCAGAAAAAAGATTTTCAACATAAGCAGGTATAAGCTCCGTTATACCGCTCAGAAGCTCTAAATCACTGATACTGGTCATAGAGACGCTGGACATAGCGATCTGACCACTGAAACTCTTGCCTAAAGAGATATGCTAAAAAACTTCTAACACAGCGAGAAGTGTCTTTTTGCATTGCAAACAGGATTTTATTCATGCACAAAAAAAAATATTATGTTTTTCACTATTTCTCTTCCCATTGCATAAAACGACTTTCTCTGACCCAGAAATAAGGTTTTCAACATAAGCAGGAATAAGCTCCGTTAGAGCGCTCAGAAGCTCTAAATCACTGTTATTAGTCATAGAGACGTTGGACGGAGCGATCTGACCACTGAAACTCTTTCCTAAAGGGATGTGCTAAAAAACTTCTAATACAGCGAGGTGTGTTTTTGCATTGCAAACAGGATTTTATTCATGCACAAAAAAAAAATATTATGTTTTTCACTATTTCTCTTCCCATTGCATAAAACGACTTTCTCTGACCCAGAAATAAGGTTTTCAACAAAAGCAGGTATAAGCTCCGTTATACCGCTCAGAAGCTCTAAATCACTGTTACTGGTCATAGAGACGCTGGACATAGCGATCTGACCACTGAAACTCTTGCCTAAAGGGATATGCTAAAAAAACTTCTAACACAGCGAGAAGTGTCTTTTTGCATTGCAAACAGGATTTTATTCATGCAAAAAAAAAAAATTTTTGCATGTTTTTCACTATTTCTCTTCCCATTGCATGAAACGACTTTCTCTGACCCAGAAATAAGGTTTTCAACATAAGCAGCTATAAGCTCCGTTAGACCGCTCAGAAGCTCTAAATCACTGTTACTGGTCATAGAGACGCTGGACAGAGCGATCTGACCACTGAAACTCTTGCCTAAAGGAATGTGTTAAAAAACTTCTAACACAGCGAGAAGTGTGTTTTTGCATTGCAAACAGGATTTTATTCATGCACAAAAAAAAAATAGTATTTTTTTCACTATTTCTCTTCCCATTGCGACTTTCTCTGACCCAGAAATAAGGTTTTCAACATAAGCAGGTATAAGCTCCGTTAGACCGCTCAGAAGCTCTAAATCACTGTTATTGGTCATAGAGACGCTGGACAGAGCGATCTGACCACTGAAACTCTTGCCTAAAGGGATGTGCTAAAAAACCTCTAACACAGCGAGAAGTGTCTTTTTGCATTGCAAACAGGATTTTATTCATGCACAAAAAAAAATTATGATGTTTTTCACTATTTCTCTTCACATTGCATAAAACGACTTTCTCTGACCCAGAAATAAGGTTTTCAACATAAGCAGGAATAAGCTCCGTTAGAGCGCTCAGAAGCTCTAAATCACTGTTATTAGTCATAGAGACGCTGGACGGAGCGATCTGACCACTGAAACTCTTTCCTAAAGGGATGTGCTAAAAAACTTCTAATACAGCGAGAAGTGTCTTTTTGCATTGCAAACAGGATTTTATTCATGCACAAAAAAAAAATCATATGTTTTTCACTATTTCTCTTCCCATTGCATAAAACGACTTTCTCTGACCCAGAAATAAGGTTTTCAACATAAGCAGGAATAAGCTCCGTTAGACCGCTCAGAAGCTCTAAATCACTGTTACTGGTCATAGAGACGCTGGACAGAGCGATCTGACCACTGAAACTCTTGCCTAAAGGGATATGCTAAAAAACTTCTAACACAGCGAGAAGTGTCTTTTTGCATTGCAAACAGGATTTTATTCATGCACAAAAAAAAATTATTATGTTTTTCACTATTTCTCTTCCCATTGCATAAAACGACTTTCTCTGACCCAGAAATAAGGTTTTCAACATAAGCAGGAATAAGCTCCGTTAGACCGCTCAGAAGCTCTAAATCACTGTTACTGGTCATAGAGACGCTGGATTGAGCGAACTGACCACTGAAACTCTTGCCTAAAGGGATGTGCTAAAAAACTTCTAACACAGCGAGAAGTGTGTTTTTGCATTGCAAACAGGATTTTATTCATGCACAAAAAAAAATTAGTATTTTTTTCACTATTTCTCTTCCCATTGCATAAAACGACTTTCTCTGACCCAGAAATAAGGTTTTCAACATAAGCAGGTATAAGCTCCGTTAGAGCGCTCAGAAGCTCTAAATCACTGTTATTAGTCATAGAGACGCTGGACGGAGCGATCTGACCACTGAAACTCTTTCCTAAAGGGATGTGCTAAAAAACTTCTAATACAGCGAGAAGTGTCTTTTTGCATTGCAAACAGGATTTTATTCATGCACAAAAAAAAATTATTATGTTTTTCACTATTTCTCTTCCCATTGCATAAAACGACTTTCTCTGACCCAGAAATAAGGTTTTCAACATAAGCAGCTATAAGCTCCGTTAGACCGCTCAGAAGCTCTAAATCACTGTTACTGGTCATAGAGACGCTGGACAGAGCGATCTGACCACTGAAACTCTTGCCTAAAGGGATGTGCTAAAAAACTTCTAACACAGCGAGAAGTGTCTTTTTGCATTGCAAACAGGATTTTATTCATGCACAAAAAAGAAATACTATGTTTTTCACTATTTCTCTTCCCATTGCATAAAACGACTTTCTCTGACCCAGAAATAAGGTTTTCAACAAAAGCAGGTATAAGCTCCGTTATACCGCTCAGAAGCTCTAAATCACTGTTACTGGTCATAGAGACGCTGGACATAGCGATCTGACCACTGAAACTCTTGCCTAAAGGGATATGCTAAAAAACTTCTAACACAGCGAGAAGTGTCTTTTTGCATTGCAAACAGGATTTTATTCATGCAAAAAAAAAAAAATTTTGCATGTTTTTCACTATTTCTCTTCACATTGCATGAAACGACTTTCTCTGACCCAGAAATAAGGTTTTCAACATAAGCAGCTATAAGCTCCGTTAGACCGCTCAGAAGCTCTAAATCACTGTTACTGGTCATAGAGACGCTGGACAGAGCGATCTGACCACTGAAACTCTTGCCTAAAGGGATGTGTTAAAAAACTTCTAACACAGCGAGAAGTGTGTTTTTGCATTGCAAACAGGATTTTATTAATGCACAAAAAAAAAATATTATGTTTTTCACTATTTCTCTTCCCATTGCATAAAACGACTTTCTCTGACCCAGAAATAAGGTTTTCAACATAAGCAGGTATAAGCTCCGTTAGAGCGCTCAGAAGCTCTAAATCACTGTTATTAGTCATAGAGACGCTGGACGGAGCGATCTGACCACTGAAACTCTTTCCTAAAGGGATGTGCTAAAAAACTTCTAATACAGCGAGAAGTGTCTTTTTGCATTGCAAACAGGATTTTATTCATGCACAAAAAAAAATTATTATGTTTTTCACTATTTCTCTTCCCATTGCATAAAACGACTTTCTCTGACCCAGAAATAAGGTTTTCAACATAAGCAGCTATAAGCTCCGTTAGACCGCTCAGAAGCTCTAAATCACTGTTACTGGTCATAGAGACGCTGGACAGAGCGATCTGACCACTGAAACTCTTGCCTAAAGGGATGTGCTAAAAAACTTCTAACACAGCGAGAAGTGTCTTTTTGCATTGCAAACAGGATTTTATTCATGCACAAAAAAAAAATCATATGTTTTTCACTATTTCTCTTCCCATTGCATAAAACGACTTTCTCTGACCCAGAAATAAGGTTTTCAACATAAGCAGGAATAAGCTCCGTTAGACCGCTCAGAAGCTCTAAATCACTGTTACTGGTCATAGAGACGCTGGACAGAGCGATCTGACCACTGAAACTCTTGCCTAAAGGGATGTGCTAAAAAACTTCTAACACAGCGAGAAGTGTCTTTTTGCATTGCAAACAGGATTTTATTCATGCACAAAAAAAAATCATATGTTTTTCACTATTTCTCTTCCCATTGCAAAAAACGACTTTCTCTGACCCAGAAATGAGGTTTTCAACATAAGCAGGAATAAGCTCCGTTAGACCGCTCAGAAGCTCTAAATCACTGTTACTGGTCATAGAGACGCTGGACAGAGCGATCTGACCACTGAAACTCTTGCCTAAAGGGATGTGCTAAAAAACTTCTAACACAGCGAGAAGTGTCTTTTTGCATTGCAAACAGGATTTTATTCATGCACAAAAAAAAAATCATATGTTTTTCACTATTTCTCTTCCCATTGCATAAAACGACTTTCTCTGACCCAGAAATGAGGTTTTCAACATAAGCAGGAATAAGCTCCGTTAGACCGCTCAGAAGCTCTAAATCACTGTTACTGGTCATAGAGACGCTGGACTGAGCGATCTGACCACTGAAACTCTTGCCTAAAGGGATGTGTTAAAAAACTTCAAACAAAGCGAGAAGTGTCTTTTTGCATTGCAAACAGGATTTTATTCATGCACAAAAAAAAATTATGATGTTTTTCACTATTTCTCTTCACATTGCATAAAACGACTTTCTCTGACCCAGAAATAAGGTTTTCAACATAAGCAGCTATAAGCTCCGTTAGACCGCTCAGAAGCTCTAAATCACTGTTACTGGTCATAGAGACGCTGGACAGAGCGATCTGACCACTGAAACTCTTGCCTAAAGGGATATGCTAAAAAACTTCTAACACAGCGAGAAGTGTCTTTTTGCATTGCAAACAGGATTTTATTCATGCACAAAAAAAAATTATGTTTTTCACTATTTCTCTTCCCATTGCATAAAACGACTTTCTCTGACCCAGAAATAAGGTTTTCAACATAAGCAGGAATAAGCTCCGTTAGACCGCTCAGAAGCTCTAAATCACTGTTACTGGTCATAGAGACGCTGGACTGAGCGATCTGACCACTGAAACTCTTGCCTAAAGGGATATGCTAAAAAACTTCTAACACAGCGAGAAGTGTCTTTTTGCATTGCAAACAGGATTTTATTCATGCACAAAAAAAAAATTATTATGTTTTTCACTATTTCTCTTCCCATTGCATAAAACGACTTTCTCTGACCCAGAAATAAGGTTTTCAACATAAGCAGGAATAAGCTTCGTTAGACCGCTCAGAAGCTCTAAATCACTGTTACTGGTCATAGAGACGCTGGATTGAGCGAACTGACCACTGAAACTCTTGCCTAAAGGGATGTGCTAAAAAATTTCTAACACAGCGAGAAGTGTGTTTTTGCATTGCAAACAGGATTTTATTAATGCACAAAAAAAAATATTGTTTTTCACTATTTCTCTTCCCATTGCATAAAACGACTTTCTCTGACCCAGAAATAAGGTTTTCAACATAAGCAGGTATAAGCTCCGTTAGAGCGCTCAGAAGCTCTAAATCACTGTTATTAGTCATAGAGACGCTGGACGGAGCGATCTGACCACTGAAACTCTTTCCTAAAGGGATGTGCTAAAAAACTTCTAATACAGCGAGAAGTGTCTTTTTGCATTGCAAACAGGATTTTATTCATGCACAAAAAAAAATTATGTTTTTCACTATTTCTCTTCCCATTGCATAAAACGACTTTCTCTGACCCAGAAATAAGGTTTTCAACATAAGCAGCTATAAGCTCCGTTAGACCGCTCAAAAGCTCTAAATCACTGTTACTGGTCATAGAGACGCTGGACAGAGCGATCTGACCACTGAAACTCTTGCCTAAAGGGATGTGCTAAAAAACTTCTAACACAGCGAGAAGTGTCTTTTTGCATTGCAAACAGGATTTTATTCATGCACAAAAAAGAAATACTATGTTTTTCACTATTTCTCTTCCCATTGCATGAAACGACTTTCTCTGACCCAGAAATAAGGTTTTCAACAAAAGCAGGTATAAGCTCCGTTATACCGCTCAGAAGCTCTAAATCACTGTTACTGGTCATAGAGACGCTGGACAGAGCGATCTGACCACTGAAACTCTTGCCTAAAGGGATGTGTTAAAAAACTTCTAACACAGCGAGAAGTGTGTTTTTGCATTGCAAACAGGATTTTATTAATGCACAAAAAAAAATATTATGTTTTTCACTATTTCTCTTCCCATTGCATAAAACGACTTTCTCTGACCCAGAAATAAGGTTTTCAACATAAGCAGGTATAAGCTCCGTTAGAGCGCTCAGAAGCTCTAAATCACTGTTATTAGTCATAGAGACGCTGGACGGAGCGATCTGACCACTGAAACTCTTTCCTAAAGGGATGTGCTAAAAAACTTCTAATACAGCGAGAAGTATCTTTTTGCATTGCAAACAGGATTTTATTCATGCACAAAAAAAAATTATTATGTTTTTCACTATTTCTCTTCCCATTGCATAAAACGACTTTCTCTGACCCAGAAATAAGGTTTTCAAGATAAGCAGCTATAAGCTCCGTTAGACCGCTCAGAAGCTATAAATCACTGTTATTAGTCATAGAGACGCTGGACGGAGCGATCTGACCACTGAAACTCTTTCCTAAAGGGATGTGCTAAAAAACTTCTAACACAGCGAGAAGTGTGTTTTTGCATTGCAAACAGGATTTTATTCATGCACAAAAAAGAAATATTATGTTTTTCACTATTTCTCTTCCCATTGCATAAAACGACTTTCTCTGACCCAGAAATAAGGTTTTCAACAAAAGCAGGTATAAGCTCCGTTATACCGCTCAGAAGCTCTAAATCACTGTTTCTGGTCATAGAGACTCTGGACATAGCGATCTGACCACTGAAACTCTTGCCTAAAGGGATATGCTAAAAAACTTCTAACACAGCGAGAAGTGTCTTTTTGCATTGAAAACAGGATTTTATTCATGCACAAAAAAAAATTATGTTTTTCACTATTTCTCTTCCCATTGCATGAAACGACTTTCTCTGACCCAGAAATAAGGTTTTCAACATAAGCAGCTATAAGCTCCGTTAGACCGCTCAGAAGCTCTAAATCACTGTTACTGGTCATAGAGACGCTGGACAGAGCGATCTGACCACTGAAACTCTTGCCTAGAGGGATGTGCTAAAAAACTTCTAACACAGCGAGAAGTGTCTTTTTGCATTGCAAACAGGATTTTATTCATGCACAAAAAAAAAATATTATGTTTTTCACTATTTCTCTTCCCATTGCATAAAACGACTTTCTCTGACCCAGAAATAAGGTTTTCAACATAAGCAGGAATAAGCTCCGTTAGACCGCTCAGAAGCTCTAAATCACTTTTACTGGTCATAGAGACGCTGGACTGAGCGATCTGACCACTGAAACTCTTGCCTAAAGGGATGTGCTAAAAAACTTCTAATACAGCGAGAAGTGTCTTTTTGCATTGCAAACAGGATTTTATTCATGCACAAAAAAAATTATTATGTTTTTCACTATTTCTCTTCCCACTGCATAAAACGACTTTCTCTGACCCAGAAATAAGGTTTTCAACATAAGCAGGTATAAGCTCCGTTAGACCGCTCAGAAGCTCTAAATCACTGTTATTAGTCATTGAGACGCTGGACGGAGCGATCTGACCACTGAAACTCTTGCCTAAAGGGATATGCTAAAAAACTTCTAACACAGCGAGAAGTGTCTTTTTGCATTGCAAACAGGATTTTATTCATGCACAAAAAAAAATTATTATGTTTTTCACTATTTCTCTTCCCATTGCATGAAACGACTTTCTCTGACCCAGAAATAAGGTTTTCAACATAAGCAGCTATAAGCACCGTTAGACCGCTCAGAAGCTCTAAATCACTGTTACTGGTCATAGAGACGCTGGACAGAGCGATCTGACCACTGAAACTCTTGCCTAAAGGGATGTGCTAAAAAACTTCTAACACAGCGAGAAGTGTCTTTTTGCATTGCAAACAGGATTTTATTCATGCACAAAAAAAAAATATTATATTTTTCACTATTTCTCTTCCCATTGCATAAAACGACTTTCTCTGACCCAGAAATAAGGTTTTCAACATAAGCAGGAATAAGCTCCGTTAGACCGCTCAGAAGCTCTAAATCACTGTTACTGGTCATAGAGACGCTGGACTGAGCGATCTGACCACTGAAACTCTTTCCTAAAGGGATGTGCTAAAAAACTTCTAACACAGCGAGAAGTGTGTTTTTGCATTGCAAACAGGATTTTATTCATGCACAAAAAAAAAATATTATGTTTTTCACTATTTCTCTTCCCATTGCATAAAACGACTTTCTCTGACCCAGAAATAAGGTTTTCAACATAAGCAGCTATAAGCTCCGTTAGACCGCTCAGAAGCGCTAAATCACTGTTATTAGTCATAGAGACGCTGGACGGAGCGATCTGACCACTGAAACTCTTTCCTAAAGGGATGTGCTAAAAAACTTCTAATACAGCGAGAAGTGTCTTTTTGCATTGCAAACAGGATTTTATTCATGCACAAAAAAAAATTATTATGTTTTTCACTATTTCTCTTCCCATTGCATAAAACGACTTTCTCTGACCCAGAAATAAGGTTTTCAACATTAGCAGGAATAAGCTCCGTTAGACCGCTCAGAAGTTCTAAATCACTGTTACTGGTCATAGAGACGCTGGATTGAGCGAACTGACCACTGAAACTCTTGCCTAAAGGGATGTGCTAAAAAACTTCTAACACAGCGAGAAGTGTGTTTTTGCATTGCAAACAGGATTTTATTCATGCACAAAAAAAAATTAGTATTTTTTTCACTATTTCTCTTCCCATTGCATAAAACGACTTTCTCTGACCCAGAAATAAGGTTTTCAACATAAGCAGCTATAAGCTCCGTTAGACCGCTCAGAAGCTCTAAATCACTGTTACTGGTCATAGAGACGCTGGACAGAGCGATCTGACCACTGAAACTCTTGCCTAAATGGATATGCTAAAAAACTTCTAACACAGCGAGAAGTGTCTTTTTGCATTGCAAACAGGATTTTATTCATGCACAAAAAAAAATTAGTATTTTTTTCACTATTTCTCTTCCCATTGCATAAAACGACTTTCTCTGACCCAGAAATAAGGTTTTCAACATAAGCAGGTATAAGCTCCGTTAGACCGCTCAGAAGCTCTAAATCACTGTTATTGGTCATAGAGACGCTGGATTGAGCGAACTGACCACTGAAACTCTTGCCTAAAGGGATGTGCTAAAAAACTTCTAACACAGCGAGAAGTGTGTTTTTGCATTGCAAACAGGATTTTATTCATGCACAAAAAAAAATTATGATGTTTTTCTCTATTTCTCTTCACATTGCATAAAACGACTTTCTCTGACCCAGAAATAAGGTTTTCAACATAAGCAGGTATAAGCTCCGTTAGACCGCTCAGAAGCTCTAAATCACTGTTATTGGTCATAGAGACGCTGGATTGAGCGAACTGACCACTGAAACTCTTGCCTAAAGGGATGTGCTAAAAAACTTCTAACACAGCGAGAAGTGTCTTTTTGCATTGCAAACAGGATTTTATTCATGCACAAAAAAAAATTATTATGTTTTTCACTATTTCTCTTCCCATTGCATAAAACGACTTTCTCTGACCCAGAAATAAGGTTTTCAACATAAGCAGCTATAAGCTCCGTTAGACCGCTCAGAAGCTCTAAATCACTGTTACTGGTCATAGAGACGCTGGACAGAGCGATCTGACCACTGAAACTCTTGCCTAAAGGGATGTGCTAAAAAACTTCTAACACAGCGAGAAGTGTCTTTTTGCATTGCAAACAGGATTTTATTCATGCAAAAAAAAATTTTTTTTGCATGTTTCTCACTATTTCTCTTCCCATTGCATGAAACGACTTTGTCTGACCCAGAAATAAGGTTTTCAACATAAGCAGCTATAAGCTCCGTTAGACCGCTCAGAAGCTCTAAATCACTGTTACTGGTCATAGAGACGCTGGACAGAGCGATCTGACCACTGAAACTCTTGCCTAAAGGGATGTGTTAAAAAACTTCTAACACAGCGAGAAGTGTGTTTTTGCATTGCAAACAGGATTTTATTAATGCACAAAAAAAAAATATTATGTTTTTGACTATTTCTCTTCCCATTGCATAAAACGACTTTCTCTGACCCAGAAATAAGGTTTTCAACATAAGCAGGTATAAGCTCCGTTAGAGCGCTCAGAAGCTCTAAATCACTGTTATTAGTCATAGAGACGCTGGACGGAGCGATCTGACCACTGAAACTCTTTCCTAAAGGGATGTGCTAAAAAACTTCTAATACAGCGAGAAGTGTCTTTTTGCATTGCAAACAGGATTTTATTCATGCACAAAAAAAAATTATTATGTTTTTCACTATTTCTCTTCCCATTGCATAAAACGACTTTCTCTGACCCAGAAATAAGGTTTTCAACATAAGCAGGAATAAGCTCCGTTAGACCGCTCAGAAGTTCTAAATCACTGTTACTGGTCATAGAGACGCTGGATTGAGCGAACTGACCACTGAAACTCTTGCCTAAAGGGATGTGCTAAAAAACTTCTAACACAGCGAGAAGTGTGTTTTTGCATTGCAAACAGGATTTTATTCATGCACAAAAAAAAATTAGTATTTTTTTCACTATTTCTCTTCCCATTGCATAAAACGACTTTCTCTGACCCAGAAATAAGGTTTTCAACATAAGCAGCTATAAGCTCCGTTAGACCGCTCAGAAGCTCTAAATCACTGTTACTGGTCATAGAGACGCTGGACAGAGCGATCTGACCACTGAAACTCTTGCCTAAAGGGATATGCTAAAAAACTTCTAACACAGCGAGAAGTGTCTTTTTGCATTGCAAACAGGATTTTATTCATGCACAAAAAAAAATTATTATGTTTTTCACTATTTCTCTTCCCATTGCATAAAACGACTTTCTCTGACCCAGAAATAAGGTTTTCAACATAAGCAGGAATAAGCTCCGTTAGACCGCTCAGAAGCTCTAAATCACTGTTACTGGTCATAGAGACGCTGGACAGAGCGATCTGACCACTGAAACTCTTGCCTAAAGGGATGTGCTAAAAAACCTCTAAGACAGCGAGAAGTGTCTTTTTGCATTGCAAACAGGATTTTATTCATGCACAAAAAAAAATTAGTATTTTTTTCACTATTTCTCTTCCCATTGCATAAAACGACTTTCTCTGACCCAGAAATAAGGTTTTCAACATAAGCAGGTATAAGCTCCGTTAGACCGCTCAGAAGCTCTAAATCACTGTTATTGGTCATAGAGACGCTGGATTGAGCGAACTGACCACTGAAACTCTTGCCTAAAGGGATGTGCTAAAAAACTTCTAACACAGCGAGAAGTGTGTTTTTGCATTGCAAACAGGATTTTATTCATGCACAAAAAAAAATTATGATGTTTTTCTCTATTTCTCTTCACATTGCATAAAACGACTTTCTCTGACCCAGAAATAAGGTTTTCAACATAAGCAGGTATAAGCTCCGTTAGACCGCTCAGAAGCTCTAAATCACTGTTATTGGTCATAGAGACGCTGGATTGAGCGAACTGACCACTGAAACTCTTGCCTAAAGGGATGTGCTAAAAAACTTCTAACACAGCGAGAAGTGTCTTTTTGCATTGCAAACAGGATTTTATTCATGCACAAAAAAAAATTATGATGTTTTTCTCTATTTCTCTTCACATTGCATAAAACGACTTTCTCTGAGCCAGAAATAAGGTTTTCAACATAAGCAGGAATAAGCTCCGTTAGACCGCTCAGAAGCTCTAAATCACTGTTACTGGTCATAGAGACGCTGGATTGAGCGAACTGACCACTGAAACTCTTGCCTAAAGGGATGTGCTAAAAAACTTCTAATACAGCGAGAAGTGTCTTTTTGCATTGCAAACAGGATTTTATTCATGCACAAAAAAAAATTATTATGTTTTTCACTATTTCTCTTCCCATTGCATAAAACGACTTTCTCTGACCCAGAAATAAGGTTTTCAACATAAGCAAGTATAAGCTCCGTTAGACCGCTCAGAAGCTCTAAATCACTGTTATTAGTCATTGAGACGCTGGACGGAGCGATCTGACCACTGAAACTCTTTCCTAAAGGGATGTGCTAAAAAACTTCTAATACAGCGAGAAGTGTCTTTTTGCATTGCAAACAGGATTTTATTCATGCACAAAAAAGAAATATTATGTTTTTCACTATTTCTCTTCCCATTGCATAAAACGACTTTCTCTGACCCAGAAATAAGGTTTTCAACATAAGCAGCTATAAGCTCCGTTAGACCGCTCAGAAGCTCTAAATCACTGTTACTGGTCATAGAGACGCTGGACAGAGCGATCTGACCACTGAAACTCTTGCCTAAAGGGATGTGCTAAAAAAATTCTAACACAGCGAGAAGTGTCTTTTTGCATTGCAAACAGGATTTTATTCATGCACAAAAAAAAAATATTATGTTTTTCACTATTTCTCTTCCCATTGCATAAAACGACTTTCTCTGACCCAGAAATAAGGTTTTCAACATAAGCAGCTATAAGCTCCGTTAGACCGCTCAGAAGCTCTAAATCACTGTTACTGGTCATAGAGACGCTGGATTGAGCGAACTGACCACTGAAACTCTTGCCTAAAGGGATGTGCTAAAAAACTTCTAACACAGCGAGAAGTGTGTTTTTGCATTGCAAACAGGATTTTATTCATGCACAAAAAAAAATATTATGTTTTTCACTATTTCTCTTCCCATTGCATAAAACGACTTTCTCTGACCCAGAAATAAGGTTTTCAACATAAGCAGGAATAAGCTCCGTTAGACCGCTCAGAAGCTCTAAATCACTGTTACTGGTCATAGAGACGCTGGACTGAGCGATCTGACCACTGAAACTCTTGCCTAAAGGGATGTGCTAAAAAACTTCTAATACAGCGAGAAGTGTCTTTTTGCATTGCAAACAGGATTTTATTCATGCACAAAAAAGAAATATTATGTTTTTCACTATTTCTCTTCCCATTGCATAAAACGACTTTCTCTGACCCAGAAATAAGGTTTTCAACATAAGCAGCTATAAGCTCCGTTAGACCGCTCAGAAGCTCTAAATCACTGTTACTGGTCATAGAGACGCTGGACAGAGCGATCTGACCACTGAAACTCTTGCCTAAAGGGATGTGCTAAAAAACTTCTAACACAGCGAGAAGTGTCTTTTTGCATTGCAAATAGGATTTTATTCATGCACAAAAAAAAAATATTATGTTTTTCACTATTTCTCTTCTCATTGCATAAAACGACTTTCTCTGACCCAGAAATAAGGTTTTCAACATAAGCAGCTATAAGCTCCGTTAGACCGCTCAGAAGCTCTAAATCACTGTTACTGGTCATAGAGACGCTGGATTGAGCGAACTTACCACTGAAACTCTTGCCTAAAGGGATGTGATAAAAAACTTCTAACACAGCGAGAAGTGTGTTTTTGCATTGCAAACAGGATTTTATTCATGCACAAAAAAAAATATTATGTTTTTCACTATTTCTCTTCCCATTGCATAAAATGACTTTCTCTGACCCAGAAATAAGGTTTTCAACATAAGCAGGTATAAGCTCCGTTAGAGCGCTCAGAAGCTCTAAATCACTGTTATTAGTCATAGAGACGCTGGACGGAGAGATCTGACCACTGAAACTCTTTCCTAAAGGGATGTGCTAAAAAACTTCTAATACAGCGAGAAGTGTCTTTTTGCATTGCAAACAGGATTTTATTCATGCACAAAAAAAAATTATTATGTTTTTCACTATTTCTCTTCCCATTGCATAAAACGACTTTCTCTGACCCAGAAATAAGGTTTTCAACATAAGCACCTATAAGCTCCGTTAGACCGCTCAGAAGCTCTATATCACTGTTACTGGTCATAGAGACGCTGGACTGAGCGATCTGACCACTGAAACTCTTGCCTAAAGGGATGTGCTAAAAAACTTCTAACACAGCGAGAAGTGTCTTTTTGCATTGAAAACAGGATTTTATTCATGCACAAAAAAAAATTATGTTTTTCACTATTTCTCTTCCCATTGCATGAAACGACTTTCTCTGACCCAGAAATAAGGTTTTCAACATAAGCAGCTATAAGCTCCGTTAGACCGCTCAGAAGCTCTAAATCACTGTTACTGGTCATAGAGACGCTGGACAGAGCGATCTGACCACTGAAACTCTTGCCTAGAGGGATGTGCTAAAAAACTTCTAACACAGCGAGAAGTGTCTTTTTGCATTGCAAACAGGATTTTATTCATGCACAAAAAAAAAAAATTATGTTTTTCACTATTTCTCTTCCCATTGCATAAAACGACTTTCTCTGACCCAGAAATAAGGTTTTCAACATAAGCAGGAATAAGCTCCGTTAGACCGCTCAGAAGCTCTAAATCACTTTTACTGGTCATAGAGACGCTGGACTGAGCGATCTGACCACTGAAACTCTTGCCTAAAGGGATGTGCTAAAAAACTTCTAATACAGCGAGATGTGTCTTTTTGCATTGCAAACAGGATTTTATTCATGCACAAAAAAAAATTATTATGTTTTTCACTATTTCTCTTCCCACTGCATAAAACGACTTTCTCTGACCCAGAAATAAGGTTTTCAACATAAGCAGGTATAAGCTCCGTTAGACCGCTCAGAAGCTCTAAATCACTGTTATTAGTCATTGAGACGCTGGACGGAGCGATCTGACCACTGAAACTCTTGCCTAAAGGGATATGCTAAAAAACTTCTAACACAGCGAGAAGTGTCTTTTTGCATTGCAAACAGGATTTTATTCATGCACAAAAAAAAATTATTATGTTTTTCACTATTTCTCTTCCCATTGCATGAAACGACTTTCTCTGACCCAGAAATAAGGTTTTCAACATAAGCAGCTATAAGCACCGTTAGACCGCTCAGAAGCTCTAAATCACTGTTACTGGTCATAGAGACGCTGGACAGAGCGATCTGACCACTGAAACTCTTGCCTAAAGGGATGTGCTAAAAAACTTCTAACACAGCGAGAAGTGTCTTTTTGCATTGCAAACAGGATTTTATTCATGCACAAAAAAAAAATATTATATTTTTCACTATTTCTCTTCCCATTGCATAAAACGACTTTCTCTGACCCAGAAATAAGGTTTTCAACATAAGCAGGAATAAGCTCCGTTAGACCGCTCAGAAGCTCTAAATCACTGTTACTGGTCATAGAGACGCTGGACTGAGCGATCTGACCACTGAAACTCTTTCCTAAAGGGATGTGCTAAAAAACTTCTAATACAGCGAGAAGTGTGTTTTTGCATTGCAAACAGGATTTTATTCATGCACAAAAAAGAAATATTATGTTTTTCACTATTTCTCTTCCCATTGCATAAAACGACTTTCTCTGACCCAGAAATAAGGTTTTCAACATAAGCAGCTATAAGCTCCGTTAGACCGCTCAGAAGCTCTAAATCACTGTTACTGGTCATAGAGACGCTGGATTGAGCGAACTGACCACTGAAACTCTTGCCTAAAGGGATGTGCTAAAAAACTTCTAACACAGCGAGAAGTGTGTTTTTGCATTGCAAACAGGATTTTATTCATGCACAAAAAAAAATTTAGTATTTTTTTCACTATTTCTCTTCCCATTGCATAAAACGACTTTCTCTGACCCAGAAATAAGGTTTTCAACATAAGCAGCTATAAGCTCCGTTAGACCGCTCAGAAGCTCTAAATCACTGTTACTGGTCATAGAGACGCTGGACAGAGCGATCTGACCACTGAAACTCTTGCCTAAATGGATATGCTAAAAAAACTTCTAACACAGCGAGAAGTGTCTTTTTGCATTGCAAACAGGATTTTATTCATGCACCAAAAAAAATTAGTATTTTTTTCACTATTTCTCTTCCCATTGCATAAAACGACTTTCTCTGACCCAGAAATAAGGTTTTCAACATAAGCAGGTATAAGCTCCGTTAGACCGCTCAGAAGCTCTAAATCACTGTTATTGGTCATAGAGACGCTGGATTGAGCGAACTGACCACTGAAACTCTTGCCTAAAGGGATGTGCTAAAAAACTTCTAACACAGCGAGAAGTGTGTTTTTGCATTGCAAACAGGATTTTATTCATGCACAAAAAAAAATTATGATGTTTTTCTCTATTTCTCTTCACATTGCATAAAACGACTTTCTCTGACCCAGAAATAAGGTTTTCAACATAAGCAGGTATAAGCTCCGTTAGACCGCTCAGAAGCTCTAAATCACTGTTATTGGTCATAGAGACGCTGGATTGAGCGAACTGACCACTGAAACTTGCCTAAAGGGATGTGCTAAAAAACTTCTAACACAGCGAGAAGTGTCTTTTTGCATTGCAAACAGGATTTTATTCATGCACAAAAAAAAATTATTATGTTTTTCACTATTTCTCTTCCCATTGCATAAAACGACTTTCTCTGACCCAGAAATAAGGTTTTCAACATAAGCAGCTATAAGCTCCGTTAGACCGCTCAGAAGCTCTAAATCACTGTTACTGGTCATAGAGACGCTGGACAGAGCGATCTGACCACTGAAACTCTTGCCTAAAGGGATGTGCTAAAAAACTTCTAACACAGCGAGAAGTGTCTTTTTGCATTGCAAACAGGATTTTATTCATGCAAAAAAAAATTTTTTTTGCATGTTTCTCACTATTTCTCTTCCCATTGCATGAAACGACTTTGTCTGACCCAGAAATAAGGTTTTCAACATAAGCAGCTATAAGCTCCGTTAGACCGCTCAGAAGCTCTAAATCATTGTTACTGGTCATAGAGACGCTGGAAAGAGCGATCTGACCACTGAAACTCTTGCATAAAGGGATGTGCTAAAAAACTTCTAACACAGCGAGAAGTGTCTTCTTGCATTGCAAACAGGATTTTATTCATGCACAAAAAAAAAATCATATGTTTTTCACTATTTCTCTTCCCATTGCATAAAACGACTTTCTCTGACCCAGAAATAAGGTTTTCATCATAAGCAGCTATAAGCTCCGTTAGACCGCTCAGAAGCTCTAAATCACTGTTACTGGTCATAGAGACGCTGGATTGAGCGAACTGACCACTGAAACTCTTGCCTAAAGGGATGTGCTAAAAAACTTCTAACACAGCGAGAAGTGTGTTTTTGCATTGCAAACAGGATTTTATTCATGCACAAAAAAAAAATATTATGTTTTTCACTATTTCTCTTCCCATTGCATAAAACGACTTTCTCTGACCCAGAAATAAGGTTTTCAACATAAGTAGCTATAAGCTCCGTTAGACCGCTCAGAAGCTCTAAATCACTGTTACTGGTCATAGAGACGCTGGACTGAGCGATCTGACCACTGAAACTTTTGCCTAAAGGGATGTGCTAAAAAACTTCTAACACAGCGAGAAGTGTGTTTTTGCATTGCAAACAGGATTTTATTCATGCACAAAAAAAAAATCATATGTTTTTCACTATTTCTCTTCCCATTGCATAAAACGACTTTCTCTGACCCAGAAATAAGGTTTTCAACATAAGCAGGAATAAGCTCCGTTAGACCGCTCAGAAGCTCTAAATCACTGTTACTGGTCATAGAGACGCTGGACTGAGCGATCTGACCACTGAAACTCTTTCCTAAAGGGATGTGCTAAAAAACTTCTAACACAGCGAGAAGTGTCTTTTTGCATTGAAAACAGGATTTTATTCATGCACAAAAAAAAATTATGTTTTTCACTATTTCTCTTCCCATTGCATGAAACGACTTTCTCTGACCCAGAAATAAGGTTTTCAACATAAGCAGCTATAAGCTCCGTTAGACCGCTCAGAAGCTCTAAATCACTGTTACTGGTCATAGAGACGCTGGACTGATCGATCTGACCACTGAAACTCTTGCCTAAAGGGATGTGCTAAAAAACTTCTAACACAGCGAGAAGTGTCTTTTTGCATTGCAAACAGGATTTTATTCATGCACAAAAAAAAAATATTATGTTTTTCACTATTTCTCTTCCCATTGCATAAAACGACTTTCTCTGACCCAGAAATAAGGTTTTCAACATAAGCAGGAATAAGCTCCGTTAGACCGCTCAGAAGCTCTAAATCACTGTTACTGGTCATAGAGACGCTGGACTGAGCGATCTGACCACTGAAACTCTTTCCTAAAGGGATGTGCTAAAAAACTTCTAATACAGCGAGAAGTGTGTTTTTGCATTGCAAACAGGATTTTATTTATGCACAAAAAAGAAATATTATGTTTTTCACTATTTCTCTTCCCATTGCATAAAACGACTTTCTCTGACCCAGAAATAAGGTTTTCAACAAAAGCAGGTATAAGCTCCGTTATACCGCTAAGAAGCTCTAAATCACTGTTTCTGGTCATAGAGACTCTGGACATAGCGATCTGACCACTGAAACTCTTGCCTAAAGGGATATGCTAAAAAACTTCTAACACAGCGAGAAGTGTCTTTTTGCATTGAAAACAGGATTTTATTCATGCACAAAAAAAAATTATGTTTTTCACTATTTCTCTTCCCATTGCATGAAACGACTTTCTCTGACCCAGAAATAAGGTTTTCAACATAAGCAGCTATAAGCTCCGTTAGACCGCTCAGAAGCTCTAAATCACTGTAACTGGTCATAGAGACGCTGGACAGAGCGATCTGACCACTGAAACTCTTGCCTAGAGGGATGTGCTAAAAAACTTCTAACACAGCGAGAAGTGTCTTTTTGCATTGCAAACAGGATTTTATTCATGCACAAAAAAAAATATTATGTTTTTCACTATTTCTCTTCCCATTGCATAAAACGACTTTCTCTGACCCAGAAATAAGGTTTTCAACATAAGCAGGAATAAGCTCCGTTAGACCGCTCAGAAGCTCTAAATCACTGTTACTGGTCATAGAGACGCTGGACTGAGCGATCTGACCACTGAAACTCTTTCCTAAAGGGATGTGCTAAAAAACTTCTAATACAGCGAGAAGTGTCTTTTTGCATTGCAAACAGGATTTTATTCATGCACAAAAAAAAATTATTATGTTTTTCACTATTTCTCTTCCCATTGCATAAAACGACTTTCTCTGACCCAGAAATAAGGTTTTCAACATAAGCAGGAATAAGCTCCGTTAGACCGCTCAGAAGCTCTAAATCACTGTTACTGGTCATAGAGACGCTGGACTGAGCGATCTGACCACTGAAACTCTTTATTAAAGGGATGTGCTAAAAAACTTCTAATACAGCGGGAAGTGTGTTTTTGCATTGCAAACAGGATTTTATTCATGCACAAAAAAGAAATATTATGTTTTTCACTATTTCTCTTCCCATTGCATAAAACGACTTTCTCTGACCCAGAAATAAGGTTTTCAACAAAAGCAGGTATAAGCTCCGTTATACCGCTCAGAAGCTCTAAATCACTGTTTCTGGTCATAGAGACTCTGGACATAGCGATCTGACCACTGAAACTCTTGCCTAAAGGGATATGCTAAAAAACTTCTAACACAGCGAGAAGTGTCTTTTTGCATTGAAAACAGGATTTTATTCATGCACAAAAAAAAATTATGTTTTTCACTATTTCTCTTCCCATTGCATGAAACGACTTTCTCTGACCCAGAAATAAGGTTTTCAACATAAGCAGCTATAAGCTCCGTTAGACCGCTCAGAAGCTCTAAATCACTGTTACTGGTCATAGAGACGCTGGACTGAGCGATCTGACCACTGAAACTCTTGCCTAAAGGGATGTGCTAAAAAACTTCTAACACAGCGAGAAGTGTCTTTTTGCATTGCAAACAGGATTTTATTCATGCACAAAAAAAAAATATTATGTTTTTCACTATTTCTCTTCCCATTGCATAAAACGACTTTCTCTGACCCAGAAATAAGGTTTTCAACATAAGCAGGAATAAGCTCCGTTAGACCGCTCAGAAGCTCTAAATCACTGTTACTGGTCATAGAGACGCTGGACTGAGCGATCTGACCACTGAAACTCTTTCCTAAAGGGATGTGCTAAAAAACTTCTAATACAGCGAGAAGTGTGTTTTTGCATTGCAAACAGGATTTTATTCATGCACAAAAAAGAAATATTATGTTTTTCACTATTTCTCTTCCCATTGCATAAAACGACTTTCTCTGACCCAGAAATAAGGTTTTCAACAAAAGCAGGTATAAGCTCCGTTATACCGCTCAGAAGCTCTAAATCACTGTTTCTGGTCATTGAGACTCTGGACATAGCGATCTGACCACTGAAACTCTTGCCTAAAGGGATATGCTAAAAAACTTCTAACACAGCGAGAAGTGTCTTTTTGCATTGAAAACAGGATTTTATTCATGCACAAAAAAAAATTGTTTTTCACTATTTCTCTTCCCATTGCATGAAACGACTTTCTCTGACCCAGAAATAAGGTTTTCAACATAAGCAGCTATAAGCTCCGTTAGACCGCTCAGAAGCTCTAAATCACTGTTACTGGTCATAGAGACGCTGGATTGAGCGAACTGACCACTGAAACTCTTGCCTAAAGGGATGTGCTAAAAAACTTCTAACACAGCGAGAAGTGTCTTTTTGCATTGCAAACAGGATTTTATTCATGCACAAAAAAAAATTATTATGTTTTTCACTATTTCTCTTCCCATTGCATAAAACGACTTTCTCTGACCCAGAAATAAGGTTTTCAACATAAGCAGCTATAAGCTCCGTTAGACCGCTCAGAAGCTCTAAATCACTGTTACTGGTCATAGAGACGCTGGACAGAGCGATCTGACCACTGAAACTCTTGCCTAAAGGGATGTGCTAAAAAACTTCTAACACAGCGAGAAGTGTCTTTTTGCATTGCAAACAGGATTTTATTCATGCACAAAAAAAAAATCATATGTTTTTCACTATTTCTCTTCCCATTGCTTAAAACGACTTTCTCTGACCCAGAAATAAGGTTTTCAACATAAGCAGCTATAAGCTCCGTTAGACCGCTCAGAAGCTCTAAATCACTGTTACTGGTCATAGAGACGCTGGATTGAGCGAACTGACCACTGAAACTCTTGCCTAAAGGGATGTGCTAAAAAACTTCTAACACAGCGAGAAGTGTCTTTTTGCATTGCAAACAGGATTTTATTCATGCACAAAAAAAAATTATTATGTTTTTCACTATTTCTCTTCCCATTGCATAAAACGACTTTCTCTGACCCAGAAATAAGGTTTTCAACATAAGCAGCTATAAGCTCCGTTAGACCGCTCAGAAGCTCTAAATCACTGTTACTGGTCATAGAGACGCTGGACAGAGCGATCTGACCACTGAAACTCTTGCCTAAAGGGATGTGTTAAAAACTTCTAACACAGCGAGAAGTGTCTTTTTGCATTGCAAACAGGATTTTATTCATGCACAAAAAAAAAATCATATGTTTTTCACTATTTCTCTTCCCATTGCATAAAACGACTTTCTCTGACCCAGAAATAAGGTTTTCAACATAAGCAGGAATAAGCTCCGTTAGACCGCTCAGAAGCTCTAAATCACTGTTACTGGTCATAGAGACGCTGGACTGAGCGATCTGACCACTGAAACTCTTTCCTAAAGGGATGTGCTAAAAAACTTCTAATACAGCGAGAAGTGTGTTTTTGCATTGCAAACAGGATTTTATTCATGCACAAAAAAGAAATATTATGTTTTTCACTATTTCTCTTCCCATTGCATAAAACGACTTTCTCTGACCCAGAAATAAGGTTTTCAACATAAGCAGCTATAAGCTCCGTTAGACCGCTCAGAAGCTCTAAATCACTGTTACTGGTCATAGAGACGCTGGACAGAGCGATCTGACCACTGAAACTCTTGCCTAAAGGGATGTGCTAAAAAACTTCTAACACAGCGAGAAGTGTCTTTTTGCATTGCAAACAGGATTTTATTCATGCACAAAAAAAAAATATTATGTTTTTCACTATTTCTCTTCCCATTGCATAAAACGACTTTCTCTGACCCAGAAATAAGGTTTTCAACCTAAGCAGGAATAAGCTCCGTTAGACCGCTCAGAAGCTCTAAATCACTGTTACTGGTCATAGAGACGCTGGACTGAGCGATCTGACCACTGAAACTCTTTCCTAAAGGGATGTGCTAAAAAACTTCTAATACAGCGAGAAGTGTCTTTTTGCATTGCAAACAGGATTTTATTCATGCACAAAAAAAAATTATTATGTTTTTCACTATTTCTCTTCCCATTGCATAATACGACTTTCTCTGAACCAGAAATAAGGTTTTCAACATAAGCAGCTATAAGCTCCGTTAGACCGCTCAGAAGCTCTAAATCACTGTTACTGGTCATAGAGACGCTGGACTGAGCGATCTGACCACTGAAACTCTTGCCTAAAGGGATGTGCTAAAAAACTTCTAACACAGCGAGAAGTGTCTTTTTGCATTGCAAACAGGATTTTATTCATGCACAAAAAAAAAATATTATGTTTTTCACTATTTCTCTTCCCATTGCATAAAACGACTTTCTCTGACCCAGAAATAAGGTTTTCAACATAAGCAGGAATAAGCTCCGTTAGACCGCTCAGAAGCTCTAAATCACTGTTACTGGTCATAGAGACGCTGGACTGAGCGATCTGACCACTGAAACTCTTTCCTAAAGGGATGTGCTAAAAAACTTCTAATACAGCGAGAAGTGTGTTTTTGCATTGCAAACAGGATTTTATTTATGCACAAAAAAGAAATATTATGTTTTTCACTATTTCTCTTCCCATTGCATAAAACGACTTTCTCTGACCCAGAAATAAGGTTTTCAACATAAGCAGCTATAAGCTCCGTTAGACCGCTCAGAAGCTCTAAATCACTGTTACTGGTCATAGAGACGCTGGACAGAGCGATCTGACCACTGAAACTCTTGCCTAAAGGGATGTGCTAAAAAACTTTTAACACAGCGAGAAGTGTCTTTTTGCATTGCAAACAGGATTTTATTCATGCACAAAAAAAAATTATGTTTTTCACTATTTCTCTTCCCATTGCATAAAACGACTTTCTCTGACCCAGAAATAAGGTTTTCAACATAAGCAGCTATAAGCTCCGTTAGACCGCTCAGAAGCTCTAAATCACTGTTACTGGTCATAGAGACGCTGGACAGAGCGATCTGACCACTGAAACTCTTGCCTAAAGGGATGTGCTAAAAAACTTCTAACACAGCGAGAAGTGTCTTTTTGCATTGCAAACAGGATTTTATTCATGCACAAAAAAAAAATCATATGTTTTTCACTATTTCTCTTCCCATTGCATAAAACGACTTTCTCTGACCCAGAAATAAGGTTTTCAACATAAGCAGGAATAAGCTCCGTTAGACCGCTCAGAAGCTCTAAATCACTGTTACTGGTCATAGAGACGCTGGACTGAGCGATCTGACCACTGAAACTCTTTCCTAAAGGGATGTGCTAAAAAACTTCTAATACAGCGAGAAGTGTGTTTTTGCATTGCAAACAGGATTTTATTCATGCACAAAAAAGAAATATTATGTTTTTCACTATTTCTCTTCCCATTGCATAAAACGACTTTCTCTGACCCAGAAATAAGGTTTTCAACATAAGCAGCTATAAGCTCCGTTAGACCGCTCAGAAGCTCTAAATCACTGTTACTGGTCATAGAGACGCTGGACAGAGCGATCTGACCACTGAAACTCTTGCCTAAAGGGATGTGCTAAAAAACTTCTAACACAGCGAGAAGTGTCTTTTTGCATTGCAAACAGGATTTTATTCATGCACAAAAAAAAAATATTATGTTTTTCACTATTTCTCTTCCCATTGCATAAAACGACTTTCTCTGACCCAGAAATAAGGTTTTCAACCTAAGCAGGAATAAGCTCCGTTAGACCGCTCAGAAGCTCTAAATCACTGTTACTGGTCATAGAGACGCTGGACTGAGCGATCTGACCACTGAAACTCTTTCCTAAAGGGATGTGCTAAAAAACTTCTAATACAGCGAGAAGTGTCTTTTTGCATTGCAAACAGGATTTTATTCATGCACAAAAAAAAATTATTATGTTTTTCACTATTTCTCTTCCCATTGCATAAAACGACTTTCTCTGACCCAGAAATAAGGTTTTCAACATAAGCAGCTATAAGCTCCGTTAGACCGCTCAGAAGCTCTAAATCACTGTTACTGGTCATAGAGACGCTGGACTGAGCGATCTGACCACTGAAACTCTTGCCTAAAGGGATGTGCTAAAAAACTTCTAACACAGCGAGAAGTGTCTTTTTGCATTGCAAACAGGATTTTATTCATGCACAAAAAAAAAATATTATGTTTTTCACTATTTCTCTTCCCATTGCATAAAACGACTTTCTCTGACCCAGAAATAAGGTTTTCAACATAAGCAGGAATAAGCTCCGTTAGACCGCTCAGAAGCTCTAAATCACTGTTACTGGTCATAGAGACGCTGGACTGAGCGATCTGACCACTGAAACTCTTTCCTAAAGGGATGTGCTAAAAAACTTCTAATACAGCGAGAAGTGTGTTTTTGCATTGCAAACAGGATTTTATTTATGCACAAAAAAGAAATATTATGTTTTTCACTATTTCTCTTCCCATTGCATAAAACGACTTTCTCTGACCCAGAAATAAGGTTTTCAACATAAGCAGCTATAAGCTCCGTTAGACCGCTCAGAAGCTCTAAATCACTGTTACTGGTCATAGAGACGCTGGACAGAGCGATCTGACCACTGAAACTCTTGCCTAAAGGGATGTGCTAAAAAACTTTTAACACAGCGAGAAGTGTCTTTTTGCATTGCAAACAGGATTTTATTCATGCACAAAAAAAAATTATGTTTTTCACTATTTCTCTTCCCATTGCATAAAACGACTTTCTCTGACCCAGAAATAAGGTTTTCAACATAAGCAGCTATAAGCTCCGTTAGACCGCTCAGAAGCTCTAAATCACTGTTACTGGTCATAGAGACGCTGGACAGAGCGATCTGACCACTGAAACTCTTGCCTAAAGGGATGTGCTAAAAAACTTCTAACACAGCGAGAAGTGTCTTTTTGCATTGCAAACAGGATTTTATTCATGCACAAAAAAAAAATCATATGTTTTTCACTATTTCTCTTCCCATTGCATAAAACGACTTTCTCTGACCCAGAAATAAGGTTTTCAACATAAGCAGGAATAAGCTCCGTTAGACCGCTCAGAAGCTCTAAATCACTGTTACTGGTCATAGAGACGCTGGACTGAGCGATCTGACCACTGAAACTCTTTCCTAAAGGGATGTGCTAAAAAACTTCTAATACAGCGAGAAGTGTGTTTTTGCATTGCAAACAGGATTTTATTCATGCACAAAAAAGAAATATTATGTTTTTCACTATTTCTCTTCCCATTGCATAAAACGACTTTCTCTGACCCAGAAATAAGGTTTTCAACATAAGCAGCTATAAGCTCCGTTATACCGCTCAGAAGCTCTAAATCACTGTTACTGGTCATAGAGACGCTGGACAGAGCGATCTGACCACTGAAACTCTTGCCTAAAGGGATGTGCTAAAAAACTTCTAACACAGCGAGAAGTGTCTTTTTGCATTGCAAACAGGATTTTATTCATGCACAAAAAAAAATTATTATGTTTTTCACTATTTCTCTTCCCATTGCATAAAACGACTTTCTCTGACCCAGAAATAAGGTTTTCAACATAAGCAGCTATAAGCTCCGTTAGACCGCTCAGAAGCTCTAAATCACTGTTACTGGTCATAGAGACGCTGGACAGAGCGATCTGACCACTGAAACTCTTGCCTAAAGGGATGTGCTAAAAAACTTCTAACACAGCGAGAAGTGTCTTTTTGCATTGCAAACAGGATTTTATTCATGCACAAAAAAAAAATCATATGTTTTTCACTATTTCTCTTCCCATTGCATAAAACGACTTTCTCTGACCCAGAAATAAGGTTTTCAACATAAGCAGGAATAAGCTCCGTTATACCGCTCAGAATCTCTAAATCACTGTTTCTGGTCATAGAGACTCTGGACATAGCGATCTGACCACTGAAACTCTTGCCTAAAGGGATATGCTAAAAAACTTCTAACACAGCGAGAAGTGTCTTTTTGCATTGAAAACAGGATTTTATTCATGCACAAAAAAAAATTATGTTTTTCACTATTTCTCTTCCCATTGCATGAAACGACTTTCTCTGACCCAGAAATAAGGTTTTCAACATAAGCAGCTATAAGCTCCGTTAGACCGCTCAGAAGCTCTAAATCACTGTAACTGGTCATAGAGACGCTGGACAGAGCGATCTGACCACTGAAACTCTTGCCTAGAGGGATGTGCTAAAAAACTTCTAACACAGCGAGAAGTGTCTTTTTGCATTGCAAACAGGATTTTATTCATGCACAAAAAAAAAATATTATGTTTTTCACTATTTCTCTTCCCATTGCATAAAACGACTTTCTCTGACCCAGAAATAAGGTTTTCAACATAAGCAGGAATAAGCTCCGTTAGACCGCTCAGAAGCTCTAAATCACTGTTACTGGTCATAGAGACGCTGGACTGAGCGATCTGACCACTGAAACTCTTTCCTAAAGGGATGTGCTAAAAAACTTCTAATACAGCGAGAAGTGTCTTTTTGCATTGCAAACAGGATTTTATTCATGCACAAAAAAAAATTATGTTTTTCACTATTTCTCTTCCCATTGCATAAAACGACTTTCTCTGACCCAGAAATAAGGTTTTCAACATAAGCAGCTATAAGCTCCGTTAGACCGCTCAGAAGCTCTAAATCACTGTAACTGGTCATAGAGACGCTGGACAGAGCGATCTGACCACTGAAACTCTTGCCTAGAGGGATGTGCTAAAAAACTTCTAACACAGCGAGAAGTGTCTTTTTGCATTGCAAACAGGATTTTATTCATGCACAAAAAAAAATATTATGTTTTTCACTATTTCTCTTCCCATTGCATAAAACGACTTTCTCTGACCCAGAAATAAGGTTTTCAACATAAGCAGGAATAAGCTCCGTTAGACCGCTCAGAAGCTCTAAATCACTGTTACTGGTCATAGAGACGCTGGACTGAGCGATCTGACCACTGAAACTCTTTCCTAAAGGGATGTGCTAAAAAACTTCTAATACAGCGAGAAGTGTCTTTTTGCATTGCAAACAGGATTTTATTCATGCACAAAAAAAAATTATTATGTTTTTCACTATTTCTCTTCCCATTGCATAAAACGACTTTCTCTGACCCAGAAATAAGGTTTTCAACATAAGCAGCTATAAGCTCCGTTAGACCGCTCAGAAGCTCTAAATCACTGTTACTGGTCATAGAGACGCTGGACAGAGCGATCTGACCACTGAAACTCTTGCCTAGAGGGATGTGCAAAAAAACTTCTAACACAGCGAGAAGTGTCTTTTTGCATTGCAAACAGGATTTTATTCATGCACAAAAAAAAATATTATGTTTTTCACTATTTCTCTTCCCATTGCCTAAAACGACTTTCTCTGACCCAGAAATAAGGTTTTCAACATAAGCAGGAATAAGCTCCGTTAGACCGCTCAGAAGCTCTAAATCACTGTTACTGGTCATAGAGACGCTGGACTGAGCGATCTGACTACTGAAACTCTTTCCTAAAGGGATGTGCTAAAAAACTTCTAATACAGCGAAAAGTGTCTTTTTGCATTGCAAACAGGATTTTATTCATGCACAAAAAAAAATTATGTTTTTCACTATTTCTCTTCCCATTGCATAAAACGACTTTCTCTGACCCAGAAATAAGGTTTTCAACATAAGCAGCTATAAGCTCCGTTAGACCGCTCAGAAGCTCTAAATCACTGTTACTGGTCATAGAGACGCTGGACTGAGCGATCTGACCACTGAAACTCTTTACTAAAGGGATGTGCTAAAAAACTTCTAATACAGCGAGAAGTGTCTTTTTGCATTGCAAACAGGATTTTATTCATGCACAAAAAAAAATTATGTTTTTCACTATTTCTCTTCCCATTGCATAAAACGACTTTCTCTGACCCAGAAATAAGGTTTTCAACATAAGCAGCTATAAGCTCCGTTAGACCGCTCAGAAGCTCTAAATCACTGTAACTGGTCATAGAGACGCTGGACAGAGCGATCTGACCACTGAAACTCTTGCCTAGAGGGATGTGCTAAAAAACTTCTAACACAGCGAGAAGTGTCTTTTTGCATTGCAAACAGGATTTTATTCATGCACAAAAAAAAATATTATGTTTTTCACTATTTCTCTTCCCATTGCATAAAACGACTTTCTCTGACCCAGAAATAAGGTTTTCAACATAAGCAGGAATAAGCTCCGTTAGACCGCTCAGAAGCTCTAAATCACTGTTACTGGTCATAGAGACGGTGGACTGAGCGATCTGACCACTGAAACTCTTTCCTAAAGGGATGTGCTAAAAAACTTCTAATACAGCGAGAAGTGTCTTTTTGCATTGCAAACAGGATTTTATTCATGCACAAAAAAAAATTATTATGTTTTTCACTATTTCTCTTCCCATTGCATAAAACGACTTTCTCTGACCCAGAAATAAGGTTTTCAACATAAGCAGCTATAAGCTCCGTTAGACCGCTCAGAAGCTCTAAATCACTGTTACTGGTCATAGAGACGCTGGACAGAGCGATCTGACCACTGAAACTCTTGCCTAGAGGGATGTGCAAAAAAACTTCTAACACAGCGAGAAGTGTCTTTTTGCATTGCAAACAGGATTTTATTCATGCACAAAAAAAAATATTATGTTTTTCACTATTTCTCTTCCCATTGCCTAAAACGACTTTCTCTGACCCAGAAATAAGGTTTTCAACATAAGCAGCTATAAGCTCCGTTAGACCGCTCAGAAGCTCTAAATCACTGTTACTGGTCATAGAGACGCTGGATTGAGCGAACTGACCACTGAAACTCTTTCCTAAAGGGATGTGCTAAAAAACTTCTAACACAGCGAGAAGTGTCTTTTTGCATTGCAAACAGGATTTTATTCATGCACAAAAAAAAATTATTATGTTTTTCACTATTTCTCTTCCCATTGCATAAAACGACTTTCTCTGACCCAGAAATAAGGTTTTCAACATAAGCAGCTATAAGCTCCGTTAGACCGCTCAGAAGCTCTAAATCACTGTTACTGGTCATAGAGACGCTGGACAGAGCGATCTGACCACTGAAACTCTTGCCTAAAGGGATGTGCTAAAAAACTTCTAACACAGCGAGAAGTGTCTTTTTGCATTGCAAACAGGATTTTATTCATGCACAAAAAAGAAATATTATGTTTTTCACTATTTCTCTTCCCATTGCATAAAACGACTTTCTCTGACCCAGAAATAAGGTTTTCAACATAAGCAGCTATAAGCTCCGTTAGACCGCTCAGAAGCTCTAAATCACTGTTACTGGTCATAGAGACGCTGGACAGAGCGATCTGACCACTGAAACTCTTGCCTAAAGGGATGTGCTAAAAAACTTCTAACACAGCGAGAAGTGTCTTTTTGCATTGCAAACAGGATTTTATTCATGCACAAAAAAAAAATCATATGTTTTTCACTATTTCTCTTCCCATTGCATAAAACGACTTTCTCTGACCCAGAAATAAGGTTTTCAACATAAGCAGGAATAAGCTCCGTTAGACCGCTCAGAAGCTCTAAATCACTGTTACTGGTCATAGAGACGCTGGACTGAGCGATCTGACCACTGAAACTCTTTCCTAAAGGGATGTGCTAAAAAACTTCTAACACAGCGAGAAGTGTCTTTTTGCATTACAAACAGGATTTTATTCATGCACAAAAAAAAAATCATATGTTTTTCACTATTTCTCTTCCCATTGCTTAAAACGACTTTCTCTGACCCAGAAATAAGGTTTTCAACATAAGCAGCTATAAGCTCCGTTAGACCGCTCAGAAGCTCTAAATCACTGTTACTGGTCATAGAGACGCTGGATTGAGCGAACTGACCACTGAAACTCTTGCCTAAAGGGATGTGCTAAAAAACTTCTAACACAGCGAGAAGTGTCTTTTTGCATTGCAAACAGGATTTTATTCATGCACAAAAAAAAATTATTATGTTTTTCACTATTTCTCTTCCCATTGCATAAAACGACTTTCTCTGACCCAGAAATAAGGTTTTCAACATAAGCAGCTATAAGCTCCGTTAGACCGCTCAGAAGCTCTAAATCACTGTTACTGGTCATAGAGACGCTGGACAGAGCGATCTGACCACTGAAACTCTTGCCTAAAGGGATGTGCTAAAAAACTTCTAACACAGCGAGAAGTGTCTTTTTGCATTGCAAACAGGATTTTATTCATGCACAAAAAAAAAATCATATGTTTTTCACTATTTCTCTTCCCATTGCTTAAAACGACTTTCTCTGACCCAGAAATAAGGTTTTCAACATAAGCAGCTATAAGCTCCGTTAGACCGCTCAGAAGCTCTAAATCACTGTTACTGGTCATAGAGACGCTGGATTGAGCGAACTGACCACTGAAACTCTTGCCTAAAGGGATGTGCTAAAAAACTTCTAACACAGCGAGAAGTGTCTTTTTGCATTGCAAACAGGATTTTATTCATGCACAAAAAAAAATTATTATGTTTTTCACTATTTCTCTTCCCATTGCATAAAACGACTTTCTCTGACCCAGAAATAAGGTTTTCAACCTAAGCAGGAATAAGCTCCGTTAGACCGCTCAGAAGCTCTAAATCACTGTTACTGGTCATAGAGACGCTGGACTGAGCGATCTGACCACTGAAACTCTTTCCTAAAGGGATGTGCTAAAAAACTTCTAATACAGCGAGAAGTGTCTTTTTGCATTGCAAACAGGATTTTATTCATGCACAAAAAAAAATTATAATGTTTTTCACTATTTCTCTTCCCATTGCATAAAACGACTTTCTCTGACCCAGAAATAAGGTTTTCAACATAAGCAGCTATAAGCTCCGTTAGACCGCTCAGAAGCTCTAAATCACTGTTACTGGTCATAGAGACGCTGGATTGAGCGAACTGACCACTGAAACTCTTGCCTAAAGGGATGTGCTAAAAAACTTCTAACACAGCGAGAAGTGTCTTTTTGCATTGCAAACAGGATTTTATTCATGCACAAAAAAAAATTATTATGTTTTTCACTATTTCTCTTCCCATTGCATAAAACGACTTTCTCTGACCCAGAAATAAGGTTTTCAACATAAGCAGCTATAAGCTCCGTTAGACTGCTCAGAAGCTCTAAATCACTGTTACTGGTCATAGAGACGCTGGATTGAGCGAACTGACCACTGAAACTCTTGCCTAAAGGGATGTGCTAAAAAACTTCTAACACAGCGAGAAGTGTCTTTTTGCATTGCAAACAGGATTTTATTCATGCACAAAAAAAAATTATTATGTTTTTCACTATTTCTCTTCCCATTGCATAAAACGACTTTCTCTGACCCAGAAATAAGGTTTTCAACATAAGCAGCTATAAGCTCCGTTAGACCGCTCAGAAGCTCTAAATCACTGTTACTGGTCATAGAGACGCTGGACAGAGCGATCTGACCACTGAAACTCTTGCCTAAAGGGATGTGCTAAAAAACTTCTAACACAGCGAGAAGTGTCTTTTTGCATTGCAAACAGGATTTTATTCATGCACAAAAAAAAAATCATATGTTTTTCACTATTTCTCTTCCCATTGCATAAAACGACTTTCTCTGACCCAGAAATAAGGTTTTCAACATAAGCAGGAATAAGCTCCGTTAGACCGCTCAGAAGCTCTAAATCACTGTTACTGGTCATAGAGACGCTGGACTGAGCGATCTGACCACTGAAACTCTTTCCTAAAGGGATGTGCTAAAAAACTTCTAATACAGCGAGAAGTGTGTTTTTGCATTGCAAACAGGATTTTATTCATGCACAAAAAAGAAATATTATGTTTTTCACTATTTCTCTTCCCATTGCATAAAACGACTTTCTCTGACCCAGAAATAAGGTTTTCAACATAAGCAGCTATAAGCTCCGTTAGACCGCTCAGAAGCTCTAAATCACTGTTACTGGTCATAGAGACGCTGGACTGAGCGATCTGACCACTGAAACTCTTTCCTAAAGGGATGTGCTAAAAAACTTCTAACACAGCGAGAAGTGTCTTTTTGCATTGCAAACAGGATTTTATTCATGCACAAAAAAAAAATCATATGTTTTTCACTATTTCTCTTCCCATTGCTTAAAACGACTTTCTCTGACCCAGAAATAAGGTTTTCAACATAAGCAGCTATAAGCTCCGTTAGACCGCTCAGAAGCTCTAAATCACTGTTACTGGTCATAGAGACGCTGGATTGAGCGAACTGACCACTGAAACTCTTGCCTAAAGGGATGTGCTAAAAAGCTTCTAACACAGCGAGAAGTGTGTTTTTGCATTGCAAACAGGATTTTATTCATGCACAAAAAAAAAATATTATGTTTTTCACTATTTCTCTTCCCATTGCATAAAACGACTTTCTCTGACCCAGAAATAAGGTTTTCAACATAAGCAGGAATAAGCTCCGTTAGACCGCTCAGAAGCTCTAAATCACTGTTACTGGTCATAGAGACGCTGGACTGAGCGATCTGACCACTGAAACTCTTTCCTAAAGGGATGTGCTAAAAAACTTCGAACACAGCGAGAAGTGTCTTTTTGCATTGCAAACAGGATTTTATTCATGCACAAAAAAAAAATCATATGTTTTTCACTATTTCTCTTCCCATTGCTTAAAACGACTTTCTCTGACCCAGAAATAAGGTTTTCAACATAAGCAGCTATAAGCTCCGTTAGACCGCTCAGAAGCTCTAAATCACTGTTACTGGTCATAGAGACGCTGGATTGAGCGAACTGACCACTGAAACTCTTGCCTAAAGGGATGTGCTAAAAAACTTCTAACACAGCGAGAAGTGTCTTTTTGCATTGCAAACAGGATTTTATTCATGCACAAAAAAAAAATATTATGTTTTTCACTATTTCTCTTCCCATTGCATAAAACGACTTTCTCTGACCCAGAAATAAGGTTTTCAACATAAGCAGGAATAAGCTCCGTTAGACCGCTCAGAAGCTCTAAATCACTGTTACTGGTCATAGAGACGCTGGACTGAGCGATCTGACCACTGAAACTCTTTCCTAAAGGGATGTGCTAAAAAACTTCTAATACAGCGAGAAGTGTGTTTTTGCATTGCAAACAGGATTTTATTCATGCACAAAAAAGAAATATTATGTTTTTCACTATTTCTCTTCCCATTGCATAAAACGACTTTCTCTGACCCAGAAATAAGGTTTTCAACATAAGCAGCTATAAGCTCCGTTAGACCGCTCAGAAGCTCTAAATCACTGTTACTGGTCATAGAGACGCTGGACTGAGCGATCTGACCACTGAAACTCTTTCCTAAAGGGATGTGCTAAAAAACTTCTAACACAGCGAGAAGTGTCTTTTTGCATTGCAAACAGGATTTTATTCATGCACAAAAAAAAAATCATATGTTTTTCACTATTTCTCTTCCCATTGCTTAAAACGACTTTCTCTGACCCAGAAATAAGGTTTTCAACATAAGCAGCTATAAGCTCCGTTAGACCGCTCAGAAGCTCTAAATCACTGTTACTGGTCATAGAGACGCTGGATTGAGCGAACTGACCACTGAAACTCTTGCCTAAAGGGATGTGCTAAAAAGCTTCTAACACAGCGAGAAGTGTGTTTTTGCATTGCAAACAGGATTTTATTCATGCACAAAAAAAAAATATTATGTTTTTCACTATTTCTCTTCCCATTGCATAAAACGACTTTCTCTGACCCAGAAATAAGGTTTTCAACATAAGCAGGAATAAGCTCCGTTAGACCGCTCAGAAGCTCTAAATCACTGTTACTGGTCATAGAGACGCTGGACTGAGCGATCTGACCACTGAAACTCTTTCCTAAAGGGATGTGCTAAAAAACTTCGAACACAGCGAGAAGTGTCTTTTTGCATTGCAAACAGGATTTTATTCATGCACAAAAAAAAAAATCATATGTTTTTCACTATTTCTCTTCCCATTGCTTAAAACGACTTTCTCTGACCCAGAAATAAGGTTTTCAACATAAGCAGCTATAAGCTCCGTTAGACCGCTCAGAAGCTCTAAATCACTGTTACTGGTCATAGAGACGCTGGATTGAGCGAACTGACCACTGAAACTCTTGCCTAAAGGGATGTGCTAAAAAACTTCTAACACAGCGAGAAGTGTCTTTTTGCATTGCAAACAGGATTTTATTCATGCACAAAAAAAAAATATTATGTTTTTCACTAATTTCTCTTCCCATTGCATAAAACGACTTTCTCTGACCCAGAAATAAGGTTTTCAACATAAGCCGGAATAAGCTCCGTTAGACCGCTCAGAAGCTCTAAATCACTGTTACTGGTCATAGAGACGCTGGACAGAGCGATCTGACCACTGAAACTCTTGCCTAAAGGGATGTGCTAAAAAACTTCTAACACAGCGAGAAGTGTCTTTTTGCATTGCAAACAGGATTTTATTCATGCACAAAAAAAAAAATCATATGTTTTTCACTATTTCTCTTCCCATTGCATAAAACGACTTTCTCTGACCCAGAAATAAGGTTTTCAACATAAGCAGGAATAAGCTCCGTTAGACCGCTCAGAAGCTCTAAATCACTGTTACTGGTCATAGAGACGCTGGACTGAGCGATCTGACCACTGAAACTCTTTCCTAAAGGGATGTGCTAAAAAACTTCTAACACAGCGAGAAGTGTCTTTTTGCATTACAAACAGGATTTTATTCATGCACAAAAAAAAAATCATATGTTTTTCACTATTTCTCTTCCCATTGCTTAAAACGACTTTCTCTGACCCAGAAATAAGGTTTTCAACATAAGCAGCTATAAGCTCCGTTAGACCGCTCAGAAGCTCTAAATCACTGTTACTGGTCATAGAGACGCTGGATTGAGCGAACTGACCACTGAAACTCTTGCCTAAAGGGATGTGCTAAAAAACTTCTAACACAGCGAGAAGTGTCTTTTTGCATTGCAAACAGGATTTTATTCATGCACAAAAAAAAATTATTATGTTTTTCACTATTTCTCTTCCCATTGCATAAAACGACTTTCTCTGACCCAGAAATAAGGTTTTCAACATAAGCAGCTATAAGCTCCGTTAGACCGCTCAGAAGCTCTAAATCACTGTTACTGGTCATAGAGACGCTGGACAGAGCGATCTGACCACTGAAACTCTTGCCTAAAGGGATATGCTAAAAAACTTCTAACACAGCGAGAAGTGTCTTTTTGCATTGCAAACAGGATTTTATTCATGCACAAAAAAAAAATCATATGTTTTTCACTATTTCTCTTCCCATTGCTTAAAACGACTTTCTCTGACCCAGAAATAAGGTTTTCAACCTAAGCAGGAATAAGCTCCGTTAGACCGCTCAGAAGCTCTAAATCACTGTTACTGGTCATAGAGACGCTGGACTGAGCGATCTGACCACTGAAACTCTTTCCTAAAGGGATGTGCTAAAAAACTTCTAATACAGCGAGAAGTGTCTTTTTGCATTGCAAACAGGATTTTATTCATGCACAAAAAAAAATTATAATGTTTTTCACTATTTCTCTTCCCATTGCATAAAACGACTTTCTCTGACCCAGAAATAAGGTTTTCAACATAAGCAGCTATAAGCTCCGTTAGACCGCTCAGAAGCTCTAAATCACTGTTACTGGTCATAGAGACGCTGGATTGAGCGAACTGACCACTGAAACTCTTGCCTAAAGGGATGTGCTAAAAAACTTCTAACACAGCGAGAAGTGTCTTTTTGCATTGCAAACAGGATTTTATTCATGCACAAAAAAAAATTATTATGTTTTTCACTATTTCTCTTCCCATTGCATAAAACGACTTTCTCTGACCCAGAAATAAGGTTTTCAACATAAGCAGCTATAAGCTCCGTTAGACCGCTCAGAAGCTCTAAATCACTGTTACTGGTCATAGAGACGCTGGATTGAGCGAACTGACCACTGAAACTCTTGCCTAAAGGGATGTGCTAAAAAACTTCTAACACAGCGAGAAGTGTCTTTTTGCATTGCAAACAGGATTTTATTCATGCACAAAAAAAAATTATTATGTTTTTCACTATTTCTCTTCCCATTGCATAAAACGACTTTCTCTGACCCAGAAATAAGGTTTTCAACATAAGCAGCTATAAGCTCCGTTAGACCGCTCAGAAGCTCTAAATCACTGTTACTGGTCATAGAGACGCTGGACAGAGCGATCTGACCACTGAAACTCTTGCCTAAAGGGATGTGCTAAAAAACTTCTAACACAGCGAGAAGTGTCTTTTTGCATTGCAAACAGGATTTTATTCATGCACAAAAAAAAAATCATATGTTTTTCACTATTTCTCTTCCCATTGCATAAAACGACTTTCTCTGACCCAGAAATAAGGTTTTCAACATAAGCAGGAATAAGCTCCGTTAGACCGCTCAGAAGCTCTAAATCACTGTTACTGGTCATAGAGACGCTGGACTGAGCGATCTGACCACTGAAACTCTTTCCTAAAGGGATGTGCTAAAAAACTTCTAATACAGCGAGAAGTGTGTTTTTGCATTGCAAACAGGATTTTATTCATGCACAAAAAAGAAATATTATGTTTTTCACTATTTCTCTTCCCATTGCATAAAACGACTTTCTCTGACCCAGAAATAAGGTTTTCAACATAAGCAGCTATAAGCTCCGTTAGACCGCTCAGAAGCTCTAAATCACTGTTACTGGTCATAGAGACGCTGGACTGAGCGATCTGACCACTGAAACTCTTTCCTAAAGGGATGTGCTAAAAAACTTCTAACACAGCGAGAAGTGTCTTTTTGCATTGCAAACAGGATTTTATTCATGCACAAAAAAAAAATCATATGTTTTTCACTATTTCTCTTCCCATTGCTTAAAACGACTTTCTCTGACCCAGAAATAAGGTTTTCAACATAAGCAGCTATAAGCTCCGTTAGACCGCTCAGAAGCTCTAAATCACTGTTACTGGTCATAGAGACGCTGGATTGAGCGAACTGACCACTGAAACTCTTGCCTAAAGGGATGTGCTAAAAAGCTTCTAACACAGCGAGAAGTGTGTTTTTGCATTGCAAACAGGATTTTATTCATGCACAAAAAAAAAATATTATGTTTTTCACTATTTCTCTTCCCATTGCATAAAACGACTTTCTCTGACCCAGAAATAAGGTTTTCAACATAAGCAGGAATAAGCTCCGTTAGACCGCTCAGAAGCTCTAAATCACTGTTACTGGTCATAGAGACGCTGGACTGAGCGATCTGACCACTGAAACTCTTTCCTAAAGGGATGTGCTAAAAAACTTCGAACACAGCGAGAAGTGTCTTTTTGCATTGCAAACAGGATTTTATTCATGCACAAAAAAAAAATCATATGTTTTTCACTATTTCTCTTCCCATTGCTTAAAACGACTTTCTCTGACCCAGAAATAAGGTTTTCAACATAAGCAGCTATAAGCTCCGTTAGACCGCTCAGAAGCTCTAAATCACTGTTACTGGTCATAGAGACGCTGGATTGAGCGAACTGACCACTGAAACTCTTGCCTAAAGGGATGTGCTAAAAAACTTCTAACACAGCGAGAAGTGTCTTTTTGCATTGCAAACAGGATTTTATTCATGCACAAAAAAAAAATATTATGTTTTTCACTATTTCTCTTCCCATTGCATAAAACGACTTTCTCTGACCCAGAAATAAGGTTTTCAACATAAGCAGGAATAAGCTCCGTTAGACCGCTCAGAAGCTCTAAATCACTGTTACTGGTCATAGAGACGCTGGACTGAGCGATCTGACCACTGAAACTCTTTCCTAAAGGGATGTGCTAAAAAACTTCTAATACAGCGAGAAGTGTGTTTTTGCATTGCAAACAGGATTTTATTCATGCACAAAAAAGAAATATTATGTTTTTCACTATTTCTCTTCCCATTGCATAAAACGACTTTCTCTGACCCAGAAATAAGGTTTTCAACATAAGCAGCTATAAGCTCCGTTAGACCGCTCAGAAGCTCTAAATCACTGTTACTGGTCATAGAGACGCTGGACTGAGCGATCTGACCACTGAAACTCTTTCCTAAAGGGATGTGCTAAAAAACTTCTAACACAGCGAGAAGTGTCTTTTTGCATTGCAAACAGGATTTTATTCATGCACAAAAAAAAAATCATATGTTTTTCACTATTTCTCTTCCCATTGCTTAAAACGACTTTCTCTGACCCAGAAATAAGGTTTTCAACATAAGCAGCTATAAGCTCCGTTAGACCGCTCAGAAGCTCTAAATCACTGTTACTGGTCATAGAGACGCTGGATTGAGCGAACTGACCACTGAAACTCTTGCCTAAAGGGATGTGCTAAAAAGCTTCTAACACAGCGAGAAGTGTGTTTTTGCATTGCAAACAGGATTTTATTCATGCACAAAAAAAAAAATATTATGTTTTTCACTATTTCTCTTCCCATTGCATAAAACGACTTTCTCTGACCCAGAAATAAGGTTTTCAACATAAGCAGGAATAAGCTCCGTTAGACCGCTCAGAAGCTCTAAATCACTGTTACTGGTCATAGAGACGCTGGACTGAGCGATCTGACCACTGAAACTCTTTCCTAAAGGGATGTGCTAAAAAACTTCGAACACAGCGAGAAGTGTCTTTTTGCATTGCAAACAGGATTTTATTCATGCACAAAAAAAAAAATCATATGTTTTTCACTATTTCTCTTCCCATTGCTTAAAACGACTTTCTCTGACCCAGAAATAAGGTTTTCAACATAAGCAGCTATAAGCTCCGTTAGACCGCTCAGAAGCTCTAAATCACTGTTACTGGTCATAGAGACGCTGGATTGAGCGAACTGACCACTGAAACTCTTGCCTAAAGGGATGTGCTAAAAAACTTCTAACACAGCGAGAAGTGTCTTTTTGCATTGCAAACAGGATTTTATTCATGCACAAAAAAAAAATATTATGTTTTTCACTAATTTCTCTTCCCATTGCATAAAACGACTTTCTCTGACCCAGAAATAAGGTTTTCAACATAAGCCGGAATAAGCTCCGTTAGACCGCTCAGAAGCTCTAAATCACTGTTACTGGTCATAGAGACGCTGGACAGAGCGATCTGACCACTGAAACTCTTGCCTAAAGGGATGTGCTAAAAAACTTCTAACACAGCGAGAAGTGTCTTTTTGCATTGCAAACAGGATTTTATTCATGCACAAAAAAAAAAATCATATGTTTTTCACTATTTCTCTTCCCATTGCATAAAACGACTTTCTCTGACCCAGAAATAAGGTTTTCAACATAAGCAGGAATAAGCTCCGTTAGACCGCTCAGAAGCTCTAAATCACTGTTACTGGTCATAGAGACGCTGGACTGAGCGATCTGACCACTGAAACTCTTTCCTAAAGGGATGTGCTAAAAAACTTCTAACACAGCGAGAAGTGTCTTTTTGCATTACAAAAAGGATTTTATTCATGCACAAAAAAAAAATCATATGTTTTTCACTATTTCTCTTCCCATTGCTTAAAACGACTTTCTCTGACCCAGAAATAAGGTTTTCAACATAAGCAGCTATAAGCTCCGTTAGACCGCTCAGAAGCTCTAAATCACTGTTACTGGTCATAGAGACGCTGGATTGAGCGAACTGACCACTGAAACTCTTGCCTAAAGGGATGTGCTAAAAAACTTCTAACACAGCGAGAAGTGTCTTTTTGCATTGCAAACAGGATTTTATTCATGCACAAAAAAAAATTATTATGTTTTTCACTATTTCTCTTCCCATTGCATAAAACGACTTTCTCTGACCCAGAAATAAGGTTTTCAACATAAGCAGCTATAAGCTCCGTTAGACCGCTCAGAAGCTCTAAATCACTGTTACTGGTCATAGAGACGCTGGACAGAGCGATCTGACCACTGAAACTCTTGCCTAAAGGGATGTGCTAAAAAACTTCTAACACAGCGAGAAGTGTCTTTTTGCATTGCAAACAGGATTTTATTCATGCACAAAAAAAAAATCATATGTTTTTCACTATTTCTCTTCCCATTGCTTAAAACGACTTTCTCTGACCCAGAAATAAGGTTTTCAACATAAGCAGCTATAAGCTCCGTTAGACCGCTCAGAAGCTCTAAATCACTGTTACTGGTCATAGAGACGCTGGATTGAGCGAACTGACCACTGAAACTCTTGCCTAAAGGGATGTGCTAAAAAACTTCTAACACAGCGAGAAGTGTCTTTTTGCATTGCAAACAGGATTTTATTCATGCACAAAAAAAAATTATTATGTTTTTCACTATTTCTCTTCCCATTGCATAAAACGACTTTCTCTGACCCAGAAATAAGGTTTTCAACCTAAGCAGGAATAAGCTCCGTTAGACCGCTCAGAAGCTCTAAATCACTGTTACTGGTCATAGAGACGCTGGACTGAGCGATCTGACCACTGAAACTCTTTCCTAAAGGGATGTGCTAAAAAACTTCTAATACAGCGAGAAGTGTCTTTTTGCATTGCAAACAGGATTTTATTCATGCACAAAAAAAAATTATAATGTTTTTCACTATTTCTCTTCCCATTGCATAAAACGACTTTCTCTGACCCAGAAATAAGGTTTTCAACATAAGCAGCTATAAGCTCCGTTAGACCGCTCAGAAGCTCTAAATCACTGTTACTGGTCATAGAGACGCTGGATTGAGCGAACTGACCACTGAAACTCTTGCCTAAAGGGATGTGCTAAAAAACTTCTAACACAGCGAGAAGTGTCTTTTTGCATTGCAAACAGGATTTTATTCATGCACAAAAAAAAATTATTATGTTTTTCACTATTTCTCTTCCCATTGCATAAAACGACTTTCTCTGACCCAGAAATAAGGTTTTCAACATAAGCAGCTATAAGCTCCGTTAGACCGCTCAGAAGCTCTAAATCACTGTTACTGGTCATAGAGACGCTGGATTGAGCGAACTGACCACTGAAACTCTTGCCTAAAGGGATGTGCTAAAAAACTTCTAACACAGCGAGAAGTGTCTTTTTGCATTGCAAACAGGATTTTATTCATGCACAAAAAAAAATTATTATGTTTTTCACTATTTCTCTTCCCATTGCATAAAACGACTTTCTCTGACCCAGAAATAAGGTTTTCAACATAAGCAGCTATAAGCTCCGTTAGACCGCTCAGAAGCTCTAAATCACTGTTACTGGTCATAGAGACGCTGGACAGAGCGATCTGACCACTGAAACTCTTGCCTAAAGGGATGTGCTAAAAAACTTCTAACACAGCGAGAAGTGTCTTTTTGCATTGCAAACAGGATTTTATTCATGCACAAAAAAAAAATCATATGTTTTTCACTATTTCTCTTCCCATTGCATAAAACGACTTTCTCTGACCCAGAAATAAGGTTTTCAACATAAGCAGGAATAAGCTCCGTTAGACCGCTCAGAAGCTCTAAATCACTGTTACTGGTCATAGAGACGCTGGACTGAGCGATCTGACCACTGAAACTCTTTCCTAAAGGGATGTGCTAAAAAACTTCTAATACAGCGAGAAGTGTGTTTTTGCATTGCAAACAGGATTTTATTCATGCACAAAAAAGAAATATTATGTTTTTCACTATTTCTCTTCCCATTGCATAAAACGACTTTCTCTGACCCAGAAATAAGGTTTTCAACATAAGCAGCTATAAGCTCCGTTAGACCGCTCAGAAGCTCTAAATCACTGTTACTGGTCATAGAGACGCTGGACTGAGCGATCTGACCACTGAAACTCTTTCCTAAAGGGATGTGCTAAAAAACTTCTAACACAGCGAGAAGTGTCTTTTTGCATTGCAAACAGGATTTTATTCATGCACAAAAAAAAAATCATATGTTTTTCACTATTTCTCTTCCCATTGCTTAAAACGACTTTCTCTGACCCAGAAATAAGGTTTTCAACATAAGCAGCTATAAGCTCCGTTAGACCGCTCAGAAGCTCTAAATCACTGTTACTGGTCATAGAGACGCTGGATTGAGCTAACTGACCACTGAAACTCTTGCCTAAAGGGATGTGCTAAAAAGCTTCTAACACAGCGAGAAGTGTGTTTTTGCATTGCAAACAGGATTTTATTCATGCACAAAAAAAAAATATTATGTTTTTCACTATTTCTCTTCCCATTGCATAAAACGACTTTCTCTGACCCAGAAATAAGGTTTTCAACATAAGCAGGAATAAGCTCCGTTAGACCGCTCAGAAGCTCTAAATCACTGTTACTGGTCATAGAGACGCTGGACTGAGCGATCTGACCACTGAAACTCTTTCCTAAAGGGATGTGCTAAAAAACTTCGAACACAGCGAGAAGTGTCTTTTTGCATTGCAAACAGGATTTTATTCATGCACAAAAAAAAAATCATATGTTTTTCACTATTTCTCTTCCCATTGCTTAAAACGACTTTCTCTGACCCAGAAATAAGGTTTTCAACATAAGCAGCTATAAGCTCCGTTAGACCGCTCAGAAGCTCTAAATCACTGTTACTGGTCATAGAGATGCTGGATTGAGCGAACTGACCACTGAAACTCTTGCCTAAAGGGATGTGCTAAAAAACTTCTAACACAGCGAGAAGTGTCTTTTTGCATTGCAAACAGGATTTTATTCATGCACAAAAAAAAAATATTATGTTTTTCACTATTTCTCTTCCCATTGCATAAAACGACTTTCTCTGACCCAGAAATAAGGTTTTCAACATAAGCAGGAATAAGCTCCGTTAGACCGCTCAGAAGCTCTAAATCACTGTTACTGGTCATAGAGACGCTGGACTGAGCGATCTGACCACTGAAACTCTTTCCTAAAGGGATGTGCTAAAAAACTTCTAATACAGCGAGAAGTGTGTTTTTGCATTGCAAACAGGATTTTATTCATGCACAAAAAAGAAATATTATGTTTTTCACTATTTCTCTTCCCATTGCATAAAACGACTTTCTCTGACCCAGAAATAAGGTTTTCAACATAAGCAGCTATAAGCTCCGTTAGACCGCTCAGAAGCTCTAAATCACTGTTACTGGTCATAGAGACGCTGGACTGAGCGATCTGACCACTGAAACTCTTTCCTAAAGGGATGTGCTAAAAAACTTCTAACACAGCGAGAAGTGTCTTTTTGCATTGCAAACAGGATTTTATTCATGCACAAAAAAAAAATCATATGTTTTTCACTATTTCTCTTCCCATTGCTTAAAACGACTTTCTCTGACCCAGAAATAAGGTTTTCAACATAAGCAGCTATAAGCTCCGTTAGACCGCTCAGAAGCTCTAAATCACTGTTACTGGTCATAGAGACGCTGGATTGAGCGAACTGACCACTGAAACTCTTGCCTAAAGGGATGTGCTAAAAAACTTCTAACACAGCGAGAAGTGTCTTTTTGCATTGCAAACAGGATTTTATTCATGCACAAAAAAAAAATATTATGTTTTTCACTAATTTCTCTTCCCATTGCATAAAACGACTTTCTCTGACCCAGAAATAAGGTTTTCAACATAAGCAGGAATAAGCTCCGTTAGACCGCTCAGAAGCTCTAAATCACTGTTACTGGTCATAGAGACGCTGGACTGAGCGATCTGACCACTGAAACTCTTTCCTAAAGAAATGTGCTAAAAAACTTCTAATACAGCGAGAAGTGTGTTTTTGCATTGCAAACAGGATTTTATTTATGCACAAAAAAGAAATATTATGTTTTTCACTATTTCTCTTCCCATTGCATAAAACGACTTTCTCTGACCCAGAAATAAGGTTTTCAACAAAAGCAGGTATAAGCTCCGTTATACCGCTCAGAAGCTCTAAATCACTGTTTCTGGTCATAGAGACTCTGGACATAGCGATCTGACCACTGAAACTCTTGCCTAAAGGGATATGCTAAAAAACTTCTAACACAGCGAGAAGTGTCTTTTTGCATTGAAAACAGGATTTTATTCATGCACAAAAAAAAATTATGTTTTTCACTATTTCTCTTCCCATTGCATGAAACGACTTTCTCTGACCCAGAAATAAGGTTTTCAACATAAGCAGCTATAAGCTCCGTTAGACCGCTCAGAAGCTCTAAATCACTGTAACTGGTCATAGAGACGCTGGACAGAGCGATCTGACCACTGAAACTCTTGCCTAGAGGGATGTGCAAAAAAACTTCTAACACAGCGAGAAGTGTCTTTTTGCATTGCAAACAGGATTTTATTCATGCACAAAAAAAAAATATTATGTTTTTCACTATTTCTCTTCCCATTGCCTAAAACGACTTTCTCTGACCCAGAAATAAGGTTTTCAACATAAGCAGGAATAAGCTCCGTTAGACCGCTCAGAAGCTCTAAATCACTGTTACTGGTCATAGAGACGCTGGACTGAGCGATCTGACCACTGAAACTCTTTCCTAAAGGGATGTGCTAAAAAACTTCTAATACAGCGAAAAGTGTCTTTTTGCATTGCAAACAGGATTTTATTCATGCACAAAAAAAAATTATGTTTTTCACTATTTCTCTTCCCATTGCATAAAACGACTTTCTCTGACCCAGAAATAAGGTTTTCAACATAAGCAGCTATAAGCTCCGTTAGACCGCTCAGAAGCTCTAAATCACTGTTACTGGTCATAGAGACGCTGGACTGAGCGATCTGACCACTGAAACTCTTGACTAAAGGGATGTGCTAAAAAACTTCTAATACAGCGAGAAGTGTCTTTTTGCATTGCAAACAGGATTTTATTCATGCACAAAAAAAAATTATTATGTTTTTCACTATTTCTCTTCCCACTGCATAAAACGACTTTCTCTGACCCAGAAATAAGGTTTTCAACATAAGCAGGTATAAGCTCCGTTAGACCGCTCAGAAGCTCTAAATCACTGTTATTAGTCATTGAGACGCTGGACGGAGCGATCTGACCACTGAAACTCTTTCCTAAAGGGATGTGCTAAAAAACTTCTAATACAGCGAGAAGTGTCTTTTTGCATTGCAAACAGGATTTTATTCATGCACAAAAAAAAAAATTATTATGTTTTTCACTATTTCTCTTCCCATTGCATAAAACGACTTTCTCTGACCCAGAAATAAGGTTTTCAACATAAGCAGCTATAAGCTCCGTTAGACCGCTCAGAAGCTCTAAATCACTGTTACTGGTCATAGAGACGCTGGACAGAGCGATCTGACCACTGAAACTCTTGCCTAAAGGGATGTGCTAAAAAACTTCTAACACAGCGAGAAGTGTCTTTTTGCATTGCAAACAGGATTTTATTCATGCACAAAAAAAAAATCATATGTTTTTCACTATTTCTCTTCCCATTGCATAAAACGACTTTCTCTGACCCAGAAATAAGGTTTTCAACATAAGCAGGAATAAGCTCCGTTAGACCGCTCAGAAGCTCTAAATCACTGTTACTGGTCATAGAGACGCTGGACTGAGCGATCTGACCACTGAAACTCTTTCCTAAAGGGATGTGCTAAAAAACTTCTAATACAGCGAGAAGTGTGTTTTTGCATTGCAAACAGGATTTTATTCATGCACAAAAAAGAAATATTATGTTTTTCACTATTTCTCTTCCCACTGCATAAAACGACTTTCTCTGACCCAGAAATAAGGTTTTCAACATAAGCAGGTATAAGCTCCGTTAGACCGCTCAGAAGCTCTAAATCACTGTTATTAGTCATTGAGACGCTGGACGGAGCGATCTGACCACTGAAACTCTTTCCTAAAGGGATGTGCTAAAAAACTTCTAATACAGCGAGAAGTGTCTTTTTGCATTGCAAACAGGATTTTATTCATGCACAAAAAAAAAAATTATGTTTTTCACTATTTCTCTTCCCATTGCATAAAACGACTTTCTCTGACCCAGAAATAAGGTTTTCAACATAAGCAGCTATAAGCTCCGTTAGACCGCTCAGAAGCTCTAAATCACTGTTACTGGTCATAGAGACGCTGGACAGAGCGATCTGACCACTGAAACTCTTGCCTAAAGGGATGTGCTAAAAAACTTCTAACACAGCGAGAAGTGTCTTTTTGCATTGCAAACAGGATTTTATTCATGCACAAAAAAAAAATCATATGTTTTTCACTATTTCTCTTCCCATTGCATAAAACGACTTTCTCTGACCCAGAAATAAGGTTTTCAACATAAGCAGGAATAAGCTCCGTTAGACCGCTCAGAAGCTCTAAATCACTGTTACTGGTCATAGAGACGCTGGACTGAGCGATCTGACCACTGAAACTCTTTCCTAAAGGGATGTGCTAAAAAACTTCTAATACAGCGAGAAGTGTGTTTTTGCATTGCAAACAGGATTTTATTCATGCACAAAAAAGAAATATTATGTTTTTCACTATTTCTCTTCCCATTGCATAAAACGACTTTCTCTGACCCAGAAATAAGGTTTTCAACATAAGCAGCTATAAGCTCCGTTAGACCGCTCAGAAGCTCTAAATCATTGTTACTGGTCATAGAGACGCTGGAAAGAGCGATCTGACCACTGAAACTCTTGCCTAAAGGGATGTGCTAAAAAACTTCTAACACAGCGAGAAGTGTCTTTTTGCATTGCAAACAGGATTTTATTCATGCACAAAAAAAAAAATCATATGTTTTTCACTATTTCTCTTCCCATTGCTTAAAACGACTTTCTCTGACCCAGAAATAAGGTTTTCAACATAAGCAGCTATAAGCTCCGTTAGACCGCTCAGAAGCTCTAAATCACTGTTACTGGTCATAGAGACGCTGGATTGAGCGAACTGACCACTGAAACTCTTGCCTAAAGGGATGTGCTAAAAAACTTCTAATACAGCGAGAAGTGTGTTTTTGCATTGCAAACAGGATTTTATTCATGCACAAAAAAGAAATATTATGTTTTTCACTATTTCTCTTCCCATTGCATAAAACGACTTTCTCTGACCCAGAAATAAGGTTTTCAACATAAGCAGCTATAAGCTCCGTTAGACCGCTCAGAAGCTCTAAATCACTGTTACTGGTCATAGAGACGCTGGATTGAGCGAACTGACCACTGAAACTCTTGCCTAAAGGGATGTGCTAAAAAACTTCTAACACAGCGAGAAGTGTCTTTTTGCATTGCAAACAGGATTTTATTCATGCACAAAAAAAAATTATTATGTTTTTCACTATTTCTCTTCCCATTGCATAAAACGACTTTCTCTGACCCAGAAATAAGGTTTTCAACATAAGCAGCTATAAGCTCCGTTAGACCGCTCAGAAGCTCTAAATCACTGTTACTGGTCATAGAGACGCTGGACAGAGCGATCTGACCACTGAAACTCTTGCCTAAAGGGATGTGCTAAAAAACTTCTAACACAGCGAGAAGTGTCTTTTTGCATTGCAAACAGGATTTTATTCATGCACAAAAAAAAAATCATATGTTTTTCACTATTTCTCTTCCCATTGCATAAAACGACTTTCTCTGACCCAGAAATAAGGTTTTCAACATAAGCAGGAATAAGCTCCGTTAGACCGCTCAGAAGCTCTAAATCACTGTTACTGGTCATAGAGACGCTGGACTGAGCGATCTGACCACTGAAACTCTTTCCTAAAGGGATGTGCTAAAAAACTTCTAATACAGCGAGAAGTGTGTTTTTGCATTGCAAACAGGATTTTATTCATGCACAAAAAAGAAATATTATGTTTTTCACTATTTCTCTTCCCATTGCATAAAACGACTTTCTCTGACCCAGAAATAAGGTTTTCAACATAAGCAGCTATAAGCTCCGTTAGACCGCTCAGAAGCTCTAAATCACTGTTACTGGTCATAGAGACGCTGGACAGAGCGATCTGACCACTGAAACTCTTGCCTAAAGGGATGTGCTAAAAAACTTCTAACACAGCGAGAAGTGTCTTTTTGCATTGCAAACAGGATTTTATTCATGCACAAAAAAAAAATCATATGTTTTTCACTATTTCTCTTCCCATTGCATAAAACGACTTTCTCTGACCCAGAAATAAGGTTTTCAACATAAGCAGCTATAAGCTCCGTTAGACCGCTTAGAAGCTCTAAATCACTGTTACTGGTCATAGAGACGCTGGATTGAGCGAACTGACCACTGAAACTCTTGCCTAAAGGGATGTGCTAAAAAACTTCTAACACAGCGAGAAGTGTCTTTTTGCATTGCAAACAGGATTTTATTCATGCACAAAAAATAATTATTATGTTTTTCACTATTTCTCTTCCCATTGCATAAAACGACTTTCTCTGACCCAGAAATAAGGTTTTCAACATAAGCAGGAATAAGCTCCGTTAGACCGCTCAGAAGCTCTAAATCACTGTTACTGGTCATAGAGACGCTGGACTGAGCGATCTGACCACTGAAACTCTTTCCTAAAGGGATGTGCTAAAAAACTTCTAATACAGCGAGAAGTGTGTTTTTGCATTGCAAACAGGATTTTATTCATGCACAAAAAAGAAATATTATGTTTTTCACTATTTCTCTTCCCACTGCATAAAACGACTTTCTCTGACCCAGAAATAAGGTTTTCAACATAAGCAGGTATAAGCTCCGTTAGACCGCTCAGAAGCTCTAAATCACTGTTATTAGTCATTGAGACGCTGGACGGAGCGATCTGACCACTGAAACTCTTTCCTAAAGGGATGTGCTAAAAAACTTCTAATACAGCGAGAAGTGTCTTTTTGCATTGCAAACAGGATTTTATTCATGCACAAAAAAAAAAATTATGTTTTTCACTATTTCTCTTCCCATTGCATAAAACGACTTTCTCTGACCCAGAAATAAGGTTTTCAACATAAGCAGCTATAAGCTCCGTTAGACCGCTCAGAAGCTCTAAATCACTGTTACTGGTCATAGAGACGCTGGACAGAGCGATCTGACCACTGAAACTCTTGCCTAAAGGGATGTGCTAAAAAACTTCTAACACAGCGAGAAGTGTCTTTTTGCATTGCAAACAGGATTTTATTCATGCACAAAAAAAAAATCATATGTTTTTCACTATTTCTCTTCCCATTGCATAAAACGACTTTCTCTGACCCAGAAATAAGGTTTTCAACATAAGCAGGAATAAGCTCCGTTAGACCGCTCAGAAGCTCTAAATCACTGTTACTGGTCATAGAGACGCTGGACTGAGCGATCTGACCACTGAAACTCTTTCCTAAAGGGATGTGCTAAAAAACTTCTAATACAGCGAGAAGTGTGTTTTTGCATTGCAAACAGGATTTTATTCATGCACAAAAAAGAAATATTATGTTTTTCACTATTTCTCTTCCCATTGCATAAAACGACTTTCTCTGACCCAGAAATAAGGTTTTCAACATAAGCAGCTATAAGCTCCGTTAGACCGCTCAGAAGCTCTAAATCATTGTTACTGGTCATAGAGACGCTGGAAAGAGCGATCTGACCACTGAAACTCTTGCCTAAAGGGATGTGCTAAAAAACTTCTAACACAGCGAGAAGTGTCTTTTTGCATTGCAAACAGGATTTTATTCATGCACAAAAAAAAAAATCATATGTTTTTCACTATTTCTCTTCCCATTGCTTAAAACGACTTTCTCTGACCCAGAAATAAGGTTTTCAACATAAGCAGCTATAAGCTCCGTTAGACCGCTCAGAAGCTCTAAATCACTGTTACTGGTCATAGAGACGCTGGACAGAGCGATCTGACCACTGAAACTCTTGCCTAAAGGGATGTGCTAAAAAACTTCTAACACAGCGAGAAGTGTCTTTTTGCATTGCAAACAGGATTTTATTCATGCACAAAAAAAAAATCATATGTTTTTCACTATTTCTCTTCCCATTGCATAAAACGACTTTCTCTGACCCAGAAATAAGGTTTTCAACATAAGCAGGAATAAGCTCCGTTAGACCGCTCAGAAGCTCTAAATCACTGTTACTGGTCATAGAGACGCTGGACTGAGCGATCTGACCACTGAAACTCTTTCCTAAAGGGATGTGCTAAAAAACTTCTAATACAGCGAGAAGTGTGTTTTTGCATTGCAAACAGGATTTTATTCATGCACAAAAAAGAAATATTATGTTTTTCACTATTTCTCTTCCCATTGCATAAAACGACTTTCTCTGACCCAGAAATAAGGTTTTCAACATAAGCAGCTATAAGCTCCGTTAGACCGCTCAGAAGCTCTAAATCACTGTTACTGGTCATAGAGACGCTGGACAGAGCGATCTGACCACTGAAACTCTTGCCTAAAGGGATGTGCTAAAAAACTTCTAACACAGCGAGAAGTGTCTTTTTGCATTGCAAACAGGATTTTATTCATGCACAAAAAAAAAATCATATGTTTTTCACTATTTCTCTTCCCATTGCATAAAACGACTTTCTCTGACCCAGAAATAAGGTTTTCAACATAAGCAGCTATAAGCTCCGTTAGACCGCTTAGAAGCTCTAAATCACTGTTACTGGTCATAGAGACGCTGGATTGAGCGAACTGACCACTGAAACTCTTGCCTAAAGGGATGTGCTAAAAAACTTCTAACACAGCGAGAAGTGTCTTTTTGCATTGCAAACAGGATTTTATTCATGCACAAAAAAAAATTATTATGTTTTTCACTATTTCTCTTCCCATTGCATAAAACGACTTTCTCTGACCCAGAAATAAGGTTTTCAACATAAGCAGCTATAAGCTCCGTTAGACCGCTCAGAAGCTCTAAATCACTGTTACTGGTCATAGAGACGCTGGACAGAGCGATCTGACCACTGAAACTCTTGCCTAAAGGGATGTGCTAAAAAACTTCTAACACAGCGAGAAGTGTCTTTTTGCATTGCAAACAGGATTTTATTCATGCACAAAAAAAAAATCATATGTTTTTCACTATTTCTCTTCCCATTGCATAAAACGACTTTCTCTGACCCAGAAATAAGGTTTTCAACATAAGCAGCTATAAGCTCCGTTAGACCGCTCAGAAGCTCTAAATCACTGTTACTGGTCATAGAGACGCTGGATTGAGCGAACTGACCAGTGAAACTCTTGCCTAAAGGGATGTGCTAAAAAGCTTCTAACACAGCGAGAAGTGTGTTTTTGCATTGCAAACAGGATTTTATTCATGCACAAAAAAAAAATATTATGTTTTTCACTATTTCTCTTCCCATTGCATAAAACGACTTTCTCTGACCCAGAAATAAGGTTTTCAACATAAGCAGGAATAAGCTCCGTTAGACCGCTCAGAAGCTCTAAATCACTGTTACTGGTCATAGAGACGCTGGACTGAGCGATCTGACCACTGAAACTCTTGCCTAAAGGGATGTGCTAAAAAACTTCTAACACAGCGAGAAGTGTCTTTTTGCATTGCAAACAGGATTTTATTCATGCACAAAAAAAAAATCATATGTTTTTCACTATTTCTCTTCCCATTGCATAAAACGACTTTCTCTGACCCAGAAATAAGGTTTTCAACATAAGCAGGAATAAGCTCCGTTAGACCGCTCAGAAGCTCTAAATCACTGTTACTGGTCATAGAGACGCTGGACTGAGCGATCTGACCACTGAAACTCTTTCCTAAAGGGATGTGCTAAAAAACTTCTAATACAGCGAGAAGTGTGTTTTTGCATTGCAAACAGGATTTTATTCATGCACAAAAAAGAAATATTATGTTTTTCACTATTTCTCTTCCCATTGCATAAAACGACTTTCTCTGACCCAGAAATAAGGTTTTCAACATAAGCAGCTATAAGCTCCGTTAGACCGCTCAGAAGCTCTAAATCATTGTTACTGGTCATAGAGACGCTGGAAAGAGCGATCTGACCACTGAAACTCTTGCCTAAAGGGATGTGCTAAAAAACTTCTAACACAGCGAGAAGTGTCTTTTTGCATTGCAAACAGGATTTTATTCATGCACAAAAAAAAAATCATATGTTTTTCACTATTTCTCTTCCCATTGCTTAAAACGACTTTCTCTGACCCAGAAATAAGGTTTTCAACATAAGCAGCTATAAGCTCCGTTAGACCGCTCAGAAGCTCTAAATCACTGTTACTGGTCATAGAGACGCTGGATTGAGCGAACTGACCACTGAAACTCTTGCCTAAAGGGATGTGCTAAAAAACTTCTAACACAGCGAGAAGTGTCTTTTTGCATTGCAAACAGGATTTTATTCATGCACAAAAAAAAATTATTATGTTTTTCACTATTTCTCTTCCCATTGCATAAAACGACTTTCTCTGACCCAGAAATAAGGTTTTCAACATAAGCAGCTATAAGCTCCGTTAGACCGCTCAGAAGCTCTAAATCACTGTTACTGGTCATAGAGACGCTGGACAGAGCGATCTGACCACTGAAACTCTTGCCTAAAGGGATGTGCTAAAAAACTTCTAACACAGCGAGAAGTGTCTTTTTGCATTGCAAACAGGATTTTATTCATGCACAAAAAAAAAATCATATGTTTTTCACTATTTCTCTTCCCATTGCATAAAACGACTTTCTCTGACCCAGAAATAAGGTTTTCAACATAAGCAGGAATAAGCTCCGTTAGACCGCTCAGAAGCTCTAAATCACTGTTACTGGTCATAGAGACGCTGGACTGAGCGATCTGACCACTGAAACTCTTTCCTAAAGGGATGTGCTAAAAAACTTCTAATACAGCGAGAAGTGTGTTTTTGCATTGCAAACAGGATTTTATTCATGCACAAAAAAGAAATATTATGTTTTTCACTATTTCTCTTCCCATTGCATAAAACGACTTTCTCTGACCCAGAAATAAGGTTTTCAACATAAGCAGCTATAAGCTCCGTTAGACCGCTCAGAAGCTCTAAATCACTGTTACTGGTCATAGAGACGCTGGACAGAGCGATCTGACCACTGAAACTCTTGCCTAAAGGGATGTGCTAAAAAACTTCTAACACAGCGAGAAGTGTCTTTTTGCATTGCAAACAGGATTTTATTCATGCACAAAAAAAAAATCATATGTTTTTCACTATTTCTCTTCCCATTGCATAAAACGACTTTCTCTGACCCAGAAATAAGGTTTTCAACATAAGCAGCTATAAGCTCCGTTAGACCGCTTAGAAGCTCTAAATCACTGTTACTGGTCATAGAGACGCTGGATTGAGCGAACTGACCACTGAAACTCTTGCCTAAAGGGATGTGCTAAAAAACTTCTAACACAGCGAGAAGTGTCTTTTTGCATTGCAAACAGGATTTTATTCATGCACAAAAAAAAATTATTATGTTTTTCACTATTTCTCTTCCCATTGCATAAAACGACTTTCTCTGACCCAGAAATAAGGTTTTCAACATAAGCAGCTATAAGCTCCGTTAGACCGCTCAGAAGCTCTAAATCACTGTTACTGGTCATAGAGACGCTGGACAGAGCGATCTGACCACTGAAACTCTTGCCTAAAGGGATGTGCTAAAAAACTTCTAACACAGCGAGAAGTGTCTTTTTGCATTGCAAACAGGATTTTATTCATGCACAAAAAAAAAATCATATGTTTTTCACTATTTCTCTTCCCATTGCATAAAACGACTTTCTCTGACCCAGAAATAAGGTTTTCAACATAAGCAGCTATAAGCTCCGTTAGACCGCTCAGAAGCTCTAAATCACTGTTACTGGTCATAGAGACGCTGGACTGAGCGATCTGACCACTGAAACTCTTGCCTAAAGGGATGTGCTAAAAAACTTCTAACACAGCGAGAAGTGTCTTTTTGCATTGCAAACAGGATTTTATTCATGCACAAAAAAAAAATATTATGTTTTTCACTATTTCTCTTCCCATTGCATAAAACGACTTTCTCTGACCCAGAAATAAGGTTTTCAACATAAGCAGGAATAAGCTCCGTTAGACCGCTCAGAAGCTCTAAATCACTGTTACTGGTCATAGAGACGCTGGACTGAGCGATCTGACCACTGAAACTCTTTCCTAAAGGGATGTGCTAAAAAACTTCTAACACAGCGAGAAGTGTCTTTTTGCATTGCAAACAGGATTTTATTCATGCACAAAAAAAAAATCATATGTTTTTCACTATTTCTCTTCCCATTGCTTAAAACGACTTTCTCTGACCCAGAAATAAGGTTTTCAACATAAGCAGCTATAAGCTCCGTTAGACCGCTCAGAAGCTCTAAATCACTGTTACTGGTCATAGAGACGCTGGATTGAGCGAACTGACCACTGAAACTCTTGCCTAAAGGGATGTGCTAAAAAACTTCTAACACAGCGAGAAGTGTCTTTTTGCATTGCAAACAGGATTTTATTCATGCACAAAAAAAAATTATTATGTTTTTCACTATTTCTCTTCCCATTGCATAAAACGACTTTCTCTGACCCAGAAATAAGGTTTTCAACATAAGCAGCTATAAGCTCCGTTAGACCGCTCAGAAGCTCTAAATCACTGTTACTGGTCATAGAGACGCTGGATTGAGCGAACTGACCACTGAAACTCTTGCCTAAAGGGATGTGCTAAAAAGCTTCTAACACAGCGAGAAGTGTGTTTTTGCATTGCAAACAGGATTTTATTCATGCACAAAAAAAAAATATTATGTTTTTCACTATTTCTCTTCCCATTGCATAAAACGACTTTCTCTGACCCAGAAATAAGGTTTTCAACATAAGCAGGAATAAGCTCCGTTAGACCGCTCAGAAGCTCTAAATCACTGTTACTGGTCATAGAGACGCTGGACTGAGCGATCTGACCACTGAAACTCTTTCCTAAAGGGATGTGCTAAAAAACTTCGAACACAGCGAGAAGTGTCTTTTTGCATTGCAAACAGGATTTTATTCATGCACAAAAAAAAAATCATATGTTTTTCACTATTTCTCTTCCCATTGCTTAAAACGACTTTCTCTGACCCAGAAATAAGGTTTTCAACATAAGCAGCTATAAGCTCCGTTAGACCGCTCAGAAGCTCTAAATCACTGTTACTGGTCATAGAGACGCTGGATTGAGCGAACTGACCACTGAAACTCTTGCCTAAAGGGATGTGCTAAAAAACTTCTAACACAGCGAGAAGTGTCTTTTTGCATTGCAAACAGGATTTTATTCATGCACAAAAAAAAAATATTATGTTTTTCACTATTTCTCTTCCCATTGCATAAAACGACTTTCTCTGACCCAGAAATAAGGTTTTCAACATAAGCAGGAATAAGCTCCGTTAGACCGCTCAGAAGCTCTAAATCACTGTTACTGGTCATAGAGACGCTGGACTGAGCGATCTGACCACTGAAACTCTTTCCTAAAGGGATGTGCTAAAAAACTTCTAATACAGCGAGAAGTGTGTTTTTGCATTGCAAACAGGATTTTATTTATGCACAAAAAAGGAATATTATGTTTTTCACTATTTCTCTTCCCATTGCATAAAACGACTTTCTCTGACCCAGAAATAAGGTTTTCAACAAAAGCAGGTATAAGCTCCGTTATACCGCTCAGAAGCTCTAAATCACTGTTTCTGGTCATAGAGACTCTGGACATAGCGATCTGACCACTGAAACTCTTGCCTAAAGGGATATGCTAAAAAACTTCTAACACAGCGAGAAGTGTCTTTTTGCATTGAAAACAGGATTTTATTCATGCACAAAAAAAAATTATGTTTTTCACTATTTCTCTTCCCATTGCATGAAACGACTTTCTCTGACCCAGAAATAAGGTTTTCAACATAAGCAGCTATAAGCTCCGTTAGACCGCTCAGAAGCTCTAAATCACTGTAACTGGTCATAGAGACGCTGGACAGAGCGATCTGACCACTGAAACTCTTGCCTAGAGGGATGTGCAAAAAAACTTCTAACACAGCGAGAAGTGTCTTTTTGCATTGCAAACAGGATTTTATTCATGCACAAAAAAAAAATATTATGTTTTTCACTATTTCTCTTCCCATTGCCTAAAACGACTTTCTCTGACCCAGAAATAAGGTTTTCAACATAAGCAGGAATAAGCTCCGTTAGACCGCTCAGAAGCTCTAAATCACTGTTACTGGTCATAGAGACGCTGGACTGAGCGATCTGACCACTGAAACTCTTTCCTAAAGGGATGTGCTAAAAAACTTCTAATACAGCGATAAGTGTCTTTTTGCATTGCAAACAGGATTTTATTCATGCACAAAAAAAAATTATGTTTTTCACTATTTCTCTTCCCATTGCATAAAACGACTTTCTCTGACCCAGAAATAAGGTTTTCAACATAAGCAGCTATAAGCTCCGTTAGACCGCTCAGAAGCTCTAAATCACTGTTACTGGTCATAGAGACGCTGGACTGAGCGATCTGACCACTGAAACTCTTGCCTAAAGGGATGTGCTAAAAAACTTCTAATACAGCGAGAAGTGTCTTTTTGCATTGCAAACAGGATTTTATTCATGCACAAAAAAAATTATGTTTTTCACTATTTCTCTTCCCACTGCATAAAACGACTTTCTCTGACCCAGAAATAAGGTTTTCAACATAAGCAGGTATAAGCTCCGTTAGACCGCTCAGAAGCTCTAAATCACTGTTATTAGTCATTGAGACGCTGGACGGAGCGATCTGACCACTGAAACTCTTTCCTAAAGGGATGTGCTAAAAAACTTCTAATACAGCGAGAAGTGTCTTTTTGCATTGCAAACAGGATTTTATTCATGCACAAAAAAAAAATTATTATGTTTTTCACTATTTCTCTTCCCATTGCATAAAACGACTTTCTCTGACCCAGAAATAAGGTTTTCAACATAAGCAGCTATAAGCTCCGTTAGACCGCTCAGAAGCTCTAAATCACTGTTACTGGTCATAGAGACGCTGGACAGAGCGATCTGACCACTGAAACTCTTGCCTAAAGGGATGTGCTAAAAAACTTCTAACACAGCGAGAAGTGTCTTTTTGCATTGCAAACAGGATTTTATTCATGCACAAAAAAAAAATCATATGTTTTTCACTATTTCTCTTCCCATTGCATAAAACGACTTTCTCTGACCCAGAAATAAGGTTTTCAACATAAGCAGGAATAAGCTCCGTTAGACCGCTCAGAAGCTCTAAATCACTGTTACTGGTCATAGAGACGCTGGACTGAGCGATCTGACCACTGAAACTCTTTCCTAAAGGGATGTGCTAAAAAACTTCTAATACAGCGAGAAGTGTGTTTTTGCATTGCAAACAGGATTTTATTCATGCACAAAAAAGAAATATTATGTTTTTCACTATTTCTCTTCCCATTGCATAAAACGACTTTCTCTGACCCAGAAATAAGGTTTTCAACATAAGCAGCTATAAGCTCCGTTAGACCGCTCAGAAGCTCTAAATCATTGTTACTGGTCATAGAGACGCTGGAAAGAGCGATCTGACCACTGAAACTCTTGCCTAAAGGGATGTGCTAAAAAACTTCTAACACAGCGAGAAGTGTCTTTTTGCATTGCAAACAGGATTTTATTCATGCACAAAAAAAAAATCATATGTTTTTCACTATTTCTCTTCCCATTTCTTTATAACGACTTTCTCTGTCCCAGAAATAAGGTTTTCAACATAAGCAGCTATAAGCTCCGTTAGACCGCTCAGAAGCTCTAAATCACTGTTACTGGTCATAGAGACGCTGGATTGAGCGAACTGACCACTGAAACTCTTGCCTAAAGGGATGTGCTAAAAAACTTCTAACACAGCGAGAAGTGTCTTTTTGCATTGCAAACAGGATTTTATTCATGCACAAAAAAAAATTATTATGTTTTTCACTATTTCTCTTCCCATTGCATAAAACGACTTTCTCTGACCCAGAAATAAGGTTTTCAACATAAGCAGCTATAAGCTCCGTTAGACCGCTCAGAAGCTCTAAATCACTGTTACTGGTCATAGAGACGCTGGACAGAGCGATCTGACCACTGAAACTCTTGCCTAAAGGGATGTGCTAAAAAACTTCTAACACAGCGAGAAGTGTCTTTTTGCATTGCAAACAGGATTTTATTCATGCACAAAAAAAAAATCATATGTTTTTCACTATTTCTCTTCCCATTGCATAAAACGACTTTCTCTGACCCAGAAATAAGGTTTTCAACATAAGCAGGAATAAGCTCCGTTAGACCGCTCAGAAGCTCTAAATCACTGTTACTGGTCATAGAGACGCTGGACTGAGCGATCTGACCACTGAAACTCTTTCCTAAAGGGATGTGCTAAAAAACTTCTAATACAGCGAGAAGTGTGTTTTTGCATTGCAAACAGGATTTTATTCATGCACAAAAAAGAAATATTATGTTTTTCACTATTTCTCTTCCCATTGCATAAAACGACTTTCTCTGACCCAGAAATAAGGTTTTCAACATAAGCAGCTATAAGCTCCGTTAGACCGCTCAGAAGCTCTAAATCACTGTTACTGGTCATAGAGACGCTGGACAGAGCGATCTGACCACTGAAACTCTTGCCTAAAGGGATGTGCTAAAAAACTTCTATCACAGCGAGAAGTGTCTTTTTGCATTGCAAACAGGATTTTATTCATGCACAAAAAAAAAATCATATGTTTTTCACTATTTCTCTTCCCATTGCATAAAACGACTTTCTCTGACCCAGTAATAAGGTTTTCAACATAAGCAGCTATAAGCTCCGTTAGACCGCTTAGAAGCTCTAAATCACTGTTACTGGTCATAGAGACGCTGGATTGAGCGAACTGACCACTGAAACTCTTGCCTAAAGGGATGTGCTAAAAAACTTCTAACACAGCGAGAAGTGTCTTTTTGCATTGCAAACAGGATTTTATTCATGCACAAAAAAAAATTATTATGTTTTTCACTATTTCTCTTCCCATTGCATAAAACGACTTTCTCTGACCCAGAAATAAGGTTTTCAACATAAGCAGCTATAAGCTCCGTTAGACCGCTCAGAAGCTCTAAATCACTGTTACTGGTCATAGAGACGCTGGACAGAGCGATCTGACCACTGAAACTCTTGCCTAAAGGGATGTGCTAAAAAACTTCTAACACAGCGAGAAGTGTCTTTTTGCATTGCAAACAGGATTTTATTCATGCACAAAAAAAAAATCATATGTTTTTCACTATTTCTCTTCCCATTGCATAAAACGACTTTCTCTGACCCAGAAATAAGGTTTTCAACATAAGCAGCTATAAGCTCCGTTAGACCGCTCAGAAGCTCTAAATCACTGTTACTGGTCATAGAGACGCTGGATTGAGCGAACTGACCACTGAAACTCTTGCCTAAAGGGATGTGCTAAAAAGCTTCTAACACAGCGAGAAGTGTGTTTTTGCATTGCAAACAGGATTTTATTCATGCACAAAAAAAAAATATTATGTTTTTCACTATTTCTCTTCCCATTGCATAAAACGACTTTCTCTGACCCAGAAATAAGGTTTTCAACATAAGCAGGAATAAGCTCCGTTAGACCGCTCAGAAGCTCTAAATCACTGTTACTGGTCATAGAGACGCTGGACTGAGCGATCTGACCACTGAAACTCTTTCCTAAAGGGATGTGCTAAAAAACTTCTAACACAGCGAGAAGTGTCTTTTTGCATTGCAAACAGGATTTTATTCATGCACAAAAAAAAAATCATATGTTTTTCACTATTTCTCTTCCCATTGCTTAAAACGACTTTCTCTGACCCAGAAATAAGGTTTTCAACATAAGCAGCTATAAGCTCCGTTAGACCGCTCAGAAGCTCTAAATCACTGTTACTGGTCATAGAGACGCTGGATTGAGCGAACTGACCACTGAAACTCTTGCCTAAAGGGATGTGCTAAAAAACTTCTAACACAGCGAGAAGTGTCTTTTTGCATTGCAAACAGGATTTTATTCATGCACAAAAAAAAATTATTATGTTTTTCACTATTTCTCTTCCCATTGCATAAAACGACTTTCTCTGACCCAGAAATAAGGTTTTCAACATAAGCAGCTATAAGCTCCGTTAGACCGCTCAGAAGCTCTAAATCACTGTTACTGGTCATAGAGACGCTGGACAGAGCGATCTGACCACTGAAACTCTTGCCTAAAGGGATGTGCTAAAAAACTTCTAACACAGCGAGAAGTGTCTTTTTGCATTGCAAACAGGATTTTATTCATGCACAAAAAAAAAATCATATGTTTTTCACTATTTCTCTTCCCATTGCATAAAACGACTTTCTCTGACCCAGAAATAAGGTTTTCAACATAAGCAGGAATAAGCTCCGTTAGACCGCTCAGAAGCTCTAAATCACTGTTACTGGTCATAGAGACGCTGGACTGAGCGATCTGACCACTGAAACTCTTTCCTAAAGGGATGTGCTAAAAAACTTCTAATACAGCGAGAAGTGTGTTTTTGCATTGCAAACAGGATTTTATTCATGCACAAAAAAGAAATATTATGTTTTTCACTATTTCTCTTCCCATTGCATAAAACGACTTTCTCTGACCCAGAAATAAGGTTTTCAACATAAGCAGCTATAAGCTCCGTTAGACCGCTCAGAAGCTCTAAATCACTGTTACTGGTCATAGAGACGCTGGACAGAGCGATCTGACCACTGAAACTCTTGCCTAAAGGGATGTGCTAAAAAACTTCTAACACAGCGAGAAGTGTCTTTTTGCATTGCAAACAGGATTTTATTCATGCACAAAAAAAAAATCATATGTTTTTCACTATTTCTCTTCCCATTGCATAAAACGACTTTCTCTGACCCAGAAATAAGGTTTTCAACATAAGCAGGAATAAGCTCCGTTAGACCGCTCAGAAGCTCTAAATCACTGTTACTGGTCATAGAGACGCTGGACTGAGCGATCTGACCACTGAAACTCTTTCCTAAAGGGATGTGCTAAAAAACTTCTAATACAGCGAGAAGTGTGTTTTTGCATTGCAAACAGGATTTTATTCATGCACAAAAAAGAAATATTATGTTTTTCACTATTTCTCTTCCCATTGCATAAAACGACTTTCTCTGACCCAGAAATAAGGTTTTCAACATAAGCAGCTATAAGCTCCGTTAGACCGCTCAGAAGCTCTAAATCATTGTTACTGGTCATAGAGACGCTGGAAAGAGCGATCTGACCACTGAAACTCTTGCCTAAAGGGATGTGCTAAAAAACTTCTAACACAGCGAGAAGTGTCTTTTTGCATTGCAAACAGGATTTTATTCATGCACAAAAAAAAAATCATATGTTTTTCACTATTTCTCTTCCCATTGCTTAAAACGACTTTCTCTGACCCAGAAATAAGGTTTTCAACATAAGCAGCTATAAGCTCCGTTAGACCGCTCAGAAGCTCTAAATCACTGTTACTGGTCATAGAGACGCTGGATTGAGCGAACTGACCACTGAAACTCTTGCCTAAAGGGATGTGCTAAAAAACTTCTAACACAGCGAGAAGTGTCTTTTTGCATTGCAAACAGGATTTTATTCATGCACAAAAAAAAATTATTATGTTTTTCACTATTTCTCTTCCCATTGCATAAAACGACTTTCTCTGACCCAGAAATAAGGTTTTCAACATAAGCAGGAATAAGCTCCGTTAGACCGCTCAGAAGCTCTAAATCACTGTTACTGGTCATAGAGACGCTGGACTGAGCGATCTGACCACTGAAACTCTTTCCTAAAGGGATGTGCTAAAAAACTTCTAATACAGCGAGAAGTGTGTTTTTGCATTGCAAACAGGATTTTATTCATGCACAAAAAAGAAATATTATGTTTTTCACTATTTCTCTTCCCATTGCATAAAACGACTTTCTCTGACCCAGAAATAAGGTTTTCAACATAAGCAGCTATAAGCTCCGTTAGACCGCTCAGAAGCTCTAAATCACTGTTACTGGTCATAGAGACGCTGGACAGAGCGATCTGACCACTGAAACTCTTGCCTAAAGGGATGTGCTAAAAAACTTCTAACACAGCGAGAAGTGTCTTTTTGCATTGCAAACAGGATTTTATTCATGCACAAAAAAAAAATCATATGTTTTTCACTATTTCTCTTCCCATTGCATAAAACGACTTTCTCTGACCCAGAAATAAGGTTTTCAACATAAGCAGCTATAAGCTCCGTTAGACCGCTTAGAAGCTCTAAATCACTGTTACTGGTCATAGAGACGCTGGATTGAGCGAACTGACCACTGAAACTCTTGCCTAAAGGGATGTGCTAAAAAACTTCTAACACAGCGAGAAGTGTCTTTTTGCATTGCAAACAGGATTTTATTCATGCACAAAAAAAAATTATTATGTTTTTCACTATTTCTCTTCCCATTGCATAAAACGACTTTCTCTGACCCAGAAATAAGGTTTTCAACATAAGCAGCTATAAGCTCCGTTAGACCGCTCAGAAGCTCTAAATCACTGTTACTGGTCATAGAGACGCTGGACAGAGCGATCTGACCACTGAAACTCTTGCCTAAAGGGATGTGCTAAAAAACTTCTAACACAGCGAGAAGTGTCTTTTTGCATTGCAAACAGGATTTTATTCATGCACAAAAAAAAAATCATATGTTTTTCACTATTTCTCTTCCCATTGCATAAAACGACTTTCTCTGACCCAGAAATAAGGTTTTCAACATAAGCAGCTATAAGCTCCGTTAGACCGCTCAGAAGCTCTAAATCACTGTTACTGGTCATAGAGACGCTGGATTGAGCGAACTGACCACTGAAACTCTTGCCTAAAGGGATGTGCTAAAAAGCTTCTAACACAGCGAGAAGTGTGTTTTTGCATTGCAAACAGGATTTTATTCATGCACAAAAAAAAAATATTATGTTTTTCACTATTTCTCTTCCCATTGCATAAAACGACTTTCTCTGACCCAGAAATAAGGTTTTCAACATAAGCAGGAATAAGCTCCGTTAGACCGCTCAGAAGCTCTAAATCACTGTTACTGGTCATAGAGACGCTGGACTGAGCGATCTGACCACTGAAACTCTTTCCTAAAGGGATGTGCTAAAAAACTTCTAACACAGCGAGAAGTGTCTTTTTGCATTGCAAACAGGATTTTATTCATGCACAAAAAAAAAATCATATGTTTTTCACTATTTCTCTTCCCATTGCATAAAACGACTTTCTCTGACCCAGAAATAAGGTTTTCAACATAAGCAGGAATAAGCTCCGTTAGACCGCTCAGAAGCTCTAAATCACTGTTACTGGTCATAGAGACGCTGGACTGAGCGATCTGACCACTGAAACTCTTTCCTAAAGGGATGTGCTAAAAAACTTCTAATACAGCGAGAAGTGTGTTTTTGCATTGCAAACAGGATTTTATTCATGCACAAAAAAGAAATATTATGTTTTTCACTATTTCTCTTCCCATTGCATAAAACGACTTTCTCTGACCCAGAAATAAGGTTTTCAACATAAGCAGCTATAAGCTCCGTTAGACCGCTCAGAAGCTCTAAATCACTGTTACTGGTCATAGAGACGCTGGACAGAGCGATCTGACCACTGAAACTCTTGCCTAAAGGGATGTGCTAAAAAACTTCTAACACAGCGAGAAGTGTCTTTTTGCATTGCAAACAGGATTTTATTCATGCACAAAAAAAAAATATTATGTTTTTCACTATTTCTCTTCCCATTGCATAAAACGACTTTCTCTGACCCAGAAATAAGGTTTTCAACCTAAGCAGGAATAAGCTCCGTTAGACCGCTCAGAAGCTCTAAATCACTGTTACTGGTCATAGAGACGCTGGACTGAGCGATCTGACCACTGAAACTCTTGCCTAAAGGGATGTGCTAAAAAACTTCTAACACAGCGAGAAGTGTCTTTTTGCATTGCAAACAGGATTTTATTCATGCACAAAAAAAAAAATATTATGTTTTTCACTATTTCTCTTCCCATTGCATAAAACGACTTTCTCTGACCCAGAAATAAGGTTTTCAACATAAGCAGGAATAAGCTCCGTTAGACCGCTCAGAAGCTCTAAATCACTGTTACTGGTCATAGAGACGCTGGACTGAGCGATCTGACCACTGAAACTCTTTCCTAAAGGGATGTGCTAAAAAACTTCTAACACAGCGAGAAGTGTCTTTTTGCATTGAAAACAGGATTTTATTCATGCACAAAAAAAAAATATTATGTTTTTCACTATTTCTCTTCCCATTGCATGAAACGACTTTCTCTGACCCAGAAATAAGGTTTTCAACATAAGCAGGAATAAGCTCCGTTAGACCGCTCAGAAGCTCTAAATCACTGTTACTGGTCATAGAGACGCTGGACTGAGCGATCTGACCACTGAAACTCTTTCCTAAAGGGATGTGCTAAAAAACTTCTAATACAGCGAGAAGTGTCTTTTTGCATTGCAAACAGGATTTTATTCATGCACAAAAAAAAAATATTATGTTTTTCACTATTTCTCTTCCCATTGCATAAAACGACTTTCTCTGACCCAGAAATAAGGTTTTCAACATAAGCAGCTATAAGCTCCGTTAGACCGCTCAGAAGCTCTAAATCACTGTTACTGGTCATAGAGACGCTGGACTGAGCGATCTGACCACTGAAACTCTTGCCTAAAGGGATGTGCTAAAAAACTTCTAACACAGCGAGAAGTGTCTTTTTGCATTGCAAACAGGATTTTATTCATGCACAAAAAAAAAATATTATGTTTTTCACTATTTCTCTTCCCATTGCATAAAACGACTTTCTCTGACCCAGAAATAAGGTTTTCAACATAAGCAGGAATAAGCTCCGTTAGACCGCTCAGAAGCTCTAAATCACTGTTACTGGTCATAGAGACGCTGGACTGAGCGATCTGACCACTGAAACTCTTTCCTAAAGGGATGTGCTAAAAAACTTCTAACACAGCGAGAAGTGTCTTTTTGCATTGAAAACAGAATTTTATTCATGCACAAAAAAAAATTATGTTTTTCACTATTTCTCTTCCCATTGCATGAAACGACTTTCTCTGACCCAGAAATAAGGTTTTCAACATAAGCAGCTATAAGCTCCGTTAGACCGCTCAGAAGCTCTAAATCACTGTTACTGGTCATAGAGACGCTGGACAGAGCGATCTGACCACTGAAACTCTTGCCTAGAGGGATGTGCTAAAAAACTTCTAACACAGCGAGAAGTGTCTTTTTGCATTGCAAACAGGATTTTATTCATGCACAAAAAAAAAATATTATGTTTTTCACTATTTCTCTTCCCATTGCATGAAACGACTTTCTCTGACCCAGAAATAAGGTTTTCAACATAAGCAGGAATAAGCTCCGTTAGACCGCTCAGAAGCTCTAAATCACTGTTACTGGTCATAGAGACGCTGGACTGAGCGATCTGACCACTGAAACTCTTTCCTAAAGGGATGTGCTAAAAAACTTCTAATACAGCGAGAAGTGTCTTTTTGCATTGCAAACAGGATTTTATTCATGCACAAAAAAAAATTATGTTTTTCACTATTTCTCTTCCCATTGCATAAAACGACTTTCTCTGACCCAGAAATAAGGTTTTCAACATAAGCAGCTATAAGCTCCGTTAGACCGCTCAGAAGCTCTAAATCATTGTTACTGGTCATAGAGACGCTGGAAAGAGCGATCTGACCACTGAAACTCTTGCCTAAAGGGATGTGCTAAAAAACTTCTAACACAGCGAGAAGTGTCTTTTTGCATTGCAAACAGGATTTTATTCATGCACAAAAAAAAAATCATATGTTTTTCACTATTTCTCTTCCCATTGCTTAAAACGACTTTCTCTGACCCAGAAATAAGGTTTTCAACATAAGCAGCTATAAGCTCCGTTAGACCGCTCAGAAGCTCTAAATCACTGTTACTGGTCATAGAGACGCTGGATTGAGCGAACTGACCACTGAAACTCTTGCCTAAAGGGATGTGCTAAAAAACTTCTAACACAGCGAGAAGTGTCTTTTTGCATTGCAAACAGGATTTTATTCATGCACAAAAAAAAATTATGTTTTTCACTATTTCTCTTCCCATTGCATAAAACGACTTTCTCTGACCCAGAAATAAGGTTTTCAACATAAGCAGCTATAAGCTCCGTTAGACCGCTCAGAAGCTCTAAATCACTGTTACTGGTCATAGAGACGCTGGACAGAGCGATCTGACCACTGAAACTCTTGCCTAAAGGGATGTGCTAAAAAACTTCTAACACAGCGAGAAGTGTCTTTTTGCATTGCAAACAGGATTTTATTCATGCACAAAAAAAAAATCATATGTTTTTCACTATTTCTCTTCCCATTGCATAAAACGACTTTCTCTGACCCAGAAATAAGGTTTTCAACATAAGCAGGAATAAGCTCCGTTAGACCGCTCAGAAGCTCTAAATCACTGTTACTGGTCATAGAGACGCTGGACTGAGCGATCTGACCACTGAAACTCTTTCCTAAAGGGATGTGCTAAAAAACTTCTAATACAGCGAGAAGTGTGTTTTTGCATTGCAAACAGGATTTTATTCATGCACAAAAAAGAAATATTATGTTTTTCACTATTTCTCTTCCCATTGCATAAAACGACTTTCTCTGACCCAGAAATAAGGTTTTCAACATAAGCAGCTATAAGCTCCGTTAGACCGCTCAGAAGCTCTAAATCACTGTTACTGGTCATAGAGACGCTGGACAGAGCGATCTGACCACTGAAACTCTTGCCTAAAGGGATGTGCTAAAAAACTTCTAACACAGCGAGAAGTGTCTTTTTGCATTGCAAACAGGATTTTATTCATGCACAAAAAAAAAATATTATGTTTTTCACTATTTCTCTTCCCATTGCATAAAACGACTTTCTCTGACCCAGAAATAAGGTTTTCAACCTAAGCAGGAATAAGCTCCGTTAGACCGCTCAGAAGCTCTAAATCACTGTTACTGGTCATAGAGACGCTGGACTGAGCGATCTGACCACTGAAACTCTTTCCTAAAGGGATGTGCTAAAAAACTTCTAATACAGCGAGAAGTGTCTTTTTGCATTGCAAACAGGATTTTATTCATGCACAAAAAAAAATTATTATGTTTTTCACTATTTCTCTTCCCATTGCATAAAACGACTTTCTCTGACCCAGAAATAAGGTTTTCAACATAAGCAGCTATAAGCTCCGTTAGACCGCTCAGAAGCTCTAAATCACTGTTACTGGTCATAGAGACGCTGGACTGAGCGATCTGACCACTGAAACTCTTGCCTAAAGGGATGTGCTAAAAAACTTCTAACACAGCGAGAAGTGTCTTTTTGCATTGCAAACAGGATTTTATTCATGCACAAAAAAAAAATATTATGTTTTTCACTATTTCTCTTCCCATTGCATAAAACGACTTTCTCTGACCCAGAAATAAGGTTTTCAACATAAGCAGGAATAAGCTCCGTTAGACCGCTCAGAAGCTCTAAATCACTGTTACTGGTCATAGAGACGCTGGACTGAGCGATCTGACCACTGAAACTCTTTCCTAAAGGGATGTGCTAAAAAACTTCTAACACAGCGAGAAGTGTCTTTTTGCATTGAAAACAGGATTTTATTCATGCACAAAAAAAAATCATATGTTTTTCACTATTTCTCTTCCCATTGCATAAAACGACTTTCTCTGACCCAGAAATAAGGTTTTCAACATAAGCAGGAATAAGCTCCGTTATACCGCTCAGAAGCTCTAAATCACTGTTTCTGGTCATAGAGACTCTGGACATAGCGATCTGACCACTGAAACTCTTGCCTAAAGGGATATGCTAAAAAACTTCTAACACAGCGAGAAGTGTCTTTTTGCATTGAAAACAGGATTTTATTCATGCACAAAAAAAAATTATGTTTTTCATTATTTCTCTTCCCATTGCATGAAACGACTTTCTCTGACCCAGAAATAAGGTTTTCAACATAAGCAGCTATAAGCTCCGTTAGACCGCTCAGAAGCTCTAAATCACTGTAACTGGTCATAGAGACGTTGGACAGAGCGATCTGACCACTGAAACTCTTGCCTAGAGGGATGTGCTAAAAAACTTCTAACACAGCGAGAAGTGTCTTTTTGCATTGCAAACAGGATTTTATTCATGCACAAAAAAAAAATATTATGTTTTTCACTATTTCTCTTCCCATTGCATAAAACGACTTTCTCTGACCCAGAAATAAGGTTTTCAACATAAGCAGGAATAAGCTCCGTTAGACCGCTCAGAAGCTCTAAATCACTGTTACTGGTCATAGAGACGCTGGACTGAGCGATCTGACCACTGAAACTCTTTCCTAAAGGGATGTGCTAAAAAACTTCTAATACAGCGAGAAGTGTCTTTTTGCATTGCAAACAGGATTTTATTCATGCACAAAAAAAAATTATGTTTTTCACTATTTCTCTTCCCATTGCATAAAACGACTTTCTCTGACCCAGAAATAAGGTTTTCAACATAAGCAGCTATAAGCTCCGTTAGACCGCTCAGAAGCTCTAAATCACTGTAACTGGTCATAGAGACGCTGGACAGAGCGATCTGACCACTGAAACTCTTGCCTAGAGGGATGTGCTAAAAAACTTCTAACACAGCGAGAAGTGTCTTTTTGCATTGCAAACAGGATTTTATTCATGCACAAAAAAAAATATTATGTTTTTCACTATTTCTCTTCCCATTGCATAAAACGACTTTCTCTGACCCAGAAATAAGGTTTTCAACATAAGCAGGAATAAGCTCCGTTAGACCGCTCAGAAGCTCTAAATCACTGTTACTGGTCATAGAGACGCTGGACTGAGCGATCTGACCACTGAAACTCTTTCCTAAAGGGATGTGCTAAAAAACTTCTAATACAGCGAGAAGTGTCTTTTTGCATTGCAAACAGGATTTTATTCATGCACAAAAAAAAATTATTATGTTTTTCACTATTTCTCTTCCCATTGCATAAAACGACTTTCTCTGACCCAGAAATAAGGTTTTCAACATAAGCAGCTATAAGCTCCGTTAGACCGCTCAGAAGCTCTAAATCACTGTTACTGGTCATAGAGACGCTGGACAGAGCGATCTGACCACTGAAACTCTTGCCTAGAGGGATGTGCAAAAAAACTTCTAACACAGCGAGAAGTGTCTTTTTGCATTGCAAACAGGATTTTATTCATGCACAAAAAAAAATATTATGTTTTTCACTATTTCTCTTCCCATTGCCTAAAACGACTTTCTCTGACCCAGAAATAAGGTTTTCAACATAAGCAGGAATAAGCTCCGTTAGACCGCTCAGAAGCTCTAAATCACTGTTACTGGTCATAGAGACGCTGGACTGAGCGATCTGACTACTGAAACTCTTTCCTAAAGGGATGTGCTAAAAAACTTCTAATACAGCGAAAAGTGTCTTTTTGCATTGCAAACAGGATTTTATTCATGCACAAAAAAAAATTATGTTTTTCACTATTTCTCTTCCCATTGCATAAAACGACTTTCTCTGACCCAGAAATAAGGTTTTCAACATAAGCAGCTATAAGCTCCGTTAGACCGCTCAGAAGCTCTAAATCACTGTTACTGGTCATAGAAACGCTGGACTGAGCGATCTGACCACTGAAACTCTTTCCTAAAGGGATGTGCTAAAAAACTTCTAATACAGCGAGAAGTGTCTTTTTGCATTGCAAACAGGATTTTATTCATGCACAAAAAAAAATTATGTTTTTCACTATTTCTCTTCCCATTGCATAAAACGACTTTCTCTGACCCAGAAATAAGGTTTTCAACATAAGCAGCTATAAGCTCCGTTAGACCGCTCAGAAGCTCTAAATCACTGTAACTGGTCATAGAGACGCTGGACAGAGCGATCTGACCACTGAAACTCTTGCCTAGAGGGATGTGCTAAAAAACTTCTAACACAGCGAGAAGTGTCTTTTTGCATTGCAAACAGGATTTTATTCATGCACAAAAAAAAATATTATGTTTTTCACTATTTCTCTTCCCATTGCATAAAACGACTTTCTCTGACCCAGAAATAAGGTTTTCAACATAAGCAGGAATAAGCTCCGTTAGACCGCTCAGAAGCTCTAAATCACTGTTACTGGTCATAGAGACGGTGGACTGAGCGATCTGACCACTGAAACTCTTTCCTAAAGGGATGTGCTAAAAAACTTCTAATACAGCGAGAAGTGTCTTTTTGCATTGCAAACAGGATTTTATTCATGCACAAAAAAAAATTATTATGTTTTTCACTATTTCTCTTCCCATTGCATAAAACGACTTTCTCTGACCCAGAAATAAGGTTTTCAACATAAGCAGCTATAAGCTCCGTTAGACCGCTCAGAAGCTCTAAATCACTGTTACTGGTCATAGAGACGCTGGACAGAGCGATCTGACCACTGAAACTCTTGCCTAGAGGGATGTGCAAAAAAACTTCTAACACAGCGAGAAGTGTCTTTTTGCATTGCAAACAGGATTTTATTCATGCACAAAAAAAAATATTATGTTTTTCACTATTTCTCTTCCCATTGCCTAAAACGACTTTCTCTGACCCAGAAATAAGGTTTTCAACATAAGCAGCTATAAGCTCCGTTAGACCGCTCAGAAGCTCTAAATCACTGTTACTGGTCATAGAGACGCTGGATTGAGCGAACTGACCACTGAAACTCTTGCCTAAAGGGATGTGCTAAAAAACTTCTAACACAGCGAGAAGTGTCTTTTTGCATTGCAAACAGGATTTTATTCATGCACAAAAAAAAATTATTATGTTTTTCACTATTTCTCTTCCCATTGCATAAAACGACTTTCTCTGACCCAGAAATAAGGTTTTCAACATAAGCAGCTATAAGCTCCGTTAGACCGCTCAGAAGCTCTAAATCACTGTTACTGGTCATAGAGACGCTGGACAGAGCGATCTGACCACTGAAACTCTTGCCTAAAGGGATGTGCTAAAAAACTTCTAACACAGCGAGAAGTGTCTTTTTGCATTGCAAACAGGATTTTATTCATGCACAAAAAAGAAATATTATGTTTTTCACTATTTCTCTTCCCATTGCATAAAACGACTTTCTCTGACCCAGAAATAAGGTTTTCAACATAAGCAGCTATAAGCTCCGTTAGACCGCTCAGAAGCTCTAAATCACTGTTACTGGTCATAGAGACGCTGGACAGAGCGATCTGACCACTGAAACTCTTGCCTAAAGGGATGTGCTAAAAAACTTCTAACACAGCGAGAAGTGTCTTTTTGCATTGCAAACAGGATTTTATTCATGCACAAAAAAAAAAATCATATGTTTTTCACTATTTCTCTTCCCATTGCATAAAACGACTTTCTCTGACCCAGAAATAAGGTTTTCAACATAAGCAGGAATAAGCTCCGTTAGACCGCTCAGAAGCTCTAAATCACTGTTACTGGTCATAGAGACGCTGGACTGAGCGATCTGACCACTGAAACTCTTTCCTAAAGGGATGTGCTAAAAAACTTCTAACACAGCGAGAAGTGTCTTTTTGCATTACAAACAGGATTTTATTCATGCACAAAAAAAAAATCATATGTTTTTCACTATTTCTCTTCCCATTGCTTAAAACGACTTTCTCTCACCCAGAAATAAGGTTTTCAACATAAGCAGCTATAAGCTCCGTTAGACCGCTCAGAAGCTCTAAATCACTGTTACTGGTCATAGAGACGCTGGATTGAGCGAACTGACCACTGAAACTCTTGCCTAAAGGGATGTGCTAAAAAACTTCTAACACAGCGAGAAGTGTCTTTTTGCATTGCAAACAGGATTTTATTCATGCACAAAAAAAAATTATTATGTTTTTCACTATTTCTCTTCCCATTGCATAAAACGACTTTCTCTGACCCAGAAATAAGGTTTTCAACATAAGCAGCTATAAGCTCCGTTAGACCGCTCAGAAGCTCTAAATCACTGTTACTGGTCATAGAGACGCTGGACAGAGCGATCTGACCACTGAAACTCTTGCCTAAAGGGATGTGCTAAAAAACTTCTAACACAGCGAGAAGTGTCTTTTTGCATTGCAAACAGGATTTTATTTATGCACAAAAAAAAAATCATATGTTTTTCACTATTTCTCTTCCCATTGCTTAAAACGACTTTCTCTGACCCAGAAATAAGGTTTTCAACATAAGCAGCTATAAGCTCCGTTAGACCGCTCAGAAGCTCTAAATCACTGTTACTGGTCATAGAGACGCTGGATTGAGCGAACTGACCACTGAAACTCTTGCCTAAAGGGATGTGCTAAAAAACTTCTAACACAGCGAGAAGTGTCTTTTTGCATTGCAAACAGGATTTTATTCATGCACAAAAAAAAAAATATTATGTTTTTCACTATTTCTCTTCCCATTGCATAAAACGACTTTCTCTGACCCAGAAATAAGGTTTTCAACCTAAGCAGGAATAAGCTCCGTTAGACCGCTCAGAAGCTCTAAATCACTGTTACTGGTCATAGAGACGCTGGACTGAGCGATCTGACCACTGAAACTCTTTCCTAAAGGGATGTGCTAAAAAACTTCTAATACAGCGAGAAGTGTCTTTTTGCATTGCAAACAGGATTTTATTCATGCACAAAAAAAAATTATAATGTTTTTCACTATTTCTCTTCCCATTGCATAAAACGACTTTCTCTGACCCAGAAATAAGGTTTTCAACATAAGCAGCTATAAGCTCCGTTAGACCGCTCAGAAGCTCTAAATCACTGTTACTGGTCATAGAGACGCTGGATTGAGCGAACTGACCACTGAAACTCTTGCCTAAAGGGATGTGCTAAAAAACTTCTAACACAGCGAGAAGTGTCTTTTTGCATTGCAAACAGGATTTTATTCATGCACAAAAAAAAATTATTATGTTTTTCACTATTTCTCTTCCCATTGCATAAAACGACTTTCTCTGACCCAGAAATAAGGTTTTCAACATAAGCAGCTATAAGCTCCGTTAGACCGCTCAGAAGCTCTAAATCACTGTTACTGGTCATAGAGACGCTGGACAGAGCGAACTGACCACTGAAACTCTTGCCTAAAGGGATGTGCTAAAAAACTTCTAACACAGCGAGAAGTGTGTTTTTGCATTGCAAACAGGATTTTATTCATGCACAAAAAAGAAATATTATGTTTTTCACTATTTCTCTTCCCATTGCATAAAACGACTTTCTCTGACCCAGAAATAAGGTTTTCAACATAAGCAGCTATAAGCTCCGTTAGACCGCTCAGAAGCTCTAAATCACTGTTACTGGTCATAGAGACGCTGGACTGAGCGATCTGACCACTGAAACTCTTTCCTAAAGGGATGTGCTAAAAAACTTCTAACACAGCGAGAAGTGTCTTTTTGCATTGCAAACAGGATTTTATTCATGCACAAAAAAAAAATCATATGTTTTTCACTATTTCTCTTCCCATTGCTTAAAACGACTTTCTCTGACCCAGAAATAAGGTTTTCAACATAAGCAGCTATAAGCTCCGTTAGACCGCTCAGAAGCTCTAAATCACTGTTACTGGTCATAGAGACGCTGGATTGAGCGAACTGACCACTGAAACTCTTGCCTAAAGGGATGTGCTAAAAAGCTTCTAACACAGCGAGAAGTGTGTTTTTGCATTGCAAACAGGATTTTATTCATGCACAAAAAAAAAATATTATGTTTTTCACTATTTCTCTTCCCATTGCATAAAACGACTTTCTCTGACCCAGAAATAAGGTTTTCAACATAAGCAGGAATAAGCTCCGTTAGACCGCTCAGAAGGTCTAAATCACTGTTACTGGTCATAGAGACGCTGGACTGAGCGATCTGACCACTGAAACTCTTTCCTAAAGGGATGTGCTAAAAAACTTCTAATACAGCGAGAAGTGTGTTTTTGCATTGCAAACAGGATTTTATTCATGCACAAAAAAGAAATATTATGTTTTTCACTATTTCTCTTCCCATTGCATAAAACGACTTTCTCTGACCCAGAAATAAGGTTTTCAACATAAGCAGCTATAAGCTCCGTTAGACCGCTCAGAAGCTCTAAATCACTGTTACTGGTCATAGAGACGCTGGACTGAGCGATCTGACCACTGAAACTCTTTCCTAAAGGGATGTGCTAAAAAACTTCTAACACAGCGAGAAGTGTCTTTTTGCATTGCAAACAGGATTTTATTCATGCACAAAAAAAAAATCATATGTTTTTCACTATTTCTCTTCCCATTGCTTAAAACGACTTTCTCTGACCCAGAAATAAGGTTTTCAACATAAGCAGCTATAAGCTCCGTTAGACCGCTCAGAAGCTCTAAATCACTGTTACTGGTCATAGAGACGCTGGATTGAGCGAACTGACCACTGAAACTCTTGCCTAAAGGGATGTGCTAAAAAGCTTCTAACACAGCGAGAAGTGTGTTTTTGCATTGCAAACAGGATTTTATTCATGCACAAAAAAAAAATATTATGTTTTTCACTATTTCTCTTCCCATTGCATAAAACGACTTTCTCTGACCCAGAAATAAGGTTTTCAACATAAGCAGGAATAAGCTCCGTTAGACCGCTCAGAAGCTCTAAATCACTGTTACTGGTCATAGAGACGCTGGACTGAGCGATCTGACCACTGAAACTCTTTCCTAAAGGGATGTGCTAAAAAACTTCTAACACAGCGAGAAGTGTCTTTTTGCATTACAAACAGGATTTTATTCATGCACAAAAAAAAAATCATATGTTTTTCACTATTTCTCTTCCCATTGCTTAAAACGACTTTCTCTGACCCAGAAATAAGGTTTTCAACATAAGCAGCTATAAGCTCCGTTAGACCGCTCAGAAGCTCTAAATCACTGTTACTGGTCATAGAGACGCTGGATTGAGCGAACTGACCACTGAAACTCTTGCCTAAAGGGATGTGCTAAAAAACTTCTAACACAGCGAGAAGTGTCTTTTTGCATTGCAAACAGGATTTTATTCATACACAAAAAAAAATTATTATGTTTTTCACTATTTCTCTTCCCATTGCATAAAACGACTTTCTCTGACCCAGAAATAAGGTTTTCAACATAAGCAGCTATAAGCTCCGTTAGACCGCTCAGAAGCTCTAAATCACTGTTACTGGTCATAGAGACGCTGGATTGAGCGAACTGACCACTGAAACTCTTGCCTAAAGGGATGTGCTAAAAAACTTCTAACACAGCGAGAAGTGTCTTTTTGCATTGCAAACAGGATTTTATTCATGCACAAAAAAAAATTATTATGTTTTTCACTATTTCTCTTCCCATTGCATAAAACGACTTTCTCTGACCCAGAAATAAGGTTTTCAACATAAGCAGCTATAAGCTCCGTTAGACCGCTCAGAAGCTCTAAATCACTGTTACTGGTCATAGAGACGCTGGACAGAGCGATCTGACCACTGAAACTCTTGCCTAAAGGGATGTGCTAAAAAACTTCTAACACAGCGAGAAGTGTCTTTTTGCATTGCAAACAGGATTTTATTCATGCACAAAAAAAAAATCATATGTTTTTCACTATTTCTCTTCCCATTGCATAAAACGACTTTCTCTGACCCAGAAATAAGGTTTTCAACATAAGCAGGAATAAGCTCCGTTAGACCGCTCAGAAGCTCTAAATCACTGTTACTGGTCATAGAGACGCTGGACTGAGCGATCTGACCACTGAAACTCTTTCCTAAAGGGATGTGCTAAAAAACTTCTAATACAGCGAGAAGTGTGTTTTTGCATTGCAAACAGGATTTTATTCATGCACAAAAAAGAAATATTATGTTTTTCACTATTTCTCTTCCCATTGCATAAAACGACTTTCTCTGACCCAGAAATAAGGTTTTCAACATAAGCAGCTATAAGCTCCGTTAGACCGCTCAGAAGCTCTAAATCACTGTTACTGGTCATAGAGACGCTGGACTGAGCGATCTGACCACTGAAACTCTTTCCTAAAGGGATGTGCTAAAAAACTTCTAACACAGCGAGAAGTGTCTTTTTGCATTGCAAACAGGATTTTATTCATGCACAAAAAAAAAATCATATGTTTTTCACTATTTCTCTTCCCATTGCTTAAAACGACTTTCTCTGACCCAGAAATAAGGTTTTCAACATAAGCAGCTATAAGCTCCGTTAGACCGCTCAGAAGCTCTAAATCACTGTTACTGGTCATAGAGACGCTGGATTGAGCGAACTGACCACTGAAACTCTTGCCTAAAGGGATGTGCTAAAAAGCTTCTAACACAGCGAGAAGTGTGTTTTTGCATTGCAAACAGGATTTTATTCATGCACAAAAAAGAAATATTATGTTTTTCACTATTTCTCTTCCCATTGCATAAAACGACTTTCTCTGACCCAGAAATAAGGTTTTCAACATAAGCAGCTATAAGCTCCGTTAGACCGCTCAGAAGCTCTAAATCACTGTTACTGGTCATAGAGACGCTGGACTGAGCGATCTGACCACTGAAACTCTTTCCTAAAGGGATGTGCTAAAAAACTTCTAACACAGCGAGAAATGTCTTTTTGCATTGCAAACAGGATTTTATTCATGCACAAAAAAAAAATCATATGTTTTTCACTATTTCTCTTCCCATTGCTTAAAACGACTTTCTCTGACCCAGAAATAAGGTTTTCAACATAAGCAGCTATAAGCTCCGTTAGACCGCTCAGAAGCTCTAAATCACTGTTACTGGTCATAGAGACGCTGGATTGAGCGAACTGACCACTGAAACTCTTGCCTAAAGGGATGTGCTAAAAAGCTTCTAACACAGCGAGAAGTGTGTTTTTGCATTGCAAACAGGATTTTATTCATGCACAAAAAAAAAATATTATGTTTTTCACTATTTCTCTTCCCATTGCATAAAACGACTTTCTCTGACCCAGAAATAAGGTTTTCAACATAAGCAGGAATAAGCTCCGTTAGACCGCTCAGAAGCTCTAAATCACTGTTACTGGTCATAGAGACGCTGGACTGAGCGATCTGACCACTGAAACTCTTTCCTAAAGGGATGTGCTAAAAAACTTCGAACACAGCGAGAAGTGTCTTTTTGCATTGCAAACAGGATTTTATTCATGCACAAAAAAAAAATCATATGTTTTTCACTATTTCTCTTCCCATTGCATGAAACGACTTTCTCTGACCCAGAAATAAGGTTTTCAACATAAGCAGCTATAAGCTCCGTTAGACCGCTCAGAAGCTCTAAATCACTGTAACTGGTCATAGAGACGCTGGACAGAGCGATCTGACCACTGAAACTCTTGCCTAGAGGGATGTGCTAAAAAACTTCTAACACAGCGAGAAGTGTCTTTTTGCATTGCAAACAGGATTTTATTCATGCACAAAAAAAAAATATTATGTTTTTCACTATTTCTCTTCCCATTGCATAAAACGACTTTCTCTGACCCAGAAATAAGGTTTTCAACATAAGCAGGAATAAGCTCCGTTAGACCGCTCAGAAGCTCTAAATCACTGTTACTGGTCATAGAGACGCTGGACTGAGCGATCTGACCACTGAAACTCTTTCCTAAAGGGATGTGCTAAAAAACTTCTAATACAGCGAGAAGTGTCTTTTTGCATTGCAAACAGGATTTTATTCATGCACAAAAAAAAATTATGTTTTTCACTATTTCTCTTCCCATTGCATAAAACGACTTTCTCTGACCCAGAAATAAGGTTTTCAACATAAGCAGCTATAAGCTCCGTTAGACCGCTCAGAAGCTCTAAATCACTGTAACTGGTCATAGAGACGCTGGACAGAGCGATCTGACCACTGAAACTCTTGCCTAGAGGGATGTGCTAAAAAACTTCTAACACAGCGAGAAGTGTCTTTTTGCATTGCAAACAGGATTTTATTCATGCACAAAAAAAAATATTATGTTTTTCACTATTTCTCTTCCCATTGCATAAAACGACTTTCTCTGACCCAGAAATAAGGTTTTCAACATAAGCAGGAATAAGCTCCGTTAGACCGCTCAGAAGCTCTAAATCACTGTTACTGGTCATAGAGACGCTGGACTGAGCGATCTGACCACTGAAACTCTTTCCTAAAGGGATGTGCTAAAAAACTTCTAATACAGCGAGAAGTGTCTTTTTGCATTGCAAACAGGATTTTATTCATGCACAAAAAAAAATTATTATGTTTTTCACTATTTCTCTTCCCATTGCATAAAACGACTTTCTCTGACCCAGAAATAAGGTTTTCAACATAAGCAGCTATAAGCTCCGTTAGACCGCTCAGAAGCTCTAAATCACTGTAACTGGTCATAGAGACGCTGGACAGAGCGATCTGACCACTGAAACTCTTGCCTAGAGGGATGTGCTAAAAAACTTCTAACACAGCGAGAAGTGTCTTTTTGCATTGCAAACAGGATTTTATTCATGCACAAAAAAAAATATTATGTTTTTCACTATTTCTCTTCCCATTGCATAAAACGACTTTCTCTGACCCAGAAATAAGGTTTTCAACATAAGCAGGAATAAGCTCCGTTAGACCGCTCAGAAGCTCTAAATCACTGTTACTGGTCATAGAGACGCTGGACTGAGCGATCTGACCACTGAAACTCTTTCCTAAAGGGATGTGCTAAAAAACTTCTAATACAGCGAGAAGTGTCTTTTTGCATTGCAAACAGGATTTTATTCATGCACAAAAAAAAATTATTATGTTTTTCACTATTTCTCTTCCCATTGCATAAAACGACTTTCTCTGACCCAGAAATAAGGTTTTCAACATAAGCAGCTATAAGCTCCGTTAGACCGCTCAGAAGCTCTAAATCACTGTTACTGGTCATAGAGACGCTGGACAGAGCGATCTGACCACTGAAACTCTTGCCTAGAGGGATGTGCAAAAAAACTTCTAACACAGCGAGAAGTGTCTTTTTGCATTGCAAACAGGATTTTATTCATGCACAAAAAAAAATATTATGTTTTTCACTATTTCTCTTCCCATTGCCTAAAACGACTTTCTCTGACCCAGAAATAAGGTTTTCAACATAAGCAGGAATAAGCTCCGTTAGACCGCTCAGAAGCTCTAAATCACTGTTACTGGTCATAGAGACGCTGGACTGAGCGATCTGACTACTGAAACTCTTTCCTAAAGGGATGTGCTAAAAAACTTCTAATACAGCGAAAAGTGTCTTTTTGCATTGCAAACAGGATTTTATTCATGCACAAAAAAAAATTATGTTTTTCACTATTTCTCTTCCCATTGCATAAAACGACTTTCTCTGACCCAGAAATAAGGTTTTCAACATAAGCAGCTATAAGCTCCGTTAGACCGCTCAGAAGCTCTAAATGACTGTTACTGGTCATAGAGACGCTGGACTGAGCGATCTGACCACTGAAACTCTTGCCTAAAGGGATATGCTAAAAAACTTCTAACACAGCGAGAAGTGTCTTTTTGCATTGAAAACAGGATTTTATTCATGCACAAAAAAAAATTATGTTTTTCACTATTTCTCTTCCCATTGCATGAAACGACTTTCTCTGACCCAGAAATAAGGTTTTCAACATAAGCAGCTATAAGCTCCGTTAGACCGCTCAGAAGCTCTAAATCACTGTAACTGGTCATAGAGACGCTGGACAGAGCGATCTGACCACTGAAACTCTTGCCTAGAGGGATGTGCAAAAAAACTTCTAACACAGCGAGAAGTGTCTTTTTGCATTGCAAACAGGATTTTATTCATGCACAAAAAAAAAATATTATGTTTTTCACTATTTCTCTTCCCATTGCCTAAAACGACTTTCTCTGACCCAGAAATAAGGTTTTCAACATAAGCAGGAATAAGCTCCGTTAGACCGCTCAGAAGCTCTAAATCACTGTTACTGGTCATAGAGACGCTGGACTGAGCGATCTGACCACTGAAACTCTTTCCTAAAGGGATGTGCTAAAAAACTTCTAATACAGCGAAAAGTGTCTTTTTGCATTGCAAACAGGATTTTATTCATGCACAAAAAAAAATTATGTTTTTCACTATTTCTCTTCCCATTGCATAAAACGACTTTCTCTGACCCAGAAATAAGGTTTTCAACATAAGCAGCTATAAGCTCCGTTAGACCGCTCAGAAGCTCTAAATCACTGTTACTGGTCATAGAGACGCTGGACTGAGCGATCTGACCACTGAAACTCTTGACTAAAGGGATGTGCTAAAAAACTTCTAATACAGCGAGAAGTGTCTTTTTGCATTGCAAACAGGATTTTATTCATGCACAAAAAAAAATTATTATGTTTTTCACTATTTCTCTTCCCACTGCATAAAACGACTTTCTCTGACCCAGAAATAAGGTTTTCAACATAAGCAGGAATAAGCTCCGTTAGACCGCTCAGAAGCTCTAAATCACTGTTACTGGTCATAGAGACGCTGGACTGAGCGATCTGACCACTGAAACTCTTTCCTAAAGGGATGTGCTAAAAAACTTCTAATACAGCGAAAAGTGTCTTTTTGCATTGCAAACAGGATTTTATTCATGCACAAAAAAAAATTATGTTTTTCACTATTTCTCTTCCCATTGCATAAAACGACTTTCTCTGACCCAGAAATAAGGTTTTCAACATAAGCAGCTATAAGCTCCGTTAGACCGCTCAGAAGCTCTAAATCACTGTTACTGGTCATAGAGACGCTGGACTGAGCGATCTGACCACTGAAACTCTTGACTAAAGGGATGTGCTAAAAAACTTCTAATACAGCGAGAAGTGTCTTTTTGCATTGCAAACAGGATTTTATTCATGCACAAAAAAAAATTATTATGTTTTTCACTATTTCTCTTCCCACTGCATAAAACGACTTTCTCTGACCCAGAAATAAGGTTTTCAACATAAGCAGGTATAAGCTCCGTTAGACCGCTCAGAAGCTCTAAATCACTGTTATTAGTCATTGAGACGCTGGACGGAGCGATCTGACCACTGAAACTCTTTCCTAAAGGGATGTGCTAAAAAACTTCTAATACAGCGAGAAGTGTCTTTTTGCATTGCAAACAGGATTTTATTCATGCACAAAAAAAAAATTATTATGTTTTTCACTATTTCTCTTCCCATTGCATAAAACGACTTTCTCTGACCCAGAAATAAGGTTTTCAACATAAGCAGCTATAAGCTCCGTTAGACCGCTCAGAAGCTCTAAATCACTGTTACTGGTCATAGAGACGCTGGACAGAGCGATCTGACCACTGAAACTCTTGCCTAAAGGGATGTGCTAAAAAACTTCTAACACAGCGAGAAGTGTCTTTTTGCATTGCAAACAGGATTTTATTCATGCACAAAAAAAAAATCATATGTTTTTCACTATTTCTCTTCCCATTGCATAAAACGACTTTCTCTGACCCAGAAATAAGGTTTTCAACATAAGCAGGAATAAGCTCCGTTAGACCGCTCAGAAGCTCTAAATCACTGTTACTTGTCATAGAGACGCTGGACTGAGCGATCTGACCACTGAAACTCTTTCCTAAAGGGATGTGCTAAAAAACTTCTAATACAGCGAGAAGTGTGTTTTTGCATTGCAAACAGGATTTTATTCATGCACAAAAAAGAAATATTATGTTTTTCACTATTTCTCTTCCCATTGCATAAAACGACTTTCTCTGACCCAGAAATAAGGTTTTCAACATAAGCAGCTATAAGCTCCGTTAGACCGCTCAGAAGCTCTAAATCATTGTTACTGGTCATAGAGACGCTGGAAAGAGCGATCTGACCACTGAAACTCTTGCCTAAAGGGATGTGCTAAAAAACTTCTAACACAGCGAGAAGTGTCTTTTTGCATTGCAAACAGGATTTTATTCATGCACAAAAAAAAAATCATATGTTTTTCACTATTTCTCTTCCCATTGCTTAAAACGACTTTCTCTGACCCAGAAATAAGGTTTTCAACATAAGCAGCTATAAGCTCCGTTAGACCGCTCAGAAGCTCTAAATCACTGTTACTGGTCATAGAGACGCTGGATTGAGCGAACTGACCACTGAAACTCTTGCCTAAAGGGATGTGCTAAAAAACTTCTAACACAGCGAGAAGTGTCTTTTTGCATTGCAAACAGGATTTTATTCATGCACAAAAAAAAATTATTATGTTTTTCACTATTTCTCTTCCCATTGCATAAAACGACTTTCTCTGACCCAGAAATAAGGTTTTCAACATAAGCAGCTATAAGCTCCGTTAGACCGCTCAGAAGCTCTAAATCACTGTTACTGGTCATAGAGACGCTGGACAGAGCGATCTGACCACTGAAACTCTTGCCTAAAGGGATGTGCTAAAAAACTTCTAACACAGCGAGAAGTGTCTTTTTGCATTGCAAACAGGATTTTATTCATGCACAAAAAAAAAATCATATGTTTTTCACTATTTCTCTTCCCATTGCATAAAACGACTTTCTCTGACCCAGAAATAAGGTTTTCAACATAAGCAGGAATAAGCTCCGTTAGACCGCTCAGAAGCTCTAAATCACTGTTACTGGTCATAGAGACGCTGGACTGAGCGATCTGACCACTGAAACTCTTTCCTAAAGGGATGTGCTAAAAAACTTCTAATACAGCGAGAAGTGTGTTTTTGCATTGCAAACAGGATTTTATTCATGCACAAAAAAGAAATATTATGTTTTTCACTATTTCTCTTCCCATTGCATAAAACGACTTTCTCTGACCCAGAAATAAGGTTTTCAACATAAGCAGCTATAAGCTCCGTTAGACCGCTCAGAAGCTCTAAATCACTGTTACTGGTCATAGAGACGCTGGATTGAGCGAACTGACCACTGAAACTCTTGCCTAAAGGGATGTGCTAAAAAACTTCTAACACAGCGAGAAGTGTCTTTTTGCATTGCAAACAGGATTTTATTCATGCACAAAAAAAAATTATTATGTTTTTCACTATTTCTCTTCCCATTGCATAAAACGACTTTCTCTGACCCAGAAATAAGGTTTTCAACATAAGCAGCTATAAGCTCCGTTAGACCGCTCAGAAGCTCTAAATCACTGTTACTGGTCATAGAGACGCTGGACAGAGCGATCTGACCACTGAAACTCTTGCCTAAAGGGATGTGCTAAAAAACTTCTAACACAGCGAGAAGTGTCTTTTTGCATTGCAAACAGGATTTTATTCATGCACAAAAAAAAAATCATATGTTTTTCACTATTTCTCTTCCCATTGCATAAAACGACTTTCTCTGACCCAGAAATAAGGTTTTCAACATAAGCAGGAATAAGCTCCGTTAGACCGCTCAGAAGCTCTAAATCACTGTTACTGGTCATAGAGACGCTGGACTGAGCGATCTGACCACTGAAACTCTTTCCTAAAGGGATGTGCTAAAAAACTTCTAATACAGCGAGAAGTGTGTTTTTGCATTGCAAACAGGATTTTATTCATGCACAAAAAAGAAATATTATGTTTTTCACTATTTCTCTTCCCATTGCATAAAACGACTTTCTCTGACCCAGAAATAAGGTTTTCAACATAAGCAGCTATAAGCTCCGTTAGACCGCTCAGAAGCTCTAAATCACTGTAACTGGTCATAGAGACGCTGGACAGAGCGATCTGACCACTGAAACTCTTGCCTAGAGGGATGTGCAAAAAAACTTCTAACACAGCGAGAAGTGTCTTTTTGCATTGCAAACAGGATTTTATTCATGCACAAAAAAAAAATATTATGTTTTTCACTATTTCTCTTCCCATTGCCTAAAACGACTTTCTCTGACCCAGAAATAAGGTTTTCAACATAAGCAGGAATAAGCTCCGTTAGACCGCTCAGAAGCTCTAAATCACTGTTACTGGTCATAGAGACGCTGGACTGAGCGATCTGACCACTGAAACTCTTTCCTAAAGGGATGTGCTAAAAAACTTCTAATACAGCGAAAAGTGTCTTTTTGCATTGCAAACAGGATTTTATTCATGCACAAAAAAAAATTATGTTTTTCACTATTTCTCTTCCCATTGCATAAAACGACTTTCTCTGACCCAGAAATAAGGTTTTCAACATAAGCAGCTATAAGCTCCGTTAGACCGCTCAGAAGCTCTAAATCACTGTTACTGGTCATAGAGACGCTGGACTGAGCGATCTGACCACTGAAACTCTTGACTAAAGGGATGTGCTAAAAAACTTCTAATACAGCGAGAAGTGTCTTTTTGCATTGCAAACAGGATTTTATTCATGCACAAAAAAAAATTATTATGTTTTTCACTATTTCTCTTCCCACTGCATAAAACGACTTTCTCTGACCCAGAAATAAGGTTTTCAACATAAGCAGGAATAAGCTCCGTTAGACCGCTCAGAAGCTCTAAATCACTGTTACTGGTCATAGAGACGCTGGACTGAGCGATCTGACCACTGAAACTCTTTCCTAAAGGGATGTGCTAAAAAACTTCTAATACAGCGAAAAGTGTCTTTTTGCATTGCAAACAGGATTTTATTCATGCACAAAAAAAAATTATGTTTTTCACTATTTCTCTTCCCATTGCATAAAACGACTTTCTCTGACCCAGAAATAAGGTTTTCAACATAAGCAGCTATAAGCTCCGTTAGACAGCTCAGAAGCTCTAAATCACTGTTACTGGTCATAGAGACGCTGGACTGAGCGATCTGACCACTGAAACTCTTGACTAAAGGGATGTGCTAAAAAACTTCTAATACAGCGAGAAGTGTCTTTTTGCATTGCAAACAGGATTTTATTCATGCACAAAAAAAAATTATTATGTTTTTCACTATTTCTCTTCCCACTGCATAAAACGACTTTCTCTGACCCAGAAATAAGGTTTTCAACATAAGCAGGTATAAGCTCCGTTAGACCGCTCAGAAGCTCTAAATCACTGTTATTAGTCATTGAGACGCTGGACGGAGCGATCTGACCACTGAAACTCTTTCCTAAAGGGATGTGCTAAAAAACTTCTAATACAGCGAGAAGTGTCTTTTTGCATTGCAAACAGGATTTTATTCATGCACAAAAAAAAAATTATTATGTTTTTCACTATTTCTCTTCCCATTGCATAAAACGACTTTCTCTGACCCAGAAATAAGGTTTTCAACATAAGCAGCTATAAGCTCCGTTAGACCGCTCAGAAGCTCTAAATCACTGTTACTGGTCATAGAGACGCTGGACAGAGCGATCTGACCACTGAAACTCTTGCCTAAAGGGATGTGCTAAAAAACTTCTAACACAGCGAGAAGTGTCTTTTTGCATTGCAAACAGGATTTTATTCATGCACAAAAAAGAAATATTATGTTTTTCACTATTTCTCTTCCCATTGCATAAAACGACTTTCTCTGACCCAGAAATAAGGTTTTCAACATAAGCAGCTATAAGCTCCGTTAGACCGCTCAGAAGCTCTAAATCATTGTTACTGGTCATAGAGACGCTGGAAAGAGCGATCTGACCACTGAAACTCTTGCCTAAAGGGATGTGCTAAAAAACTTCTAACACAGCGAGAAGTGTCTTTTTGCATTGCAAACAGGATTTTATTCATGCACAAAAAAAAAATCATATGTTTTTCACTATTTCTCTTCCCATTGCTTAAAACGACTTTCTCTGACCCAGAAATAAGGTTTTCAACATAAGCAGCTATAAGCTCCGTTAGACCGCTCAGAAGCTCTAAATCACTGTTACTGGTCATAGAGACGCTGGATTGAGCGAACTGACCACTGAAACTCTTGCCTAAAGGGATGTGCTAAAAAACTTCTAACACAGCGAGAAGTGTCTTTTTGCATTGCAAACAGGATTTTATTCATGCACAAAAAAAAATTATTATGTTTTTCACTATTTCTCTTCCCATTGCATAAAACGACTTTCTCTGACCCAGAAATAAGGTTTTCAACATAAGCAGCTATAAGCTCCGTTAGACCGCTCAGAAGCTCTAAATCACTGTTACTGGTCATAGAGACGCTGGACAGAGCGATCTGACCACTGAAACTCTTGCCTAAAGGGATGTGCTAAAAAACTTCTAACACAGCGAGAAGTGTCTTTTTGCATTGCAAACAGGATTTTATTCATGCACAAAAAAAAAATCATATGTTTTTCACTATTTCTCTTCCCATTGCATAAAACGACTTTCTCTGACCCAGAAATAAGGTTTTCAACATAAGCAGGAATAAGCTCCGTTAGACCGCTCAGAAGCTCTAAATCACTGTTACTGGTCATAGAGACGCTGGACTGAGCGATCTGACCACTGAAACTCTTTCCTAAAGGGATGTGCTAAAAAACTTCTAATACAGCGAGAAGTGTGTTTTTGCATTGCAAACAGGATTTTATTCATGCACAAAAAAGAAATATTATGTTTTTCACTATTTCTCTTCCCATTGCATAAAACGACTTTCTCTGACCCAGAAATAAGGTTTTCAACATAAGCAGCTATAAGCTCCGTTAGACCGCTCAGAAGCTCTAAATCACTGTTACTGGTCATAGAGACGCTGGATTGAGCGAACTGACCACTGAAACTCTTGCCTAAAGGGATGTGCTAAAAAACTTCTAACACAGCGAGAAGTGTCTTTTTGCATTGCAAACAGGATTTTATTCATGCACAAAAAAAAATTATTATGTTTTTCACTATTTCTCTTCCCATTGCATAAAACGACTTTCTCTGACCCAGAAATAAGGTTTTCAACATAAGCAGCTATAAGCTCCGTTAGACCGCTCAGAAGCTCTAAATCACTGTTACTGGTCATAGAGACGCTGGACAGAGCGATCTGACCACTGAAACTCTTGCCTAAAGGGATGTGCTAAAAAACTTCTAACACAGCGAGAAGTGTCTTTTTGCATTGCAAACAGGATTTTATTCATGCACAAAAAAAAAATCATATGTTTTTCACTATTTCTCTTCCCATTGCATAAAACGACTTTCTCTGACCCAGAAATAAGGTTTTCAACATAAGCAGGAATAAGCTCCGTTAGACCGCTCAGAAGCTCTAAATCACTGTTACTGGTCATAGAGACGCTGGACTGAGCGATCTGACCACTGAAACTCTTTCCTAAAGGGATGTGCTAAAAAACTTCTAATACAGCGAGAAGTGTGTTTTTGCATTGCAAACAGGATTTTATTCATGCACAAAAAAGAAATATTATGTTTTTCACTATTTCTCTTCCCATTGCATAAAACGACTTTCTCTGACCCAGAAATAAGGTTTTCAACATAAGCAGCTATAAGCTCCGTTAGACCGCTCAGAAGCTCTAAATCACTGTTACTGGTCATAGAGACGCTGGACAGAGCGATCTGACCACTGAAACTCTTGCCTAAAGGGATGTGCTAAAAAACTTCTAACACAGCGAGAAGTGTCTTTTTGCATTGCAAACAGGATTTTATTCATGCACAAAAAAAAATTATTATGTTTTTCACTATTTCTCTTCCCATTGCATAAAACGACTTTCTCTGACCCAGAAATAAGGTTTTCAACATAAGCAGCTATAAGCTCCGTTAGACCGCTCAGAAGCTCTAAATCACTGTTACTGGTCATAGAGACGCTGGACAGAGCGATCTGACCACTGAAACTCTTGCCTAAAGGGATGTGCTAAAAAACTTCTAACACAGTGAGAAGTGTCTTTTTGCATTGCAAACAGGATTTTATTCATGCACAAAAAAAAAATCATATGTTTTTCACTATTTCTCTTCCCATTGCATAAAACGACTTTCTCTGACCCAGAAATAAGGTTTTCAACATAAGCAGCTATAAGCTCCGTTAGACCGCTCAGAAGCTCTAAATCACTGTTACTGGTCATAGAGACGCTGGACTGAGCGATCTGACCACTGAAACTCTTGACTAAAGGGATGTGCTAAAAAACTTCTAATACAGCGAGAAGTGTCTTTTTGCATTGCAAACAGGATTTTATTCATGCACAAAAAAAAATTATTATGTTTTTCACTATTTCTCTTCCCACTGCATAAAACGACTTTCTCTGACCCAGAAATAAGGTTTTCAACATAAGCAGGTATAAGCTCCGTTAGACCGCTCAGAAGCTCTAAATCACTGTTATTAGTCATTGAGACGCTGGACGGAGCGATCTGACCACTGAAACTCTTTCCTAAAGGGATGTGCTAAAAAACTTCTAATACAGCGAGAAGTGTCTTTTTGCATTGCAAACAGGATTTTATTCATGCACAAAAAAAAAATTATTATGTTTTTCACTATTTCTCTTCCCATTGCATAAAACGACTTTCTCTGACCCAGAAATAAGGTTTTCAACATAAGCAGCTATAAGCTCCGTTAGACCGCTCAGAAGCTCTAAATCACTGTTACTGGTCATAGAGACGCTGGACAGAGCGATCTGACCACTGAAACTCTTGCCTAAAGGGATGTGCTAAAAAACTTCTAACACAGCGAGAAGTGTCTTTTTGCATTGCAAACAGGATTTTATTCATGCACAAAAAAAAAATCATATGTTTTTCACTATTTCTCTTCCCATTGCATAAAACGACTTTCTCTGACCCAGAAATAAGGTTTTCAACATAAGCAGGAATAAGCTCCGTTAGACCGCTCAGAAGCTCTAAATCACTGTTACTGGTCATAGAGACGCTGGACTGAGCGATCTGACCACTGAAACTCTTTCCTAAAGGGATGTGCTAAAAAACTTCTAATACAGCGAGAAGTGTGTTTTTGCATTGCAAACAGGATTTTATTCATGCACAAAAAAGAAATATTATGTTTTTCACTATTTCTCTTCCCATTGCATAAAACGACTTTCTCTGACCCAGAAATAAGGTTTTCAACATAAGCAGCTATAAGCTCCGTTAGACCGCTCAGAAGCTCTAAATCATTGTTACTGGTCATAGAGACGCTGGAAAGAGCGATCTGACCACTGAAACTCTTGCCTAAAGGGATGTGCTAAAAAACTTCTAACACAGCGAGAAGTGTCTTTTTGCATTGCAAACAGGATTTTATTCATGCACAAAAAAAAAATCATATGTTTTTCACTATTTCTCTTCCCATTGCTTAAAACGACTTTCTCTGACCCAGAAATAAGGTTTTCAACATAAGCAGCTATAAGCTCCGTTAGACCGCTCAGAAGCTCTAAATCACTGTTACTGGTCATAGAGACGCTGGACTGAGCGATCTGACCACTGAAACTCTTTCCTAAAGGGATGTGCTAAAAAACTTCGAACACAGCGAGAAGTGTCTTTTTGCATTGCAAACAGGATTTTATTCATGCACAAAAAAAAAATCATATGTTTTTCACTATTTCTCTTCCCATTGCTTAAAACGACTTTCTCTGACCCAGAAATAAGGTTTTCAACATAAGCAGCTATAAGCTCCGTTAGACCGCTCAGAAGCTCTAAATCACTGTTACTGGTCATAGAGACGCTGGATTGAGCGAACTGACCACTGAAACTCTTGCCTAAAGGGATGTGCTAAAAAACTTCTAACACAGCGAGAAGTGTCTTTTTGCATTGCAAACAGGATTTTATTCATGCACAAAAAAAAAATATTATGTTTTTCACTATTTCTCTTCCCATTGCATAAAACGACTTTCTCTGACCCAGAAATAAGGTTTTCAACATAAGCAGGAATAAGCTCCGTTAGACCGCTCAGAAGCTCTAAATCACTGTTACTGGTCATAGAGACGCTGGACTGAGCGATCTGACCACTGAAACTCTTTCCTAAAGGGATGTGCTAAAAAACTTCTAATACAGCGAGAAGTGTGTTTTTGCATTGCAAACAGGATTTTATTTATGCACAAAAAAGGAATATTATGTTTTTCACTATTTCTCTTCCCATTGCATAAAACGACTTTCTCTGACCCAGAAATAAGGTTTTCAACAAAAGCAGGTATAAGCTCCGTTATACCGCTCAGAAGCTCTAAATCACTGTTTCTGGTCATAGAGACTCTGGACATAGCGATCTGACCACTGAAACTCTTGCCTAAAGGGATATGCTAAAAAACTTCTAACACAGCGAGAAGTGTCTTTTTGCATTGAAAACAGGATTTTATTCATGCACAAAAAAAAATTATGTTTTTCACTATTTCTCTTCCCATTGCATGAAACGACTTTCTCTGACCCAGAAATAAGGTTTTCAACATAAGCAGCTATAAGCTCCGTTAGACCGCTCAGAAGCTCTAAATCACTGTAACTGGTCATAGAGACGCTGGACAGAGCGATCTGACCACTGAAACTCTTGCCTAGAGGGATGTGCAAAAAAACTTCTAACACAGCGAGAAGTGTCTTTTTGCATTGCAAACAGGATTTTATTCATGCACAAAAAAAAAATATTATGTTTTTCACTATTTCTCTTCCCATTGCCTAAAACGACTTTCTCTGACCCAGAAATAAGGTTTTCAACATAAGCAGGAATAAGCTCCGTTAGACCGCTCAGAAGCTCTAAATCACTGTTACTGGTCATAGAGACGCTGGACTGAGCGATCTGACCACTGAAACTCTTTCCTAAAGGGATGTGCTAAAAAACTTCTAATACAGCGATAAGTGTCTTTTTGCATTGCAAACAGGATTTTATTCATGCACAAAAAAAAATTATGTTTTTCACTATTTCTCTTCCCATTGCATAAAACGACTTTCTCTGACCCAGAAATAAGGTTTTCAACATAAGCAGCTATAAGCTCCGTTAGACCGCTCAGAAGCTCTAAATCACTGTTACTGGTCATAGAGACGCTGGACTGAGCGATCTGACCACTGAAACTCTTGCCTAAAGGGATGTGCTAAAAAACTTCTAATACAGCGAGAAGTGTCTTTTTGCATTGCAAACAGGATTTTATTCATGCACAAAAAAAATTATGTTTTTCACTATTTCTCTTCCCACTGCATAAAACGACTTTCTCTGACCCAGAAATAAGGTTTTCAACATAAGCAGGTATAAGCTCCGTTAGACCGCTCAGAAGCTCTAAATCACTGTTATTAGTCATTGAGACGCTGGACGGAGCGATCTGACCACTGAAACTCTTTCCTAAAGGGATGTGCTAAAAAACTTCTAATACAGCGAGAAGTGTCTTTTTGCATTGCAAACAGGATTTTATTCATGCACAAAAAAAAAATTATTATGTTTTTCACTATTTCTCTTCCCATTGCATAAAACGACTTTCTCTGACCCAGAAATAAGGTTTTCAACATAAGCAGCTATAAGCTCCGTTAGACCGCTCAGAAGCTCTAAATCACTGTTACTGGTCATAGAGACGCTGGACAGAGCGATCTGACCACTGAAACTCTTGCCTAAAGGGATGTGCTAAAAAACTTCTAACACAGCGAGAAGTGTCTTTTTGCATTGCAAACAGGATTTTATTCATGCACAAAAAAAAAATCATATGTTTTTCACTATTTCTCTTCCCATTGCATAAAACGACTTTCTCTGACCCAGAAATAAGGTTTTCAACATAAGCAGGAATAAGCTCCGTTAGACCGCTCAGAAGCTCTAAATCACTGTTACTGGTCATAGAGACGCTGGACTGAGCGATCTGACCACTGAAACTCTTTCCTAAAGGGATGTGCTAAAAAACTTCTAATACAGCGAGAAGTGTGTTTTTGCATTGCAAACAGGATTTTATTCATGCACAAAAAAGAAATATTATGTTTTTCACTATTTCTCTTCCCATTGCATAAAACGACTTTCTCTGACCCAGAAATAAGGTTTTCAACATAAGCAGCTATAAGCTCCGTTAGACCGCTCAGAAGCTCTAAATCATTGTTACTGGTCATAGAGACGCTGGAAAGAGCGATCTGACCACTGAAACTCTTGCCTAAAGGGATGTGCTAAAAAACTTCTAACACAGCGAGAAGTGTCTTTTTGCATTGCAAACAGGATTTTATTCATGCACAAAAAAAAAATCATATGTTTTTCACTATTTCTCTTCCCATTTCTTTATAACGACTTTCTCTGTCCCAGAAATAAGGTTTTCAACATAAGCAGCTATAAGCTCCGTTAGACCGCTCAGAAGCTCTAAATCACTGTTACTGGTCATAGAGACGCTGGATTGAGCGAACTGACCACTGAAACTCTTGCCTAAAGGGATGTGCTAAAAAACTTCTAACACAGCGAGAAGTGTCTTTTTGCATTGCAAACAGGATTTTATTCATGCACAAAAAAAAATTATTATGTTTTTCACTATTTCTCTTCCCATTGCATAAAACGACTTTCTCTGACCCAGAAATAAGGTTTTCAACATAAGCAGCTATAAGCTCCGTTAGACCGCTCAGAAGCTCTAAATCACTGTTACTGGTCATAGAGACGCTGGACAGAGCGATCTGACCACTGAAACTCTTGCCTAAAGGGATGTGCTAAAAAACTTCTAACACAGCGAGAAGTGTCTTTTTGCATTGCAAACAGGATTTTATTCATGCACAAAAAAAAAATCATATGTTTTTCACTATTTCTCTTCCCATTGCATAAAACGACTTTCTCTGACCCAGAAATAAGGTTTTCAACATAAGCAGGAATAAGCTCCGTTAGACCGCTCAGAAGCTCTAAATCACTGTTACTGGTCATAGAGACGCTGGACTGAGCGATCTGACCACTGAAACTCTTTCCTAAAGGGATGTGCTAAAAAACTTCTAATACAGCGAGAAGTGTGTTTTTGCATTGCAAACAGGATTTTATTCATGCACAAAAAAGAAATATTATGTTTTTCACTATTTCTCTTCCCATTGCATAAAACGACTTTCTCTGACCCAGAAATAAGGTTTTCAACATAAGCAGCTATAAGCTCCGTTAGACCGCTCAGAAGCTCTAAATCACTGTTACTGGTCATAGAGACGCTGGACAGAGCGATCTGACCACTGAAACTCTTGCCTAAAGGGATGTGCTAAAAAACTTCTATCACAGCGAGAAGTGTCTTTTTGCATTGCAAACAGGATTTTATTCATGCACAAAAAAAAAATCATATGTTTTTCACTATTTCTCTTCCCATTGCATAAAACGACTTTCTCTGACCCAGTAATAAGGTTTTCAACATAAGCAGCTATAAGCTCCGTTAGACCGCTTAGAAGCTCTAAATCACTGTTACTGGTCATAGAGACGCTGGATTGAGCGAACTGACCACTGAAACTCTTGCCTAAAGGGATGTGCTAAAAAACTTCTAACACAGCGAGAAGTGTCTTTTTGCATTGCAAACAGGATTTTATTCATGCACAAAAAAAAATTATTATGTTTTTCACTATTTCTCTTCCCATTGCATAAAACGACTTTCTCTGACCCAGAAATAAGGTTTTCAACATAAGCAGCTATAAGCTCCGTTAGACCGCTCAGAAGCTCTAAATCACTGTTACTGGTCATAGAGACGCTGGACAGAGCGATCTGACCACTGAAACTCTTGCCTAAAGGGATGTGCTAAAAAACTTCTAACACAGCGAGAAGTGTCTTTTTGCATTGCAAACAGGATTTTATTCATGCACAAAAAAAAAATCATATGTTTTTCACTATTTCTCTTCCCATTGCATAAAACGACTTTCTCTGACCCAGAAATAAGGTTTTCAACATAAGCAGCTATAAGCTCCGTTAGACCGCTCAGAAGCTCTAAATCACTGTTACTGGTCATAGAGACGCTGGATTGAGCGAACTGACCACTGAAACTCTTGCCTAAAGGGATGTGCTAAAAAGCTTCTAACACAGCGAGAAGTGTGTTTTTGCATTGCAAACAGGATTTTATTCATGCACAAAAAAAAAATATTATGTTTTTCACTATTTCTCTTCCCATTGCATAAAACGACTTTCTCTGACCCAGAAATAAGGTTTTCAACATAAGCAGGAATAAGCTCCGTTAGACCGCTCAGAAGCTCTAAATCACTGTTACTGGTCATAGAGACGCTGGACTGAGCGATCTGACCACTGAAACTCTTTCCTAAAGGGATGTGCTAAAAAACTTCTAACACAGCGAGAAGTGTCTTTTTGCATTGCAAACAGGATTTTATTCATGCACAAAAAAAAAATCATATGTTTTTCACTATTTCTCTTCCCATTGCTTAAAACGACTTTCTCTGACCCAGAAATAAGGTTTTCAACATAAGCAGCTATAAGCTCCGTTAGACCGCTCAGAAGCTCTAAATCACTGTTACTGGTCATAGAGACGCTGGATTGAGCGAACTGACCACTGAAACTCTTGCCTAAAGGGATGTGCTAAAAAACTTCTAACACAGCGAGAAGTGTCTTTTTGCATTGCAAACAGGATTTTATTCATGCACAAAAAAAAATTATTATGTTTTTCACTATTTCTCTTCCCATTGCATAAAACGACTTTCTCTGACCCAGAAATAAGGTTTTCAACATAAGCAGCTATAAGCTCCGTTAGACCGCTCAGAAGCTCTAAATCACTGTTACTGGTCATAGAGACGCTGGACAGAGCGATCTGACCACTGAAACTCTTGCCTAAAGGGATGTGCTAAAAAACTTCTAACACAGCGAGAAGTGTCTTTTTGCATTGCAAACAGGATTTTATTCATGCACAAAAAAAAAATCATATGTTTTTCACTATTTCTCTTCCCATTGCATAAAACGACTTTCTCTGACCCAGAAATAAGGTTTTCAACATAAGCAGGAATAAGCTCCGTTAGACCGCTCAGAAGCTCTAAATCACTGTTACTGGTCATAGAGACGCTGGACTGAGCGATCTGACCACTGAAACTCTTTCCTAAAGGGATGTGCTAAAAAACTTCTAATACAGCGAGAAGTGTGTTTTTGCATTGCAAACAGGATTTTATTCATGCACAAAAAAGAAATATTATGTTTTTCACTATTTCTCTTCCCATTGCATAAAACGACTTTCTCTGACCCAGAAATAAGGTTTTCAACATAAGCAGCTATAAGCTCCGTTAGACCGCTCAGAAGCTCTAAATCACTGTTACTGGTCATAGAGACGCTGGACAGAGCGATCTGACCACTGAAACTCTTGCCTAAAGGGATGTGCTAAAAAACTTCTAACACAGCGAGAAGTGTCTTTTTGCATTGCAAACAGGATTTTATTCATGCACAAAAAGAAAATCATATGTTTTTCACTATTTCTCTTCCCATTGCATAAAACGACTTTCTCTGACCCAGAAATAAGGTTTTCAACATAAGCAGGAATAAGCTCCGTTAGACCGCTCAGAAGCTCTAAATCACTGTTACTGGTCATAGAGACGCTGGACTGAGCGATCTGACCACTGAAACTCTTTCCTAAAGGGATGTGCTAAAAAACTTCTAATACAGCGAGAAGTGTGTTTTTGCATTGCAAACAGGATTTTATTCATGCACAAAAAAGAAATATTATGTTTTTCACTATTTCTCTTCCCATTGCATAAAACGACTTTCTCTGACCCAGAAATAAGGTTTTCAACATAAGCAGCTATAAGCTCCGTTAGACCGCTCAGAAGCTCTAAATCATTGTTACTGGTCATAGAGACGCTGGAAAGAGCGATCTGACCACTGAAACTCTTGCCTAAAGGGATGTGCTAAAAAACTTCTAACACAGCGAGAAGTGTCTTTTTGCATTGCAAACAGGATTTTATTCATGCACAAAAAAAAAATCATATGTTTTTCACTATTTCTCTTCCCATTGCTTAAAACGACTTTCTCTGACCCAGAAATAAGGTTTTCAACATAAGCAGCTATAAGCTCCGTTAGACCGCTCAGAAGCTCTAAATCACTGTTACTGGTCATAGAGACGCTGGATTGAGCGAACTGACCACTGAAACTCTTGCCTAAAGGGATGTGCTAAAAAACTTCTAACACAGCGAGAAGTGTCTTTTTGCATTGCAAACAGGATTTTATTCATGCACAAAAAAAAATTATTATGTTTTTCACTATTTCTCTTCCCATTGCATAAAACGACTTTCTCTGACCCAGAAATAAGGTTTTCAACATAAGCAGGAATAAGCTCCGTTAGACCGCTCAGAAGCTCTAAATCACTGTTACTGGTCATAGAGACGCTGGACTGAGCGATCTGACCACTGAAACTCTTTCCTAAAGGGATGTGCTAAAAAACTTCTAATACAGCGAGAAGTGTGTTTTTGCATTGCAAACAGGATTTTATTCATGCACAAAAAAGAAATATTATGTTTTTCACTATTTCTCTTCCCATTGCATAAAACGACTTTCTCTGACCCAGAAATAAGGTTTTCAACATAAGCAGCTATAAGCTCCGTTAGACCGCTCAGAAGCTCTAAATCACTGTTACTGGTCATAGAGACGCTGGACAGAGCGATCTGACCACTGAAACTCTTGCCTAAAGGGATGTGCTAAAAAACTTCTAACACAGCGAGAAGTGTCTTTTTGCATTGCAAACAGGATTTTATTCATGCACAAAAAAAAAATCATATGTTTTTCACTATTTCTCTTCCCATTGCATAAAACGACTTTCTCTGACCCAGAAATAAGGTTTTCAACATAAGCAGCTATAAGCTCCGTTAGACCGCTTAGAAGCTCTAAATCACTGTTACTGGTCATAGAGACGCTGGATTGAGCGAACTGACCACTGAAACTCTTGCCTAAAGGGATGTGCTAAAAAACTTCTAACACAGCGAGAAGTGTCTTTTTGCATTGCAAACAGGATTTTATTCATGCACAAAAAAAAATTATTATGTTTTTCACTATTTCTCTTCCCATTGCATAAAACGACTTTCTCTGACCCAGAAATAAGGTTTTCAACATAAGCAGCTATAAGCTCCGTTAGACCGCTCAGAAGCTCTAAATCACTGTTACTGGTCATAGAGACGCTGGACAGAGCGATCTGACCACTGAAACTCTTGCCTAAAGGGATGTGCTAAAAAACTTCTAACACAGCGAGAAGTGTCTTTTTGCATTGCAAACAGGATTTTATTCATGCACAAAAAAAAAATCATATGTTTTTCACTATTTCTCTTCCCATTGCATAAAACGACTTTCTCTGACCCAGAAATAAGGTTTTCAACATAAGCAGCTATAAGCTCCGTTAGACCGCTCAGAAGCTCTAAATCACTGTTACTGGTCATAGAGACGCTGGATTGAGCGAACTGACCACTGAAACTCTTGCCTAAAGGGATGTGCTAAAAAGCTTCTAACACAGCGAGAAGTGTGTTTTTGCATTGCAAACAGGATTTTATTCATGCACAAAAAAAAAATATTATGTTTTTCACTATTTCTCTTCCCATTGCATAAAACGACTTTCTCTGACCCAGAAATAAGGTTTTCAACATAAGCAGGAATAAGCTCCGTTAGACCGCTCAGAAGCTCTAAATCACTGTTACTGGTCATAGAGACGCTGGACTGAGCGATCTGACCACTGAAACTCTTTCCTAAAGGGATGTGCTAAAAAACTTCTAACACAGCGAGAAGTGTCTTTTTGCATTGCAAACAGGATTTTATTCATGCACAAAAAAAAAATCATATGTTTTTCACTATTTCTCTTCCCATTGCATAAAACGACTTTCTCTGACCCAGAAATAAGGTTTTCAACATAAGCAGGAATAAGCTCCGTTAGACCGCTCAGAAGCTCTAAATCACTGTTACTGGTCATAGAGACGCTGGACTGAGCGATCTGACCACTGAAACTCTTTCCTAAAGGGATGTGCTAAAAAACTTCTAATACAGCGAGAAGTGTGTTTTTGCATTGCAAACAGGATTTTATTCATGCACAAAAAAGAAATATTATGTTTTTCACTATTTCTCTTCCCATTGCATAAAACGACTTTCTCTGACCCAGAAATAAGGTTTTCAACATAAGCAGCTATAAGCTCCGTTAGACCGCTCAGAAGCTCTAAATCACTGTTACTGGTCATAGAGACGCTGGACAGAGCGATCTGACCACTGAAACTCTTGCCTAAAGGGATGTGCTAAAAAACTTCTAACACAGCGAGAAGTGTCTTTTTGCATTGCAAACAGGATTTTATTCATGCACAAAAAAAAAATATTATGTTTTTCACTATTTCTCTTCCCATTGCATAAAACGACTTTCTCTGACCCAGAAATAAGGTTTTCAACCTAAGCAGGAATAAGCTCCGTTAGACCGCTCAGAAGCTCTAAATCACTGTTACTGGTCATAGAGACGCTGGACTGAGCGATCTGACCACTGAAACTCTTGCCTAAAGGGATGTGCTAAAAAACTTCTAACACAGCGAGAAGTGTCTTTTTGCATTGCAAACAGGATTTTATTCATGCACAAAAAAAAAAATATTATGTTTTTCACTATTTCTCTTCCCATTGCATAAAACGACTTTCTCTGACCCAGAAATAAGGTTTTCAACATAAGCAGGAATAAGCTCCGTTAGACCGCTCAGAAGCTCTAAATCACTGTTACTGGTCATAGAGACGCTGGACTGAGCGATCTGACCACTGAAACTCTTTCCTAAAGGGATGTGCTAAAAAACTTCTAACACAGCGAGAAGTGTCTTTTTGCATTGAAAACAGGATTTTATTCATGCACAAAAAAAAAATATTATGTTTTTCACTATTTCTCTTCCCATTGCATGAAACGACTTTCTCTGACCCAGAAATAAGGTTTTCAACATAAGCAGGAATAAGCTCCGTTAGACCGCTCAGAAGCTCTAAATCACTGTTACTGGTCATAGAGACGCTGGACTGAGCGATCTGACCACTGAAACTCTTTCCTAAAGGGATGTGCTAAAAAACTTCTAATACAGCGAGAAGTGTCTTTTTGCATTGCAAACAGGATTTTATTCATGCACAAAAAAAAAATATTATGTTTTTCACTATTTCTCTTCCCATTGCATAAAACGACTTTCTCTGACCCAGAAATAAGGTTTTCAACATAAGCAGCTATAAGCTCCGTTAGACCGCTCAGAAGCTCTAAATCACTGTTACTGGTCATAGAGACGCTGGACTGAGCGATCTGACCACTGAAACTCTTGCCTAAAGGGATGTGCTAAAAAACTTCTAACACAGCGAGAAGTGTCTTTTTGCATTGCAAACAGGATTTTATTCATGCACAAAAAAAAAATATTATGTTTTTCACTATTTCTCTTCCCATTGCATAAAACGACTTTCTCTGACCCAGAAATAAGGTTTTCAACATAAGCAGGAATAAGCTCCGTTAGACCGCTCAGAAGCTCTAAATCACTGTTACTGGTCATAGAGACGCTGGACTGAGCGATCTGACCACTGAAACTCTTTCCTAAAGGGATGTGCTAAAAAACTTCTAACACAGCGAGAAGTGTCTTTTTGCATTGAAAACAGAATTTTATTCATGCACAAAAAAAAATTATGTTTTTCACTATTTCTCTTCCCATTGCATGAAACGACTTTCTCTGACCCAGAAATAAGGTTTTCAACATAAGCAGCTATAAGCTCCGTTAGACCGCTCAGAAGCTCTAAATCACTGTTACTGGTCATAGAGACGCTGGACAGAGCGATCTGACCACTGAAACTCTTGCCTAGAGGGATGTGCTAAAAAACTTCTAACACAGCGAGAAGTGTCTTTTTGCATTGCAAACAGGATTTTATTCATGCACAAAAAAAAAATATTATGTTTTTCACTATTTCTCTTCCCATTGCATGAAACGACTTTCTCTGACCCAGAAATAAGGTTTTCAACATAAGCAGGAATAAGCTCCGTTAGACCGCTCAGAAGCTCTAAATCACTGTTACTGGTCATAGAGACGCTGGACTGAGCGATCTGACCACTGAAACTCTTTCCTAAAGGGATGTGCTAAAAAACTTCTAATACAGCGAGAAGTGTCTTTTTGCATTGCAAACAGGATTTTATTCATGCACAAAAAAAAATTATGTTTTTCACTATTTCTCTTCCCATTGCATAAAACGACTTTCTCTGACCCAGAAATAAGGTTTTCAACATAAGCAGCTATAAGCTCCGTTAGACCGCTCAGAAGCTCTAAATCATTGTTACTGGTCATAGAGACGCTGGAAAGAGCGATCTGACCACTGAAACTCTTGCCTAAAGGGATGTGCTAAAAAACTTCTAACACAGCGAGAAGTGTCTTTTTGCATTGCAAACAGGATTTTATTCATGCACAAAAAAAAAATCATATGTTTTTCACTATTTCTCTTCCCATTGCTTAAAACGACTTTCTCTGACCCAGAAATAAGGTTTTCAACATAAGCAGCTATAAGCTCCGTTAGACCGCTCAGAAGCTCTAAATCACTGTTACTGGTCATAGAGACGCTGGATTGAGCGAACTGACCACTGAAACTCTTGCCTAAAGGGATGTGCTAAAAAACTTCTAACACAGCGAGAAGTGTCTTTTTGCATTGCAAACAGGATTTTATTCATGCACAAAAAAAAATTATGTTTTTCACTATTTCTCTTCCCATTGCATAAAACGACTTTCTCTGACCCAGAAATAAGGTTTTCAACATAAGCAGCTATAAGCTCCGTTAGACCGCTCAGAAGCTCTAAATCACTGTTACTGGTCATAGAGACGCTGGACAGAGCGATCTGACCACTGAAACTCTTGCCTAAAGGGATGTGCTAAAAAACTTCTAACACAGCGAGAAGTGTCTTTTTGCATTGCAAACAGGATTTTATTCATGCACAAAAAAAAAATCATATGTTTTTCACTATTTCTCTTCCCATTGCATAAAACGACTTTCTCTGACCCAGAAATAAGGTTTTCAACATAAGCAGGAATAAGCTCCGTTAGACCGCTCAGAAGCTCTAAATCACTGTTACTGGTCATAGAGACGCTGGACTGAGCGATCTGACCACTGAAACTCTTTCCTAAAGGGATGTGCTAAAAAACTTCTAATACAGCGAGAAGTGTGTTTTTGCATTGCAAACAGGATTTTATTCATGCACAAAAAAGAAATATTATGTTTTTCACTATTTCTCTTCCCATTGCATAAAACGACTTTCTCTGACCCAGAAATAAGGTTTTCAACATAAGCAGCTATAAGCTCCGTTAGACCGCTCAGAAGCTCTAAATCACTGTTACTGGTCATAGAGACGCTGGACAGAGCGATCTGACCACTGAAACTCTTGCCTAAAGGGATGTGCTAAAAAACTTCTAACACAGCGAGAAGTGTCTTTTTGCATTGCAAACAGGATTTTATTCATGCACAAAAAAAAAATATTATGTTTTTCACTATTTCTCTTCCCATTGCATAAAACGACTTTCTCTGACCCAGAAATAAGGTTTTCAACCTAAGCAGGAATAAGCTCCGTTAGACCGCTCAGAAGCTCTAAATCACTGTTACTGGTCATAGAGACGCTGGACTGAGCGATCTGACCACTGAAACTCTTTCCTAAAGGGATGTGCTAAAAAACTTCTAATACAGCGAGAAGTGTCTTTTTGCATTGCAAACAGGATTTTATTCATGCACAAAAAAAAATTATTATGTTTTTCACTATTTCTCTTCCCATTGCATAAAACGACTTTCTCTGACCCAGAAATAAGGTTTTCAACATAAGCAGCTATAAGCTCCGTTAGACCGCTCAGAAGCTCTAAATCACTGTTACTGGTCATAGAGACGCTGGACTGAGCGATCTGACCACTGAAACTCTTGCCTAAAGGGATGTGCTAAAAAACTTCTAACACAGCGAGAAGTGTCTTTTTGCATTGCAAACAGGATTTTATTCATGCACAAAAAAAAAATATTATGTTTTTCACTATTTCTCTTCCCATTGCATAAAACGACTTTCTCTGACCCAGAAATAAGGTTTTCAACATAAGCAGGAATAAGCTCCGTTAGACCGCTCAGAAGCTCTAAATCACTGTTACTGGTCATAGAGACGCTGGACTGAGCGATCTGACCACTGAAACTCTTTCCTAAAGGGATGTGCTAAAAAACTTCTAACACAGCGAGAAGTGTCTTTTTGCATTGAAAACAGGATTTTATTCATGCACAAAAAAAAATCATATGTTTTTCACTATTTCTCTTCCCATTGCATAAAACGACTTTCTCTGACCCAGAAATAAGGTTTTCAACATAAGCAGGAATAAGCTCCGTTATACCGCTCAGAAGCTCTAAATCACTGTTTCTGGTCATAGAGACTCTGGACATAGCGATCTGACCACTGAAACTCTTGCCTAAAGGGATATGCTAAAAAACTTCTAACACAGCGAGAAGTGTCTTTTTGCATTGAAAACAGGATTTTATTCATGCACAAAAAAAAATTATGTTTTTCATTATTTCTCTTCCCATTGCATGAAACGACTTTCTCTGACCCAGAAATAAGGTTTTCAACATAAGCAGCTATAAGCTCCGTTAGACCGCTCAGAAGCTCTAAATCACTGTAACTGGTCATAGAGACGTTGGACAGAGCGATCTGACCACTGAAACTCTTGCCTAGAGGGATGTGCTAAAAAACTTCTAACACAGCGAGAAGTGTCTTTTTGCATTGCAAACAGGATTTTATTCATGCACAAAAAAAAAATATTATGTTTTTCACTATTTCTCTTCCCATTGCATAAAACGACTTTCTCTGACCCAGAAATAAGGTTTTCAACATAAGCAGGAATAAGCTCCGTTAGACCGCTCAGAAGCTCTAAATCACTGTTACTGGTCATAGAGACGCTGGACTGAGCGATCTGACCACTGAAACTCTTTCCTAAAGGGATGTGCTAAAAAACTTCTAATACAGCGAGAAGTGTCTTTTTGCATTGCAAACAGGATTTTATTCATGCACAAAAAAAAATTATGTTTTTCACTATTTCTCTTCCCATTGCATAAAACGACTTTCTCTGACCCAGAAATAAGGTTTTCAACATAAGCAGCTATAAGCTCCGTTAGACCGCTCAGAAGCTCTAAATCACTGTAACTGGTCATAGAGACGCTGGACAGAGCGATCTGACCACTGAAACTCTTGCCTAGAGGGATGTGCTAAAAAACTTCTAACACAGCGAGAAGTGTCTTTTTGCATTGCAAACAGGATTTTATTCATGCACAAAAAAAAATATTATGTTTTTCACTATTTCTCTTCCCATTGCATAAAACGACTTTCTCTGACCCAGAAATAAGGTTTTCAACATAAGCAGGAATAAGCTCCGTTAGACCGCTCAGAAGCTCTAAATCACTGTTACTGGTCATAGAGACGCTGGACTGAGCGATCTGACCACTGAAACTCTTTCCTAAAGGGATGTGCTAAAAAACTTCTAATACAGCGAGAAGTGTCTTTTTGCATTGCAAACAGGATTTTATTCATGCACAAAAAAAAATTATTATGTTTTTCACTATTTCTCTTCCCATTGCATAAAACGACTTTCTCTGACCCAGAAATAAGGTTTTCAACATAAGCAGCTATAAGCTCCGTTAGACCGCTCAGAAGCTCTAAATCACTGTTACTGGTCATAGAGACGCTGGACAGAGCGATCTGACCACTGAAACTCTTGCCTAGAGGGATGTGCAAAAAAACTTCTAACACAGCGAGAAGTGTCTTTTTGCATTGCAAACAGGATTTTATTCATGCACAAAAAAAAATATTATGTTTTTCACTATTTCTCTTCCCATTGCCTAAAACGACTTTCTCTGACCCAGAAATAAGGTTTTCAACATAAGCAGGAATAAGCTCCGTTAGACCGCTCAGAAGCTCTAAATCACTGTTACTGGTCATAGAGACGCTGGACTGAGCGATCTGACTACTGAAACTCTTTCCTAAAGGGATGTGCTAAAAAACTTCTAATACAGCGAAAAGTGTCTTTTTGCATTGCAAACAGGATTTTATTCATGCACAAAAAAAAATTATGTTTTTCACTATTTCTCTTCCCATTGCATAAAACGACTTTCTCTGACCCAGAAATAAGGTTTTCAACATAAGCAGCTATAAGCTCCGTTAGACCGCTCAGAAGCTCTAAATCACTGTTACTGGTCATAGAAACGCTGGACTGAGCGATCTGACCACTGAAACTCTTTCCTAAAGGGATGTGCTAAAAAACTTCTAATACAGCGAGAAGTGTCTTTTTGCATTGCAAACAGGATTTTATTCATGCACAAAAAAAAATTATGTTTTTCACTATTTCTCTTCCCATTGCATAAAACGACTTTCTCTGACCCAGAAATAAGGTTTTCAACATAAGCAGCTATAAGCTCCGTTAGACCGCTCAGAAGCTCTAAATCACTGTAACTGGTCATAGAGACGCTGGACAGAGCGATCTGACCACTGAAACTCTTGCCTAGAGGGATGTGCTAAAAAACTTCTAACACAGCGAGAAGTGTCTTTTTGCATTGCAAACAGGATTTTATTCATGCACAAAAAAAAATATTATGTTTTTCACTATTTCTCTTCCCATTGCATAAAACGACTTTCTCTGACCCAGAAATAAGGTTTTCAACATAAGCAGGAATAAGCTCCGTTAGACCGCTCAGAAGCTCTAAATCACTGTTACTGGTCATAGAGACGGTGGACTGAGCGATCTGACCACTGAAACTCTTTCCTAAAGGGATGTGCTAAAAAACTTCTAATACAGCGAGAAGTGTCTTTTTGCATTGCAAACAGGATTTTATTCATGCACAAAAAAAAATTATTATGTTTTTCACTATTTCTCTTCCCATTGCATAAAACGACTTTCTCTGACCCAGAAATAAGGTTTTCAACATAAGCAGCTATAAGCTCCGTTAGACCGCTCAGAAGCTCTAAATCACTGTTACTGGTCATAGAGACGCTGGACAGAGCGATCTGACCACTGAAACTCTTGCCTAGAGGGATGTGCAAAAAAACTTCTAACACAGCGAGAAGTGTCTTTTTGCATTGCAAACAGGATTTTATTCATGCACAAAAAAAAATATTATGTTTTTCACTATTTCTCTTCCCATTGCCTAAAACGACTTTCTCTGACCCAGAAATAAGGTTTTCAACATAAGCAGCTATAAGCTCCGTTAGACCGCTCAGAAGCTCTAAATCACTGTTACTGGTCATAGAGACGCTGGATTGAGCGAACTGACCACTGAAACTCTTGCCTAAAGGGATGTGCTAAAAAACTTCTAACACAGCGAGAAGTGTCTTTTTGCATTGCAAACAGGATTTTATTCATGCACAAAAAAAAATTATTATGTTTTTCACTATTTCTCTTCCCATTGCATAAAACGACTTTCTCTGACCCAGAAATAAGGTTTTCAACATAAGCAGCTATAAGCTCCGTTAGACCGCTCAGAAGCTCTAAATCACTGTTACTGGTCATAGAGACGCTGGACAGAGCGATCTGACCACTGAAACTCTTGCCTAAAGGGATGTGCTAAAAAACTTCTAACACAGCGAGAAGTGTCTTTTTGCATTGCAAACAGGATTTTATTCATGCACAAAAAAGAAATATTATGTTTTTCACTATTTCTCTTCCCATTGCATAAAACGACTTTCTCTGACCCAGAAATAAGGTTTTCAACATAAGCAGCTATAAGCTCCGTTAGACCGCTCAGAAGCTCTAAATCACTGTTACTGGTCATAGAGACGCTGGACAGAGCGATCTGACCACTGAAACTCTTGCCTAAAGGGATGTGCTAAAAAACTTCTAACACAGCGAGAAGTGTCTTTTTGCATTGCAAACAGGATTTTATTCATGCACAAAAAAAAAAATCATATGTTTTTCACTATTTCTCTTCCCATTGCATAAAACGACTTTCTCTGACCCAGAAATAAGGTTTTCAACATAAGCAGGAATAAGCTCCGTTAGACCGCTCAGAAGCTCTAAATCACTGTTACTGGTCATAGAGACGCTGGACTGAGCGATCTGACCACTGAAACTCTTTCCTAAAGGGATGTGCTAAAAAACTTCTAACACAGCGAGAAGTGTCTTTTTGCATTACAAACAGGATTTTATTCATGCACAAAAAAAAAATCATATGTTTTTCACTATTTCTCTTCCCATTGCTTAAAACGACTTTCTCTCACCCAGAAATAAGGTTTTCAACATAAGCAGCTATAAGCTCCGTTAGACCGCTCAGAAGCTCTAAATCACTGTTACTGGTCATAGAGACGCTGGATTGAGCGAACTGACCACTGAAACTCTTGCCTAAAGGGATGTGCTAAAAAACTTCTAACACAGCGAGAAGTGTCTTTTTGCATTGCAAACAGGATTTTATTCATGCACAAAAAAAAATTATTATGTTTTTCACTATTTCTCTTCCCATTGCATAAAACGACTTTCTCTGACCCAGAAATAAGGTTTTCAACATAAGCAGCTATAAGCTCCGTTAGACCGCTCAGAAGCTCTAAATCACTGTTACTGGTCATAGAGACGCTGGACAGAGCGATCTGACCACTGAAACTCTTGCCTAAAGGGATGTGCTAAAAAACTTCTAACACAGCGAGAAGTGTCTTTTTGCATTGCAAACAGGATTTTATTTATGCACAAAAAAAAAATCATATGTTTTTCACTATTTCTCTTCCCATTGCTTAAAACGACTTTCTCTGACCCAGAAATAAGGTTTTCAACATAAGCAGCTATAAGCTCCGTTAGACCGCTCAGAAGCTCTAAATCACTGTTACTGGTCATAGAGACGCTGGATTGAGCGAACTGACCACTGAAACTCTTGCCTAAAGGGATGTGCTAAAAAACTTCTAACACAGCGAGAAGTGTCTTTTTGCATTGCAAACAGGATTTTATTCATGCACAAAAAAAAAAATATTATGTTTTTCACTATTTCTCTTCCCATTGCATAAAACGACTTTCTCTGACCCAGAAATAAGGTTTTCAACCTAAGCAGGAATAAGCTCCGTTAGACCGCTCAGAAGCTCTAAATCACTGTTACTGGTCATAGAGACGCTGGACTGAGCGATCTGACCACTGAAACTCTTTCCTAAAGGGATGTGCTAAAAAACTTCTAATACAGCGAGAAGTGTCTTTTTGCATTGCAAACAGGATTTTATTCATGCACAAAAAAAAATTATAATGTTTTTCACTATTTCTCTTCCCATTGCATAAAACGACTTTCTCTGACCCAGAAATAAGGTTTTCAACATAAGCAGCTATAAGCTCCGTTAGACCGCTCAGAAGCTCTAAATCACTGTTACTGGTCATAGAGACGCTGGATTGAGCGAACTGACCACTGAAACTCTTGCCTAAAGGGATGTGCTAAAAAACTTCTAACACAGCGAGAAGTGTCTTTTTGCATTGCAAACAGGATTTTATTCATGCACAAAAAAAAATTATTATGTTTTTCACTATTTCTCTTCCCATTGCATAAAACGACTTTCTCTGACCCAGAAATAAGGTTTTCAACATAAGCAGCTATAAGCTCCGTTAGACCGCTCAGAAGCTCTAAATCACTGTTACTGGTCATAGAGACGCTGGACAGAGCGAACTGACCACTGAAACTCTTGCCTAAAGGGATGTGCTAAAAAACTTCTAACACAGCGAGAAGTGTGTTTTTGCATTGCAAACAGGATTTTATTCATGCACAAAAAAGAAATATTATGTTTTTCACTATTTCTCTTCCCATTGCATAAAACGACTTTCTCTGACCCAGAAATAAGGTTTTCAACATAAGCAGCTATAAGCTCCGTTAGACCGCTCAGAAGCTCTAAATCACTGTTACTGGTCATAGAGACGCTGGACTGAGCGATCTGACCACTGAAACTCTTTCCTAAAGGGATGTGCTAAAAAACTTCTAACACAGCGAGAAGTGTCTTTTTGCATTGCAAACAGGATTTTATTCATGCACAAAAAAAAAATCATATGTTTTTCACTATTTCTCTTCCCATTGCTTAAAACGACTTTCTCTGACCCAGAAATAAGGTTTTCAACATAAGCAGCTATAAGCTCCGTTAGACCGCTCAGAAGCTCTAAATCACTGTTACTGGTCATAGAGACGCTGGATTGAGCGAACTGACCACTGAAACTCTTGCCTAAAGGGATGTGCTAAAAAGCTTCTAACACAGCGAGAAGTGTGTTTTTGCATTGCAAACAGGATTTTATTCATGCACAAAAAAAAAATATTATGTTTTTCACTATTTCTCTTCCCATTGCATAAAACGACTTTCTCTGACCCAGAAATAAGGTTTTCAACATAAGCAGGAATAAGCTCCGTTAGACCGCTCAGAAGGTCTAAATCACTGTTACTGGTCATAGAGACGCTGGACTGAGCGATCTGACCACTGAAACTCTTTCCTAAAGGGATGTGCTAAAAAACTTCTAATACAGCGAGAAGTGTGTTTTTGCATTGCAAACAGGATTTTATTCATGCACAAAAAAGAAATATTATGTTTTTCACTATTTCTCTTCCCATTGCATAAAACGACTTTCTCTGACCCAGAAATAAGGTTTTCAACATAAGCAGCTATAAGCTCCGTTAGACCGCTCAGAAGCTCTAAATCACTGTTACTGGTCATAGAGACGCTGGACTGAGCGATCTGACCACTGAAACTCTTTCCTAAAGGGATGTGCTAAAAAACTTCTAACACAGCGAGAAGTGTCTTTTTGCATTGCAAACAGGATTTTATTCATGCACAAAAAAAAAATCATATGTTTTTCACTATTTCTCTTCCCATTGCTTAAAACGACTTTCTCTGACCCAGAAATAAGGTTTTCAACATAAGCAGCTATAAGCTCCGTTAGACCGCTCAGAAGCTCTAAATCACTGTTACTGGTCATAGAGACGCTGGATTGAGCGAACTGACCACTGAAACTCTTGCCTAAAGGGATGTGCTAAAAAGCTTCTAACACAGCGAGAAGTGTGTTTTTGCATTGCAAACAGGATTTTATTCATGCACAAAAAAAAAATATTATGTTTTTCACTATTTCTCTTCCCATTGCATAAAACGACTTTCTCTGACCCAGAAATAAGGTTTTCAACATAAGCAGGAATAAGCTCCGTTAGACCGCTCAGAAGCTCTAAATCACTGTTACTGGTCATAGAGACGCTGGACTGAGCGATCTGACCACTGAAACTCTTTCCTAAAGGGATGTGCTAAAAAACTTCTAACACAGCGAGAAGTGTCTTTTTGCATTACAAACAGGATTTTATTCATGCACAAAAAAAAAATCATATGTTTTTCACTATTTCTCTTCCCATTGCTTAAAACGACTTTCTCTGACCCAGAAATAAGGTTTTCAACATAAGCAGCTATAAGCTCCGTTAGACCGCTCAGAAGCTCTAAATCACTGTTACTGGTCATAGAGACGCTGGATTGAGCGAACTGACCACTGAAACTCTTGCCTAAAGGGATGTGCTAAAAAACTTCTAACACAGCGAGAAGTGTCTTTTTGCATTGCAAACAGGATTTTATTCATACACAAAAAAAAATTATTATGTTTTTCACTATTTCTCTTCCCATTGCATAAAACGACTTTCTCTGACCCAGAAATAAGGTTTTCAACATAAGCAGCTATAAGCTCCGTTAGACCGCTCAGAAGCTCTAAATCACTGTTACTGGTCATAGAGACGCTGGATTGAGCGAACTGACCACTGAAACTCTTGCCTAAAGGGATGTGCTAAAAAACTTCTAACACAGCGAGAAGTGTCTTTTTGCATTGCAAACAGGATTTTATTCATGCACAAAAAAAAATTATTATGTTTTTCACTATTTCTCTTCCCATTGCATAAAACGACTTTCTCTGACCCAGAAATAAGGTTTTCAACATAAGCAGCTATAAGCTCCGTTAGACCGCTCAGAAGCTCTAAATCACTGTTACTGGTCATAGAGACGCTGGACAGAGCGATCTGACCACTGAAACTCTTGCCTAAAGGGATGTGCTAAAAAACTTCTAACACAGCGAGAAGTGTCTTTTTGCATTGCAAACAGGATTTTATTCATGCACAAAAAAAAAATCATATGTTTTTCACTATTTCTCTTCCCATTGCATAAAACGACTTTCTCTGACCCAGAAATAAGGTTTTCAACATAAGCAGGAATAAGCTCCGTTAGACCGCTCAGAAGCTCTAAATCACTGTTACTGGTCATAGAGACGCTGGACTGAGCGATCTGACCACTGAAACTCTTTCCTAAAGGGATGTGCTAAAAAACTTCTAATACAGCGAGAAGTGTGTTTTTGCATTGCAAACAGGATTTTATTCATGCACAAAAAAGAAATATTATGTTTTTCACTATTTCTCTTCCCATTGCATAAAACGACTTTCTCTGACCCAGAAATAAGGTTTTCAACATAAGCAGCTATAAGCTCCGTTAGACCGCTCAGAAGCTCTAAATCACTGTTACTGGTCATAGAGACGCTGGACTGAGCGATCTGACCACTGAAACTCTTTCCTAAAGGGATGTGCTAAAAAACTTCTAACACAGCGAGAAGTGTCTTTTTGCATTGCAAACAGGATTTTATTCATGCACAAAAAAAAAATCATATGTTTTTCACTATTTCTCTTCCCATTGCTTAAAACGACTTTCTCTGACCCAGAAATAAGGTTTTCAACATAAGCAGCTATAAGCTCCGTTAGACCGCTCAGAAGCTCTAAATCACTGTTACTGGTCATAGAGACGCTGGATTGAGCGAACTGACCACTGAAACTCTTGCCTAAAGGGATGTGCTAAAAAGCTTCTAACACAGCGAGAAGTGTGTTTTTGCATTGCAAACAGGATTTTATTCATGCACAAAAAAGAAATATTATGTTTTTCACTATTTCTCTTCCCATTGCATAAAACGACTTTCTCTGACCCAGAAATAAGGTTTTCAACATAAGCAGCTATAAGCTCCGTTAGACCGCTCAGAAGCTCTAAATCACTGTTACTGGTCATAGAGACGCTGGACTGAGCGATCTGACCACTGAAACTCTTTCCTAAAGGGATGTGCTAAAAAACTTCTAACACAGCGAGAAATGTCTTTTTGCATTGCAAACAGGATTTTATTCATGCACAAAAAAAAAATCATATGTTTTTCACTATTTCTCTTCCCATTGCTTAAAACGACTTTCTCTGACCCAGAAATAAGGTTTTCAACATAAGCAGCTATAAGCTCCGTTAGACCGCTCAGAAGCTCTAAATCACTGTTACTGGTCATAGAGACGCTGGATTGAGCGAACTGACCACTGAAACTCTTGCCTAAAGGGATGTGCTAAAAAGCTTCTAACACAGCGAGAAGTGTGTTTTTGCATTGCAAACAGGATTTTATTCATGCACAAAAAAAAAATATTATGTTTTTCACTATTTCTCTTCCCATTGCATAAAACGACTTTCTCTGACCCAGAAATAAGGTTTTCAACATAAGCAGGAATAAGCTCCGTTAGACCGCTCAGAAGCTCTAAATCACTGTTACTGGTCATAGAGACGCTGGACTGAGCGATCTGACCACTGAAACTCTTTCCTAAAGGGATGTGCTAAAAAACTTCGAACACAGCGAGAAGTGTCTTTTTGCATTGCAAACAGGATTTTATTCATGCACAAAAAAAAAATCATATGTTTTTCACTATTTCTCTTCCCATTGCATGAAACGACTTTCTCTGACCCAGAAATAAGGTTTTCAACATAAGCAGCTATAAGCTCCGTTAGACCGCTCAGAAGCTCTAAATCACTGTAACTGGTCATAGAGACGCTGGACAGAGCGATCTGACCACTGAAACTCTTGCCTAGAGGGATGTGCTAAAAAACTTCTAACACAGCGAGAAGTGTCTTTTTGCATTGCAAACAGGATTTTATTCATGCACAAAAAAAAAATATTATGTTTTTCACTATTTCTCTTCCCATTGCATAAAACGACTTTCTCTGACCCAGAAATAAGGTTTTCAACATAAGCAGGAATAAGCTCCGTTAGACCGCTCAGAAGCTCTAAATCACTGTTACTGGTCATAGAGACGCTGGACTGAGCGATCTGACCACTGAAACTCTTTCCTAAAGGGATGTGCTAAAAAACTTCTAATACAGCGAGAAGTGTCTTTTTGCATTGCAAACAGGATTTTATTCATGCACAAAAAAAAATTATGTTTTTCACTATTTCTCTTCCCATTGCATAAAACGACTTTCTCTGACCCAGAAATAAGGTTTTCAACATAAGCAGCTATAAGCTCCGTTAGACCGCTCAGAAGCTCTAAATCACTGTAACTGGTCATAGAGACGCTGGACAGAGCGATCTGACCACTGAAACTCTTGCCTAGAGGGATGTGCTAAAAAACTTCTAACACAGCGAGAAGTGTCTTTTTGCATTGCAAACAGGATTTTATTCATGCACAAAAAAAAATATTATGTTTTTCACTATTTCTCTTCCCATTGCATAAAACGACTTTCTCTGACCCAGAAATAAGGTTTTCAACATAAGCAGGAATAAGCTCCGTTAGACCGCTCAGAAGCTCTAAATCACTGTTACTGGTCATAGAGACGCTGGACTGAGCGATCTGACCACTGAAACTCTTTCCTAAAGGGATGTGCTAAAAAACTTCTAATACAGCGAGAAGTGTCTTTTTGCATTGCAAACAGGATTTTATTCATGCACAAAAAAAAATTATTATGTTTTTCACTATTTCTCTTCCCATTGCATAAAACGACTTTCTCTGACCCAGAAATAAGGTTTTCAACATAAGCAGCTATAAGCTCCGTTAGACCGCTCAGAAGCTCTAAATCACTGTAACTGGTCATAGAGACGCTGGACAGAGCGATCTGACCACTGAAACTCTTGCCTAGAGGGATGTGCTAAAAAACTTCTAACACAGCGAGAAGTGTCTTTTTGCATTGCAAACAGGATTTTATTCATGCACAAAAAAAAATATTATGTTTTTCACTATTTCTCTTCCCATTGCATAAAACGACTTTCTCTGACCCAGAAATAAGGTTTTCAACATAAGCAGGAATAAGCTCCGTTAGACCGCTCAGAAGCTCTAAATCACTGTTACTGGTCATAGAGACGCTGGACTGAGCGATCTGACCACTGAAACTCTTTCCTAAAGGGATGTGCTAAAAAACTTCTAATACAGCGAGAAGTGTCTTTTTGCATTGCAAACAGGATTTTATTCATGCACAAAAAAAAATTATTATGTTTTTCACTATTTCTCTTCCCATTGCATAAAACGACTTTCTCTGACCCAGAAATAAGGTTTTCAACATAAGCAGCTATAAGCTCCGTTAGACCGCTCAGAAGCTCTAAATCACTGTTACTGGTCATAGAGACGCTGGACAGAGCGATCTGACCACTGAAACTCTTGCCTAGAGGGATGTGCAAAAAAACTTCTAACACAGCGAGAAGTGTCTTTTTGCATTGCAAACAGGATTTTATTCATGCACAAAAAAAAATATTATGTTTTTCACTATTTCTCTTCCCATTGCCTAAAACGACTTTCTCTGACCCAGAAATAAGGTTTTCAACATAAGCAGGAATAAGCTCCGTTAGACCGCTCAGAAGCTCTAAATCACTGTTACTGGTCATAGAGACGCTGGACTGAGCGATCTGACTACTGAAACTCTTTCCTAAAGGGATGTGCTAAAAAACTTCTAATACAGCGAAAAGTGTCTTTTTGCATTGCAAACAGGATTTTATTCATGCACAAAAAAAAATTATGTTTTTCACTATTTCTCTTCCCATTGCATAAAACGACTTTCTCTGACCCAGAAATAAGGTTTTCAACATAAGCAGCTATAAGCTCCGTTAGACCGCTCAGAAGCTCTAAATGACTGTTACTGGTCATAGAGACGCTGGACTGAGCGATCTGACCACTGAAACTCTTGCCTAAAGGGATATGCTAAAAAACTTCTAACACAGCGAGAAGTGTCTTTTTGCATTGAAAACAGGATTTTATTCATGCACAAAAAAAAATTATGTTTTTCACTATTTCTCTTCCCATTGCATGAAACGACTTTCTCTGACCCAGAAATAAGGTTTTCAACATAAGCAGCTATAAGCTCCGTTAGACCGCTCAGAAGCTCTAAATCACTGTAACTGGTCATAGAGACGCTGGACAGAGCGATCTGACCACTGAAACTCTTGCCTAGAGGGATGTGCAAAAAAACTTCTAACACAGCGAGAAGTGTCTTTTTGCATTGCAAACAGGATTTTATTCATGCACAAAAAAAAAATATTATGTTTTTCACTATTTCTCTTCCCATTGCCTAAAACGACTTTCTCTGACCCAGAAATAAGGTTTTCAACATAAGCAGGAATAAGCTCCGTTAGACCGCTCAGAAGCTCTAAATCACTGTTACTGGTCATAGAGACGCTGGACTGAGCGATCTGACCACTGAAACTCTTTCCTAAAGGGATGTGCTAAAAAACTTCTAATACAGCGAAAAGTGTCTTTTTGCATTGCAAACAGGATTTTATTCATGCACAAAAAAAAATTATGTTTTTCACTATTTCTCTTCCCATTGCATAAAACGACTTTCTCTGACCCAGAAATAAGGTTTTCAACATAAGCAGCTATAAGCTCCGTTAGACCGCTCAGAAGCTCTAAATCACTGTTACTGGTCATAGAGACGCTGGACTGAGCGATCTGACCACTGAAACTCTTGACTAAAGGGATGTGCTAAAAAACTTCTAATACAGCGAGAAGTGTCTTTTTGCATTGCAAACAGGATTTTATTCATGCACAAAAAAAAATTATTATGTTTTTCACTATTTCTCTTCCCACTGCATAAAACGACTTTCTCTGACCCAGAAATAAGGTTTTCAACATAAGCAGGAATAAGCTCCGTTAGACCGCTCAGAAGCTCTAAATCACTGTTACTGGTCATAGAGACGCTGGACTGAGCGATCTGACCACTGAAACTCTTTCCTAAAGGGATGTGCTAAAAAACTTCTAATACAGCGAAAAGTGTCTTTTTGCATTGCAAACAGGATTTTATTCATGCACAAAAAAAAATTATGTTTTTCACTATTTCTCTTCCCATTGCATAAAACGACTTTCTCTGACCCAGAAATAAGGTTTTCAACATAAGCAGCTATAAGCTCCGTTAGACCGCTCAGAAGCTCTAAATCACTGTTACTGGTCATAGAGACGCTGGACTGAGCGATCTGACCACTGAAACTCTTGACTAAAGGGATGTGCTAAAAAACTTCTAATACAGCGAGAAGTGTCTTTTTGCATTGCAAACAGGATTTTATTCATGCACAAAAAAAAATTATTATGTTTTTCACTATTTCTCTTCCCACTGCATAAAACGACTTTCTCTGACCCAGAAATAAGGTTTTCAACATAAGCAGGTATAAGCTCCGTTAGACCGCTCAGAAGCTCTAAATCACTGTTATTAGTCATTGAGACGCTGGACGGAGCGATCTGACCACTGAAACTCTTTCCTAAAGGGATGTGCTAAAAAACTTCTAATACAGCGAGAAGTGTCTTTTTGCATTGCAAACAGGATTTTATTCATGCACAAAAAAAAAATTATTATGTTTTTCACTATTTCTCTTCCCATTGCATAAAACGACTTTCTCTGACCCAGAAATAAGGTTTTCAACATAAGCAGCTATAAGCTCCGTTAGACCGCTCAGAAGCTCTAAATCACTGTTACTGGTCATAGAGACGCTGGACAGAGCGATCTGACCACTGAAACTCTTGCCTAAAGGGATGTGCTAAAAAACTTCTAACACAGCGAGAAGTGTCTTTTTGCATTGCAAACAGGATTTTATTCATGCACAAAAAAAAAATCATATGTTTTTCACTATTTCTCTTCCCATTGCATAAAACGACTTTCTCTGACCCAGAAATAAGGTTTTCAACATAAGCAGGAATAAGCTCCGTTAGACCGCTCAGAAGCTCTAAATCACTGTTACTTGTCATAGAGACGCTGGACTGAGCGATCTGACCACTGAAACTCTTTCCTAAAGGGATGTGCTAAAAAACTTCTAATACAGCGAGAAGTGTGTTTTTGCATTGCAAACAGGATTTTATTCATGCACAAAAAAGAAATATTATGTTTTTCACTATTTCTCTTCCCATTGCATAAAACGACTTTCTCTGACCCAGAAATAAGGTTTTCAACATAAGCAGCTATAAGCTCCGTTAGACCGCTCAGAAGCTCTAAATCATTGTTACTGGTCATAGAGACGCTGGAAAGAGCGATCTGACCACTGAAACTCTTGCCTAAAGGGATGTGCTAAAAAACTTCTAACACAGCGAGAAGTGTCTTTTTGCATTGCAAACAGGATTTTATTCATGCACAAAAAAAAAATCATATGTTTTTCACTATTTCTCTTCCCATTGCTTAAAACGACTTTCTCTGACCCAGAAATAAGGTTTTCAACATAAGCAGCTATAAGCTCCGTTAGACCGCTCAGAAGCTCTAAATCACTGTTACTGGTCATAGAGACGCTGGATTGAGCGAACTGACCACTGAAACTCTTGCCTAAAGGGATGTGCTAAAAAACTTCTAACACAGCGAGAAGTGTCTTTTTGCATTGCAAACAGGATTTTATTCATGCACAAAAAAAAATTATTATGTTTTTCACTATTTCTCTTCCCATTGCATAAAACGACTTTCTCTGACCCAGAAATAAGGTTTTCAACATAAGCAGCTATAAGCTCCGTTAGACCGCTCAGAAGCTCTAAATCACTGTTACTGGTCATAGAGACGCTGGACAGAGCGATCTGACCACTGAAACTCTTGCCTAAAGGGATGTGCTAAAAAACTTCTAACACAGCGAGAAGTGTCTTTTTGCATTGCAAACAGGATTTTATTCATGCACAAAAAAAAAATCATATGTTTTTCACTATTTCTCTTCCCATTGCATAAAACGACTTTCTCTGACCCAGAAATAAGGTTTTCAACATAAGCAGGAATAAGCTCCGTTAGACCGCTCAGAAGCTCTAAATCACTGTTACTGGTCATAGAGACGCTGGACTGAGCGATCTGACCACTGAAACTCTTTCCTAAAGGGATGTGCTAAAAAACTTCTAATACAGCGAGAAGTGTGTTTTTGCATTGCAAACAGGATTTTATTCATGCACAAAAAAGAAATATTATGTTTTTCACTATTTCTCTTCCCATTGCATAAAACGACTTTCTCTGACCCAGAAATAAGGTTTTCAACATAAGCAGCTATAAGCTCCGTTAGACCGCTCAGAAGCTCTAAATCACTGTTACTGGTCATAGAGACGCTGGATTGAGCGAACTGACCACTGAAACTCTTGCCTAAAGGGATGTGCTAAAAAACTTCTAACACAGCGAGAAGTGTCTTTTTGCATTGCAAACAGGATTTTATTCATGCACAAAAAAAAATTATTATGTTTTTCACTATTTCTCTTCCCATTGCATAAAACGACTTTCTCTGACCCAGAAATAAGGTTTTCAACATAAGCAGCTATAAGCTCCGTTAGACCGCTCAGAAGCTCTAAATCACTGTTACTGGTCATAGAGACGCTGGACAGAGCGATCTGACCACTGAAACTCTTGCCTAAAGGGATGTGCTAAAAAACTTCTAACACAGCGAGAAGTGTCTTTTTGCATTGCAAACAGGATTTTATTCATGCACAAAAAAAAAATCATATGTTTTTCACTATTTCTCTTCCCATTGCATAAAACGACTTTCTCTGACCCAGAAATAAGGTTTTCAACATAAGCAGGAATAAGCTCCGTTAGACCGCTCAGAAGCTCTAAATCACTGTTACTGGTCATAGAGACGCTGGACTGAGCGATCTGACCACTGAAACTCTTTCCTAAAGGGATGTGCTAAAAAACTTCTAATACAGCGAGAAGTGTGTTTTTGCATTGCAAACAGGATTTTATTCATGCACAAAAAAGAAATATTATGTTTTTCACTATTTCTCTTCCCATTGCATAAAACGACTTTCTCTGACCCAGAAATAAGGTTTTCAACATAAGCAGCTATAAGCTCCGTTAGACCGCTCAGAAGCTCTAAATCACTGTAACTGGTCATAGAGACGCTGGACAGAGCGATCTGACCACTGAAACTCTTGCCTAGAGGGATGTGCAAAAAAACTTCTAACACAGCGAGAAGTGTCTTTTTGCATTGCAAACAGGATTTTATTCATGCACAAAAAAAAAATATTATGTTTTTCACTATTTCTCTTCCCATTGCCTAAAACGACTTTCTCTGACCCAGAAATAAGGTTTTCAACATAAGCAGGAATAAGCTCCGTTAGACCGCTCAGAAGCTCTAAATCACTGTTACTGGTCATAGAGACGCTGGACTGAGCGATCTGACCACTGAAACTCTTTCCTAAAGGGATGTGCTAAAAAACTTCTAATACAGCGAAAAGTGTCTTTTTGCATTGCAAACAGGATTTTATTCATGCACAAAAAAAAATTATGTTTTTCACTATTTCTCTTCCCATTGCATAAAACGACTTTCTCTGACCCAGAAATAAGGTTTTCAACATAAGCAGCTATAAGCTCCGTTAGACCGCTCAGAAGCTCTAAATCACTGTTACTGGTCATAGAGACGCTGGACTGAGCGATCTGACCACTGAAACTCTTGACTAAAGGGATGTGCTAAAAAACTTCTAATACAGCGAGAAGTGTCTTTTTGCATTGCAAACAGGATTTTATTCATGCACAAAAAAAAATTATTATGTTTTTCACTATTTCTCTTCCCACTGCATAAAACGACTTTCTCTGACCCAGAAATAAGGTTTTCAACATAAGCAGGAATAAGCTCCGTTAGACCGCTCAGAAGCTCTAAATCACTGTTACTGGTCATAGAGACGCTGGACTGAGCGATCTGACCACTGAAACTCTTTCCTAAAGGGATGTGCTAAAAAACTTCTAATACAGCGAAAAGTGTCTTTTTGCATTGCAAACAGGATTTTATTCATGCACAAAAAAAAATTATGTTTTTCACTATTTCTCTTCCCATTGCATAAAACGACTTTCTCTGACCCAGAAATAAGGTTTTCAACATAAGCAGCTATAAGCTCCGTTAGACAGCTCAGAAGCTCTAAATCACTGTTACTGGTCATAGAGACGCTGGACTGAGCGATCTGACCACTGAAACTCTTGACTAAAGGGATGTGCTAAAAAACTTCTAATACAGCGAGAAGTGTCTTTTTGCATTGCAAACAGGATTTTATTCATGCACAAAAAAAAATTATTATGTTTTTCACTATTTCTCTTCCCACTGCATAAAACGACTTTCTCTGACCCAGAAATAAGGTTTTCAACATAAGCAGGTATAAGCTCCGTTAGACCGCTCAGAAGCTCTAAATCACTGTTATTAGTCATTGAGACGCTGGACGGAGCGATCTGACCACTGAAACTCTTTCCTAAAGGGATGTGCTAAAAAACTTCTAATACAGCGAGAAGTGTCTTTTTGCATTGCAAACAGGATTTTATTCATGCACAAAAAAAAAATTATTATGTTTTTCACTATTTCTCTTCCCATTGCATAAAACGACTTTCTCTGACCCAGAAATAAGGTTTTCAACATAAGCAGCTATAAGCTCCGTTAGACCGCTCAGAAGCTCTAAATCACTGTTACTGGTCATAGAGACGCTGGACAGAGCGATCTGACCACTGAAACTCTTGCCTAAAGGGATGTGCTAAAAAACTTCTAACACAGCGAGAAGTGTCTTTTTGCATTGCAAACAGGATTTTATTCATGCACAAAAAAGAAATATTATGTTTTTCACTATTTCTCTTCCCATTGCATAAAACGACTTTCTCTGACCCAGAAATAAGGTTTTCAACATAAGCAGCTATAAGCTCCGTTAGACCGCTCAGAAGCTCTAAATCATTGTTACTGGTCATAGAGACGCTGGAAAGAGCGATCTGACCACTGAAACTCTTGCCTAAAGGGATGTGCTAAAAAACTTCTAACACAGCGAGAAGTGTCTTTTTGCATTGCAAACAGGATTTTATTCATGCACAAAAAAAAAATCATATGTTTTTCACTATTTCTCTTCCCATTGCTTAAAACGACTTTCTCTGACCCAGAAATAAGGTTTTCAACATAAGCAGCTATAAGCTCCGTTAGACCGCTCAGAAGCTCTAAATCACTGTTACTGGTCATAGAGACGCTGGATTGAGCGAACTGACCACTGAAACTCTTGCCTAAAGGGATGTGCTAAAAAACTTCTAACACAGCGAGAAGTGTCTTTTTGCATTGCAAACAGGATTTTATTCATGCACAAAAAAAAATTATTATGTTTTTCACTATTTCTCTTCCCATTGCATAAAACGACTTTCTCTGACCCAGAAATAAGGTTTTCAACATAAGCAGCTATAAGCTCCGTTAGACCGCTCAGAAGCTCTAAATCACTGTTACTGGTCATAGAGACGCTGGACAGAGCGATCTGACCACTGAAACTCTTGCCTAAAGGGATGTGCTAAAAAACTTCTAACACAGCGAGAAGTGTCTTTTTGCATTGCAAACAGGATTTTATTCATGCACAAAAAAAAAATCATATGTTTTTCACTATTTCTCTTCCCATTGCATAAAACGACTTTCTCTGACCCAGAAATAAGGTTTTCAACATAAGCAGGAATAAGCTCCGTTAGACCGCTCAGAAGCTCTAAATCACTGTTACTGGTCATAGAGACGCTGGACTGAGCGATCTGACCACTGAAACTCTTTCCTAAAGGGATGTGCTAAAAAACTTCTAATACAGCGAGAAGTGTGTTTTTGCATTGCAAACAGGATTTTATTCATGCACAAAAAAGAAATATTATGTTTTTCACTATTTCTCTTCCCATTGCATAAAACGACTTTCTCTGACCCAGAAATAAGGTTTTCAACATAAGCAGCTATAAGCTCCGTTAGACCGCTCAGAAGCTCTAAATCACTGTTACTGGTCATAGAGACGCTGGATTGAGCGAACTGACCACTGAAACTCTTGCCTAAAGGGATGTGCTAAAAAACTTCTAACACAGCGAGAAGTGTCTTTTTGCATTGCAAACAGGATTTTATTCATGCACAAAAAAAAATTATTATGTTTTTCACTATTTCTCTTCCCATTGCATAAAACGACTTTCTCTGACCCAGAAATAAGGTTTTCAACATAAGCAGCTATAAGCTCCGTTAGACCGCTCAGAAGCTCTAAATCACTGTTACTGGTCATAGAGACGCTGGACAGAGCGATCTGACCACTGAAACTCTTGCCTAAAGGGATGTGCTAAAAAACTTCTAACACAGCGAGAAGTGTCTTTTTGCATTGCAAACAGGATTTTATTCATGCACAAAAAAAAAATCATATGTTTTTCACTATTTCTCTTCCCATTGCATAAAACGACTTTCTCTGACCCAGAAATAAGGTTTTCAACATAAGCAGGAATAAGCTCCGTTAGACCGCTCAGAAGCTCTAAATCACTGTTACTGGTCATAGAGACGCTGGACTGAGCGATCTGACCACTGAAACTCTTTCCTAAAGGGATGTGCTAAAAAACTTCTAATACAGCGAGAAGTGTGTTTTTGCATTGCAAACAGGATTTTATTCATGCACAAAAAAGAAATATTATGTTTTTCACTATTTCTCTTCCCATTGCATAAAACGACTTTCTCTGACCCAGAAATAAGGTTTTCAACATAAGCAGCTATAAGCTCCGTTAGACCGCTCAGAAGCTCTAAATCACTGTTACTGGTCATAGAGACGCTGGACAGAGCGATCTGACCACTGAAACTCTTGCCTAAAGGGATGTGCTAAAAAACTTCTAACACAGCGAGAAGTGTCTTTTTGCATTGCAAACAGGATTTTATTCATGCACAAAAAAAAATTATTATGTTTTTCACTATTTCTCTTCCCATTGCATAAAACGACTTTCTCTGACCCAGAAATAAGGTTTTCAACATAAGCAGCTATAAGCTCCGTTAGACCGCTCAGAAGCTCTAAATCACTGTTACTGGTCATAGAGACGCTGGACAGAGCGATCTGACCACTGAAACTCTTGCCTAAAGGGATGTGCTAAAAAACTTCTAACACAGTGAGAAGTGTCTTTTTGCATTGCAAACAGGATTTTATTCATGCACAAAAAAAAAATCATATGTTTTTCACTATTTCTCTTCCCATTGCATAAAACGACTTTCTCTGACCCAGAAATAAGGTTTTCAACATAAGCAGCTATAAGCTCCGTTAGACCGCTCAGAAGCTCTAAATCACTGTTACTGGTCATAGAGACGCTGGACTGAGCGATCTGACCACTGAAACTCTTGACTAAAGGGATGTGCTAAAAAACTTCTAATACAGCGAGAAGTGTCTTTTTGCATTGCAAACAGGATTTTATTCATGCACAAAAAAAAATTATTATGTTTTTCACTATTTCTCTTCCCACTGCATAAAACGACTTTCTCTGACCCAGAAATAAGGTTTTCAACATAAGCAGGTATAAGCTCCGTTAGACCGCTCAGAAGCTCTAAATCACTGTTATTAGTCATTGAGACGCTGGACGGAGCGATCTGACCACTGAAACTCTTTCCTAAAGGGATGTGCTAAAAAACTTCTAATACAGCGAGAAGTGTCTTTTTGCATTGCAAACAGGATTTTATTCATGCACAAAAAAAAAATTATTATGTTTTTCACTATTTCTCTTCCCATTGCATAAAACGACTTTCTCTGACCCAGAAATAAGGTTTTCAACATAAGCAGCTATAAGCTCCGTTAGACCGCTCAGAAGCTCTAAATCACTGTTACTGGTCATAGAGACGCTGGACAGAGCGATCTGACCACTGAAACTCTTGCCTAAAGGGATGTGCTAAAAAACTTCTAACACAGCGAGAAGTGTCTTTTTGCATTGCAAACAGGATTTTATTCATGCACAAAAAAAAAATCATATGTTTTTCACTATTTCTCTTCCCATTGCATAAAACGACTTTCTCTGACCCAGAAATAAGGTTTTCAACATAAGCAGGAATAAGCTCCGTTAGACCGCTCAGAAGCTCTAAATCACTGTTACTGGTCATAGAGACGCTGGACTGAGCGATCTGACCACTGAAACTCTTTCCTAAAGGGATGTGCTAAAAAACTTCTAATACAGCGAGAAGTGTGTTTTTGCATTGCAAACAGGATTTTATTCATGCACAAAAAAGAAATATTATGTTTTTCACTATTTCTCTTCCCATTGCATAAAACGACTTTCTCTGACCCAGAAATAAGGTTTTCAACATAAGCAGCTATAAGCTCCGTTAGACCGCTCAGAAGCTCTAAATCATTGTTACTGGTCATAGAGACGCTGGAAAGAGCGATCTGACCACTGAAACTCTTGCCTAAAGGGATGTGCTAAAAAACTTCTAACACAGCGAGAAGTGTCTTTTTGCATTGCAAACAGGATTTTATTCATGCACAAAAAAAAAATCATATGTTTTTCACTATTTCTCTTCCCATTGCTTAAAACGACTTTCTCTGACCCAGAAATAAGGTTTTCAACATAAGCAGCTATAAGCTCCGTTAGACCGCTCAGAAGCTCTAAATCACTGTTACTGGTCATAGAGACGCTGGATTGAGCGAACTGACCACTGAAACTCTTGCCTAAACGGATGTGCTAAAAAACTTCTAACACAGCGAGAAGTGTCTTTTTGCATTGCAAACAGGATTTTATTCATGCACAAAAAAAAATTATGTTTTTCACTATTTCTCTTCCCATTGCATAAAACGACTTTCTCTGACCCAGAAATAAGGTTTTCAACATAAGCAGCTATAAGCTCCGTTAGACCGCTCAGAAGCTCTAAATCACTGTTACTGGTCATAGAGACGCTGGACAGAGCGATCTGACCACTGAAACTCTTGCCTAAAGGGATGTGCTAAAAAACTTCTAACACAGCGAGAAGTGTCTTTTTGCATTGCAAACAGGATTTTATTCATGCACAAAAAAAAAATCATATGTTTTTCACTATTTCTCTTCCCATTGCATAAAACGACTTTCTCTGACCCAGAAATAAGGTTTTCAACATAAGCAGGAATAAGCTCCGTTAGACCGCTCAGAAGCTCTAAATCACTGTTACTGGTCATAGAGACGCTGGACTGAGCGATCTGACCACTGAAACTCTTTCCTAAAGGGATGTGCTAAAAAACTTCTAATACAGCGAGAAGTGTGTTTTTGCATTGCAAACAGGATTTTATTCATGCACAAAAAAGAAATATTATGTTTTTCACTATTTCTCTTCCCATTGCATAAAACGACTTTCTCTGACCCAGAAATAAGGTTTTCAACATAAGCAGCTATAAGCTCCGTTAGACCGCTCAGAAGCTCTAAATCACTGTTACTGGTCATAGAGACGCTGGATTGAGCGAACTGACCACTGAAACTCTTGCCTAAAGGGATGTGCTAAAAAACTTCTAACACAGCGAGAAGTGTCTTTTTGCATTGCAAACAGGATTTTATTCATGCACAAAAAAAAATTATTATGTTTTTCACTATTTCTCTTCCCATTGCATAAAACGACTTTCTCTGACCCAGAAATAAGGTTTTCAACATAAGCAGCTATAAGCTCCGTTAGACCGCTCAGAAGCTCTAAATCACTGTTACTGGTCATAGAGACGCTGGACAGAGCGATCTGACCACTGAAACTCTTGCCTAAAGGGATGTGCTAAAAAACTTCTAACACAGCGAGAAGTGTCTTTTTGCATTGCAAACAGGATTTTATTCATGCACAAAAAAAAAAATCATATGTTTTTCACTATTTCTCTTCCCATTGCATAAAACGACTTTCTCTGACCCAGAAATAAGGTTTTCAACATAAGCAGGAATAAGCTCCGTTAGACCGCTCAGAAGCTCTAAATCACTGTTACTGGTCATAGAGACGCTGGACTGAGCGATCTGACCACTGAAACTCTTTCCTAAAGGGATGTGCTAAAAAACTTCTAATACAGCGAGAAGTGTGTTTTTGCATTGCAAACAGGATTTTATTCATGCACAAAAAAGAAATATTATGTTTTTCACTATTTCTCTTCCCATTGCATAAAACGACTTTCTCTGACCCAGAAATAAGGTTTTCAACATAAGCAGCTATAAGCTCCGTTAGACCGCTCAGAAGCTCTAAATCACTGTTACTGGTCATAGAGACGCTGGACAGAGCGATCTGACCACTGAAACTCTTGCCTAAAGGGATGTGCTAAAAAACTTCTAACACAGCGAGAAGTGTCTTTTTGCATTGCAAACAGGATTTTATTCATGCACAAAAAAAAAATATTATGTTTTTCACTATTTCTCTTCCCATTGCATAAAACGACTTTCTCTGACCCAGAAATAAGGTTTTCAACATAAGCAGCTATAAGCTCCGTTAGACCGCTCAGAAGCTCTAAATCACTGTTACTGGTCATAGAGACGCTGGACAGAGCGATCTGACCACTGAAACTCTTGCCTAAAGGGATGTGCTAAAAAACTTCTAACACAGTGAGAAGTGTCTTTTTGCATTGCAAACAGGATTTTATTCATGCACAAAAAAAAAATCATATGTTTTTCACTATTTCTCTTCCCATTGCATAAAACGACTTTCTCTGACCCAGAAATAAGGTTTTCAACATAAGCAGCTATAAGCTCCGTTAGACCGCTCAGAAGCTCTAAATCACTGTTACTGGTCATAGAGACGCTGGACTGAGCGATCTGACCACTGAAACTCTTTCCTAAAGGGATGTGCTAAAAAACTTCTAATACAGCGAGAAGTGTGTTTTTGCATTGCAAACAGGATTTTATTCGTGCACAAAAAAGAAATATTATGTTTTTCACTATTTCTCTTCCCATTGCATAAAACGACTTTCTCTGACCCAGAAATAAGGTTTTCAACAAAAGCAGGTATAAGCTCCGTTATACCGCTCAGAAGCTCTAAATCACTGTTTCTGGTCATAGAGACTCTGGACATAGCGATCTGACCACTGAAACTCTTGCCTAAAGGGATATGCTAAAAAACTTCTAACACAGCGAGAAGTGTCTTTTTGCATTGCAAACAGGATTTTATTCATGCACAAAAAAAAATTATTATGTTTTTCACTATTTCTCTTCCCATTGCATGAAACGACTTTCTCTGACCCAGAAATAAGGTTTTCAACATAAGCAGCTATAAGCTCCGTTAGACCGCTCAGAAGCTCTAAATCACTGTTACTGGTCATAGAGACGCTGGACAGAGCGATCTGACCACTGAAACTCTTGCCTAAAGGGATGTGCTAAAAAACTTCTAATACAGCGAGAAGTGTGTTTTTGCATTGCAAACAGGATTTTATTCATGCACAAAAAAAAAAATATTATGTTTTTCACTATTTCTCTTCCCATTGCATAAAACGACTTTCTCTGACCCAGAAATAAGGTTTTCAACATAAGCAGGAATAAGCTCCGTTAGACCGCTCAGAAGCTCTAAATCACTGTCACTGGTCATAGAGACGCTGGACAGAGCGATCTGACCACTGAAACTCTTGCCTAAAGGGATGTGCTAAAAAACTTCTAACACAGCGAGAAGTGTCTTTTTGCATTGCAAACAGGATTTTATTCGTGCACAAAAAAGAAATATTATGTTTTTCACTATTTCTCTTCCCATTGCATAAAACGACTTTCTCTGACCCAGAAATAAGGTTTTCAACAAAAGCAGGTATAAGCTCCGTTATACCGCTCAGAAGCTCTAAATCACTGTTTCTGGTCATAGAGACTCTGGACATAGCGATCTGACCACTGAAACTCTTGCCTAAAGGGATATGCTAAAAAACTTCTAACACAGCGAGAAGTGTCTTTTTGCATTGCAAACAGGATTTTATTCATGCACAAAAAAAAATTATTATGTTTTTCACTATTTCTCTTCCCATTGCATGAAACGACATTCTCTGACCCAGAAATAAGGTTTTCAACATAAGCAGCTATAAGCTCCGTTAGACCGCTCAGAAGCTCTAAATCACTGTTACTGGTCATAGAGACGCTGGACAGAGCGATCTGACCACTGAAACTCTTGCCTAAAGGGATGTGCTAAAAAACTTCTAACACAGCGAGAAGTGTCTTTTTGCATTGCAAACAGGATTTTATTCATGCACAAAAAAAAAATCATATGTTTTTCACTATTTCTCTTCCCATTGCATAAAACGACTTTCTCTGACCCAGAAATAAGGTTTTCAACATAAGCAGGTATAAGCTCCGTTAGAGCGCTCAGAAGCTCTAAATCACTGTTATTAGTCATAGAGACGCTGGACAGAGCGATCTGACCACTGAAACTCTTGCCTAAAGGGATGTGCTAAAAAACTTCTAATACAGCGAGAAGTGTGTTTTTGCATTGCAAACAGGATTTTATTCATGCACAAAAAAAAAATATTATGTTTTTCACTATTTCTCTTCCCATTGCATAAAACGACTTTCTCTGACCCAGAAATAAGGTTTTCAACATAAGCAGCTATAAGCTCCGTTAGACCGCTCAGAAGCTCTAAATCACTGTTACTGGTCATAGAGACGCTGGACAGAGCGATCTGACCACTGAAACTCTTGCCTAAAGGGATGTGCTAAAAAACTTCTAACACAGCGAGAAGTGTCTTTTTGCATTGCAAACAGGATTTTATTCATGCACAAAAAAAAATTATTATGTTTTTCACTATTTCTCTTCCCATTGCATGAAACGACTTTCTCTGACCCAGAAATAAGGTTTTCAACATAAGCAGCTATAAGCTCCGTTAGACCGCTCAGAAGCTCTAAATCACTGTTACTGGTCATAGAGACGCTGGACAGAGCGATCTGACCACTGAAACTCTTGCCTAAAGGGATGTGCTAAAAAACTTCTAATACAGCGAGAAGTGTCTTTTTGCATTGCAAACAGGATTTTATTCATGCACAAAAAAAAATTATGTTTTTCACTATTTCTCTTCCCACTGCATAAAACGACTTTCTCTGACCCAGAAATAAGGTTTTCAACATAAGCAGCTATAAGCTCCGTTAGACCGCTCAGAAGCTCTAAATCACTGTTACTGGTCATAGAGACGCTGGACAGAGCGATCTGACCACTGAAACTCTTGCCTAAAGGGATGTGCTAAAAAACTTCTAACACAGCGAGAAGTGTCTTTTTGCATTGCAAACAGGATTTTATTCATGCACAAAAAAAAAATCATATGTTTTTCACTATTTCTCTTCCCATTGCATAAAACGACTTTCTCTGACCCAGAAATAAGGTTTTCAACATAAGCAGCTATAAGCTCCGTTAGACCGCTCAGAAGCTCTAAATCACTGTTACTGGTCATAGAGACGCTGGACAGAGCGATCTGACCACTGAAACTCTGGCCTAAAGGGATATGCTAAAAAACTTCTAACACAGCGAGAAGTGTCTTTTTGCATTGCAAACAGGATTTTATTCATGCACAAAAAAAAATTATTATGTTTTTCACTATTTCTCTTCCCATTGCATAAAACGACTTTCTCTGACCCAGAAATAAGGTTTTCAACATAAGCAGGAATAAGCTCCGTTAGACCGCTCAGAAGCTCTAAATCACTGTTACTGGTCATAGAGACGCTGGACTGAGCGATCTGACCACTGAAACTCTTGCCTAAAGGGATGTGCTAAAAGCTTCTAACACAGCGAGAAGTGTCTTTTTGCATTGCAAACAGGATTTTATTCATGCACAAAAAAAAAATCATATGTTTTTCACTATTTCTCTTCCCATTGCATAAAACGACTTTCTCTGACCCAGAAATAAGGTTTTCAACATAAGCAGCTATAAGCTCCGTTAGACCGCTCAGAAGCTCTAAATCACTGTTACTGGTCATAGAGACGCTGGACAGAGCGATCTGACCACTGAAACTCTTGCCTAAAGGAATGTGCTAAAAAATTTCTAACACAGCGAGAAGTATCTTTTTGCATTGCAAACAGGATTTTATTCATGCACAAAAAAAAAAATCATATGTTTTTCACTATTTCTCTTCCCATTGCATAAAACGACTTTCTCTGACCCAGAAATAAGGTTTTCAACATAAGCAGCTATAAGCTCCGTTAGACCGCTCAGAAGCTCTAAATCACTGTTACTGGTCATAGAGACGCTGGACAGAGCGATCTGACCACTGAAACTCTGGCCTAAAGGGATATGCTAAAAAACTTCTAACACAGCGAGAAGTGTCTTTTTGCATTGCAAACAGGATTTTATTCATGCACAAAAAAAAATTATTATGTTTTTCACTATTTCTCTTCCCATTGCATAAAACGACTTTCTCTGACCCAGAAATAAGGTTTTCAACAAAAGCAGGTATAAGCTCCGTTATACCGCTCAGAAGCTCTAAATCACTGTTTCTGGTCATAGAGACTCTGGACATAGCGATCTGACCACTGTAACTCTTGCCTAAAGGGATATGCTAAAAAACTTCTAACACAGCGAGAAGTGTCTTTTTGCATTGCAAACAGGATTTTATTCATGCACAAAAAAAAATTATTATCTTTTTCACTATTTCTCTTCCCATTGCATGAAACGACTTTCTCTGACCCAGAAATAAGGTTTTCAACATAAGCAGCTATAAGCTCCGTTAGACCGCTCAGAAGCTCTAAATCACTGTTACTGGTCATAGAGACGCTGGACAGAGCGATCTGACCACTGAAACTCTTGCCTAAAGGGATGTGCTAAAAAACTTCTAATACAGCGAGAAGTGTGTTTTTGCATTGCAAACAGGATTTTATTCATGCACAAAAAAAAAATATTATGTTTTTCACTATTTCTCTTCCCATTGCATAAAACGACTTTCTCTGACCCAGAAATAAGGTTTTCAACATAAGCAGCTATAAGCTCCGTTAGACCGCTCAGAAGCTCTAAATCACTGTTACTGGTCATAGAGACGCTGGACAGAGCGATCTGACCACTGAAACTCTTGCCTAAAGGGATGTGCTAAAAAACTTCTAACACAGCGAGAAGTGTCTTTTTGCATTGCAAACAGGATTTTATTCATGCACAAAAAAAAATTATTATGTTTTTCACTATTTCTCTTCCCATTGCATGAAACGACTTTCTCTGACCCAGAAATAAGGTTTTCAACATAAGCAGCTATAAGCTCCGTTAGACCGCTCAGAAGCTCTAAATCACTGTTACTGGTCATAGAGACGCTGGACAGAGCGATCTGACCACTGAAACTCTTGCCTAAAGGGATGTGCTAAAAAACTTCTAATACAGCGAGAAGTGTGTTTTTGCATTGCAAACAGGATTTTATTCATGCAAAAAAAAAAAATATTATGTTTTTCACTATTTCTCTTCCCATTGCATAAAACGACTTTCTCTGACCCAGAAATAAGGTTTTCAACATAAGCAGGAATAAGCTCCGTTAGACCGCTCAGAAGCTCTAAATCACTGTTACTGGTCATAGAGACGCTGGACTGAGCGATCTGACCACTGAAACTCTTGCCTAAAGGGATGTGCTAAAAAACTTCTAATACAGCGAGAAGTGTCTTTTTGCATTGCAAACAGGATTTTATTCATGCACAAAAAAAAATTATGTTTTTCACTATTTCTCTTCCCACTGCATAAAACGACTTTCTCTGACCCAGAAATAAGGTTTTCAACATAAGCAGCTATAAGCTCCGTTAGACCGCTCAGAAGCTCTAAATCACTGTTACTGGTCATAGAGACGCTGGACAGAGCGATCTGACCACTGAAACTCTTGCCTAAAGGGATGTGCTAAAAAACTTCTAACACAGCGAGAAGTGTCTTTTTGCATTGCAAACAGGATTTTATTCATGCACAAAAAAAAAATCATATGTTTTTCACTATTTCTCTTCCCATTGCATAAAACGACTTTCTCTGACCCAGAAATAAGGTTTTCAACATAAGCAGCTATAAGCTCCGTTAGACCGCTCAGAAGCTCTAAATCACTGTTACTGGTCATAGAGACGCTGGACAGAGCGATCTGACCACTGAAACTCTGGCCTAAAGGGATATGCTAAAAAACTTCTAACACAGCGAGAAGTGTCTTTTTGCATTGCAAACAGGATTTTATTCATGCACAAAAAAAAATTATTATGTTTTTCACTATTTCTCTTCCCATTGCATAAAACGACTTTCTCTGACCCAGAAATAAGGTTTTCAACATAAGCAGGAATAAGCTCCGTTAGACCGCTCAGAAGCTCTAAATCACTGTTACTGGTCATAGAGACGCTGGACTGAGCGATCTGACCACTGAAACTCTTGCCTAAAGGGATGTGCTAAAAGCTTCTAACACAGCGAGAAGTGTCTTTTTGCATTGCAAACAGGATTTTATTCATGCACAAAAAAAAAATCATATGTTTTTCACTATTTCTCTTCCCATTGCATAAAACGACTTTCTCTGACCCAGAAATAAGGTTTTCAACATAAGCAGCTATAAGCTCCGTTAGACCGCTCAGAAGCTCTAAATCACTGTTACTGGTCATAGAGACGCTGGACAGAGCGATCTGACCACTGAAACTCTTGCCTAAAGGAATGTGCTAAAAAATTTCTAACACAGCGAGAAGTATCTTTTTGCATTGCAAACAGGATTTTATTCATGCACAAAAAAAAAAATCATATGTTTTTCACTATTTCTCTTCCCATTGCATAAAACGACTTTCTCTGACCCAGAAATAAGGTTTTCAACATAAGCAGCTATAAGCTCCGTTAGACCGCTCAGAAGCTCTAAATCACTGTTACTGGTCATAGAGACGCTGGACAGAGCGATCTGACCACTGAAACTCTGGCCTAAAGGGATATGCTAAAAAACTTCTAACACAGCGAGAAGTGTCTTTTTGCATTGCAATCAGGATTTTATTCATGCACAAAAAAAAATTATTATGTTTTTCACTATTTCTCTTCCCATTGCATAAAACGACTTTCTCTGACCCAGAAATAAGGTTTTCAACATAAGCAGGAATAAGCTCCGTTAGACCGCTCAGAAGCTCTAAATCACTGTTACTGGTCATAGAGACGCTGGATTGAGCGAACTGACCACTGAAACTCTTGCCTAAAGGGATGTGCTAAAAAACTTCTAACACAGCGAGAAGTGTGTTTTTGCATTGCAAACAGGATTTTATTCATGCACAAAAAAAAAATATTATGTTTTTCACTATTTCTCTTCCCATTGCATAAAACGACTTTCTCTGACCCAGAAATAAGGTTTTCAACATAAGCAGCTATAAGCTCCGTTAGACCGCTCAGAAGCTCTAAATCACTGTTACTGGTCATAGAGACGCTGGACAGAGCGATCTGACCACTGAAACTCTTGCCTAAAGGGATGTGCTAAAAAACTTCTAACACAGCGAGAAGTGTCTTTTTGCATTGCAAACAGGATTTTATTCATGCACAAAAAAAAAATCATATGTTTTTCACTATTTCTCTTCCCATTGCATAAAACGACTTTCTCTGACCCAGAAATAAGGTTTTCAACATAAGCAGGAATAAGCTCCGTTAGACCGCTCAGAAGCTCTAAATCACTGTCACTGGTCATAGAGACGCTGGACAGAGCGATCTGACCACTGAAACTCTTGCCTAAAGGGATGTGCTAAAAAACTTCTAACACAGCGAGAAGTGTCTTTTTGCATTGCAAACAGGATTTTATTCGTGCACAAAAAAGAAATATTATGTTTTTCACTATTTCTCTTCCAATTGCATAAAACGACTTTCTCTGACCCAGAAATAAGGTTTTCAACAAAAGCAGGTATAAGCTCCGTTATACCGCTCAGAAGCTCTAAATCACTGTTTCTGGTCATAGAGACTCTGGACATAGCGATCTGACCACTGAAACTCTTGCCTAAAGGGATATGCTAAAAAACTTCTAACACAGCGAGAAGTGTCTTTTTGCATTGCAAACAGGATTTTATTCATGCACAAAAAAAAATTATTATGTTTTTCACTATTTCTCTTCCCATTGCATGAAACGACATTCTCTGACCCAGAAATAAGGTTTTCAACATAAGCAGCTATAAGCTCCGTTAGACCGCTCAGAAGCTCTAAATCACTGTTACTGGTCATAGAGACGCTGGACAGAGCGATCTGACCACTGAAACTCTTGCCTAAAGGGATGTGCTAAAAAACTTCTAATACAGCGAGAAGTGTGTTTTTGCATTGCAAACAGGATTTTATTCATGCAAAAAAAAAAAATATTATGTTTTTCACTATTTCTCTTCCCATTGCATAAAACGACTTTCTCTGACCCAGAAATAAGGTTTTCAACATAAGCAGGAATAAGCTCCGTTAGACCGCTCAGAAGCTCTAAATCACTGTTACTGGTCATAGAGACGCTGGACTGAGCGATCTGACCACTGAAACTCTTGCCTAAAGGGATGTGCTAAAAAACTTCTAATACAGCGAGAAGTGTCTTTTTGCTTTGCAAACAGGATTTTATTCATGCACAAAAAAAAATTATTATGTTTTTCACTATTTCTCTTCCCACTGCATAAAACGACTTTCTCTGACCCAGAAATAAGGTTTTCAACATAAGCAGCTATAAGCTCCGTTAGACCGCTCAGAAGCTCTAAATCACTGTTACTGGTCATAGAGACGCTGGACTGAGCGATCTGACCACTGAAACTCTTGACTAAAGGGATGTGCTAAAAAACTTCTAATACAGCGAGAAGTGTCTTTTTGCATTGCAAACAGGATTTTATTCATGCACAAAAAAAAATTATTATGTTTTTCACTATTTCTCTTCCCACTGCATAAAACGACTTTCTCTGACCCAGAAATAAGGTTTTCAACATAAGCAGGTATAAGCTCCGTTAGACCGCTCAGAAGCTCTAAATCACTGTTATTAGTCATTGAGACGCTGGACGGAGCGATCTGACCACTGAAACTCTTTCCTAAAGGGATGTGCTAAAAAACTTCTAATACAGCGAGAAGTGTCTTTTTGCATTGCAAACAGGATTTTATTCATGCACAAAAAAAAAATTATTATGTTTTTCACTATTTCTCTTCCCATTGCATAAAACGACTTTCTCTGACCCAGAAATAAGGTTTTCAACATAAGCAGCTATAAGCTCCGTTAGACCGCTCAGAAGCTCTAAATCACTGTTACTGGTCATAGAGACGCTGGACAGAGCGATCTGACCACTGAAACTCTTGCCTAAAGGGATGTGCTAAAAAACTTCTAACACAGCGAGAAGTGTCTTTTTGCATTGCAAACAGGATTTTATTCATGCACAAAAAAAAAATCATATGTTTTTCACTATTTCTCTTCCCATTGCATAAAACGACTTTCTCTGACCCAGAAATAAGGTTTTCAACATAAGCAGGAATAAGCTCCGTTAGACCGCTCAGAAGCTCTAAATCACTGTTACTGGTCATAGAGACGCTGGACTGAGCGATCTGACCACTGAAACTCTTTCCTAAAGGGATGTGCTAAAAAACTTCTAATACAGCGAGAAGTGTGTTTTTGCATTGCAAACAGGATTTTATTCATGCACAAAAAAGAAATATTATGTTTTTCACTATTTCTCTTCCCATTGCATAAAACGACTTTCTCTGACCCAGAAATAAGGTTTTCAACATAAGCAGCTATAAGCTCCGTTAGACCGCTCAGAAGCTCTAAATCATTGTTACTGGTCATAGAGACGCTGGAAAGAGCGATCTGACCACTGAAACTCTTGCCTAAAGGGATGTGCTAAAAAACTTCTAACACAGCGAGAAGTGTCTTTTTGCATTGCAAACAGGATTTTATTCATGCACAAAAAAAAAATCATATGTTTTTCACTATTTCTCTTCCCATTGCTTAAAACGACTTTCTCTGACCCAGAAATAAGGTTTTCAACATAAGCAGCTATAAGCTCCGTTAGACCGCTCAGAAGCTCTAAATCACTGTTACTGGTCATAGAGACGCTGGATTGAGCGAACTGACCACTGAAACTCTTGCCTAAAGGGATGTGCTAAAAAACTTCTAATACAGCGAGAAGTGTGTTTTTGCATTGCAAACAGGATTTTATTCATGCAAAAAAAAAAAATATTATGTTTTTCACTATTTCTCTTCCCATTGCATAAAACGACTTTCTCTGACCCAGAAATAAGGTTTTCAACATAAGCAGGAATAAGCTCCGTTAGACCGCTCAGAAGCTCTAAATCACTGTTACTGGTCATAGAGACGCTGGACTGAGCGATCTGACCACTGAAACTCTTGCCTAAAGGGATGTGCTAAAAAACTTCTAATACAGCGAGAAGTGTCTTTTTGCATTGCAAACAGGATTTTATTCATGCACAAAAAAAAATTATGTTTTTCACTATTTCTCTTCCCACTGCATAAAACGACTTTCTCTGACCCAGAAATAAGGTTTTCAACATAAGCAGCTATAAGCTCCGTTAGACCGCTCAGAAGCTCTAAATCACTGTTACTGGTCATAGAGACGCTGGACAGAGCGATCTGACCACTGAAACTCTTGCCTAAAGGGATGTGCTAAAAAACTTCTAACACAGCGAGAAGTGTCTTTTTGCATTGCAAACAGGATTTTATTCATGCACAAAAAAAAAATCATATGTTTTTCACTATTTCTCTTCCCATTGCATAAAACGACTTTCTCTGACCCAGAAATAAGGTTTTCAACATAAGCAGCTATAAGCTCCGTTAGACCGCTCAGAAGCTCTAAATCACTGTTACTGGTCATAGAGACGCTGGACAGAGCGATCTGACCACTGAAACTCTGGCCTAAAGGGATATGCTAAAAAACTTCTAACACAGCGAGAAGTGTCTTTTTGCATTGCAAACAGGATTTTATTCATGCACAAAAAAAAATTATTATGTTTTTCACTATTTCTCTTCCCATTGCATAAAACGACTTTCTCTGACCCAGAAATAAGGTTTTCAACATAAGCAGGAATAAGCTCCGTTAGACCGCTCAGAAGCTCTAAATCACTGTTACTGGTCATAGAGACGCTGGACTGAGCGATCTGACCACTGAAACTCTTGCCTAAAGGGATGTGCTAAAAGCTTCTAACACAGCGAGAAGTGTCTTTTTGCATTGCAAACAGGATTTTATTCATGCACAAAAAAAAAATCATATGTTTTTCACTATTTCTCTTCCCATTGCATAAAACGACTTTCTCTGACCCAGAAATAAGGTTTTCAACATAAGCAGCTATAAGCTCCGTTAGACCGCTCAGAAGCTCTAAATCACTGTTACTGGTCATAGAGACGCTGGACAGAGCGATCTGACCACTGAAACTCTTGCCTAAAGGAATGTGCTAAAAAATTTCTAACACAGCGAGAAGTATCTTTTTGCATTGCAAACAGGATTTTATTCATGCACAAAAAAAAAAATCATATGTTTTTCACTATTTCTCTTCCCATTGCATAAAACGACTTTCTCTGACCCAGAAATAAGGTTTTCAACATAAGCAGCTATAAGCTCCGTTAGACCGCTCAGAAGCTCTAAATCACTGTTACTGGTCATAGAGACGCTGGACAGAGCGATCTGACCACTGAAACTCTGGCCTAAAGGGATATGCTAAAAAACTTCTAACACAGCGAGAAGTGTCTTTTTGCATTGCAAACAGGATTTTATTCATGCACAAAAAAAAATTATTATGTTTTTCACTATTTCTCTTCCCATTGCATAAAACGACTTTCTCTGACCCAGAAATAAGGTTTTCAACATAAGCAGGAATAAGCTCCGTTAGACCGCTCAGAAGCTCTAAATCACTGTTACTGGTCATAGAGACGCTGGATTGAGCGAACTGACCACTGAAACTCTTGCCTAAAGGGATGTGCTAAAAAACTTCTAACACAGCGAGAAGTGTGTTTTTGCATTGCAAACAGGATTTTATTCATGCACAAAAAAAAAATATTATGTTTTTCACTATTTCTCTTCCCATTGCATAAAACGACTTTCTCTGACCCAGAAATAAGGTTTTCAACATAAGCAGCTATAAGCTCCGTTAGACCGCTCAGAAGCTCTAAATCACTGTTACTGGTCATAGAGACGCTGGACAGAGCGATCTGACCACTGAAACTCTTGCCTAAAGGGATGTGCTAAAAAACTTCTAACACAGCGAGAAGTGTCTTTTTGCATTGCAAACAGGATTTTATTCATGCACAAAAAAAAAATCATATGTTTTTCACTATTTCTCTTCCCATTGCATAAAACGACTTTCTCTGACCCAGAAATAAGGTTTTCAACATAAGCAGGAATAAGCTCCGTTAGACCGCTCAGAAGCTCTAAATCACTGTCACTGGTCATAGAGACGCTGGACAGAGCGATCTGACCACTGAAACTCTTGCCTAAAGGGATGTGCTAAAAAACTTCTAACACAGCGAGAAGTGTCTTTTTGCATTGCAAACAGGATTTTATTCGTGCACAAAAAAGAAATATTATGTTTTTCACTATTTCTCTTCCAATTGCATAAAACGACTTTCTCTGACCCAGAAATAAGGTTTTCAACAAAAGCAGGTATAAGCTCCGTTATACCGCTCAGAAGCTCTAAATCACTGTTTCTGGTCATAGAGACTCTGGACATAGCGATCTGACCACTGAAACTCTTGCCTAAAGGGATATGCTAAAAAACTTCTAACACAGCGAGAAGTGTCTTTTTGCATTGCAAACAGGATTTTATTCATGCACAAAAAAAAATTATTATGTTTTTCACTATTTCTCTTCCCATTGCATGAAACGACATTCTCTGACCCAGAAATAAGGTTTTCAACATAAGCAGCTATAAGCTCCGTTAGACCGCTCAGAAGCTCTAAATCACTGTTACTGGTCATAGAGACGCTGGACAGAGCGATCTGACCACTGAAACTCTTGCCTAAAGGGATGTGCTAAAAAACTTCTAATACAGCGAGAAGTGTGTTTTTGCATTGCAAACAGGATTTTATTCATGCAAAAAAAAAAAATATTATGTTTTTCACTATTTCTCTTCCCATTGCATAAAACGACTTTCTCTGACCCAGAAATAAGGTTTTCAACATAAGCAGGAATAAGCTCCGTTAGACCGCTCAGAAGCTCTAAATCACTGTTACTGGTCATAGAGACGCTGGACTGAGCGATCTGACCACTGAAACTCTTGCCTAAAGGGATGTGCTAAAAAACTTCTAATACAGCGAGAAGTGTCTTTTTGCTTTGCAAACAGGATTTTATTCATGCACAAAAAAAAATTATTATGTTTTTCACTATTTCTCTTCCCACTGCATAAAACGACTTTCTCTGACCCAGAAATAAGGTTTTCAACATAAGCAGCTATAAGCTCCGTTAGACCGCTCAGAAGCTCTAAATCACTGTTACTGGTCATAGAGACGCTGGACAGAGCGATCTGACCACTGAAACTCTTGCCTAAAGGGATGTGCTAAAAAACTTCTAACACAGCGAGAAGTGTCTTTTTGCATTGCAAACAGGATTTTATTCATGCACAAAAAAAAAATCATATGTTTTTCACTATTTCTCTTCCCATTGCATAAAACGACTTTCTCTGACCCAGAAATAAGGTTTTCAACATAAGCAGCTATAAGCTCCGTTAGACCGCTCAGAAGCTCTAAATCACTGTTACTGGTCATAGAGACGCTGGACAGAGCGATCTGACCACTGAAACTCTGGCCTAAAGGGATATGCTAAAAAACTTCTAACACAGCGAGAAGTGTCTTTTTGCATTGCAAACAGGATTTTATTCATGCACAAAAAAAAATTATTATGTTTTTCACTATTTCTCTTCCCATTGCATAAAACGACTTTCTCTGACCCAGAAATAAGGTTTTCAACATAAGCAGGAATAAGCTCCGTTAGACCGCTCAGAAGCTCTAAATCACTGTTACTGGTCATAGAGACGCTGGACTGAGCGATCTGACCACTGAAACTCTTGCCTAAAGGGATGTGCTAAAAAACTTCTAATACAGCGAGAAGTGTCTTTTTGCATTGCAAACAGGATTTTATTCATGCACAAAAAAAAATTATTATGTTTTTCACTATTTCTCTTCCCACTGCATAAAACGACTTTCTCTGACCCAGAAATAAGGTTTTCAACATAAGCAGGTATAAGCTCCGTTAGACCGCTCAGAAGCTCTAAATCACTCTTATTAGTCATTGAGACGCTGGACGGAGCGATCTGACCACTGAAACTCTTTCCTAAAGGGATGTGCTAAAAAACTTCTAATACAGCGAGAAGTGTCTTTTTGCATTGCAAACAGGATTTTATTCATGCACAAAAAAAAATTATTATGTTTTTCACTATTTCTCTTCCCATTGCATAAAACGACTTTCTCTGACCCAGAAATAAGGTTTTCAACATAAGCAGGAATAAGCTCCGTTAGACCGCTCAGAAGCTCTAAATCACTGTTACTGGTCATAGAGACGCTGGACAGAGCGATCTGACCACTGAAACTCTTGCCTAAAGGGATGTGCTAAAAAACTTCTAACACAGCGAGAAGTGTCTTTTTGCATTGCAAACAGGATTTTATTCATGCACAAGAAAAAAAATCATATGTTTTTCACTATTTCTCTTCCCATTGCATAAAACGACTTTCTCTGACCCAGAAATAAGGTTTTCAACATAAGCCGGAATAAGCTCCGTTAGACCGCTCAGAAGCTCTAAATCACTGTTACTGGTCATAGAGACGCTGGACAGAGCGATCTGACCACTGAAACTCTTGCCTAAAGGGATGTGCTAAAAGCTTCTAACACAGCGAGAAGTGTCTTTTTGCATTGCAAACAGGATTTTATTCATGCACAAAAAAAAAATCATATGTTTTTCACTATTTCTCTTCCCATTGCATAAAACGACTTTCTCTGACCCAGAAATAAGGTTTTCAACATAAGCAGCTATAAGCTCCGTTAGACCGCTCAGAAGCTCTAAATCACTGTTACTGGTCATAGAGACGCTGGACAGAGCGATCTGACCACTGAAACTCTTGCCTAAAGGAATGTGCTAAAAAATTTCTAACACAGCGAGAAGTATCTTTTTGCATTGCAAACAGGATTTTATTCATGCACAAAAAAAAAAATCATATGTTTTTCACTATTTCTCTTCCCATTGCATAAAACGACTTTCTCTGACCCAGAAATAAGGTTTTCAACATAAGCAGCTATAAGCTCCGTTAGACCGCTCAGAAGCTCTAAATCACTGTTACTGGTCATAGAGACGCTGGACAGAGCGATCTGACCACTGAAACTCTGGCCTAAAGGGATATGCTAAAAAACTTCTAACACAGCGAGAAGTGTCTTTTTGCATTGCAAACAGGATTTTATTCATGCACAAAAAAAAATTATTATGTTTTTCACTATTTCTCTTCCCATTGCATAAAACGACTTTCTCTGACCCAGAAATAAGGTTTTCAACATAAGCAGGAATAAGCTCCGTTAGACCGCTCAGAAGCTCTAAATCACTGTTACTGGTCATAGAGACGCTGGATTGAGCGAACTGACCACTGAAACTCTTGCCTAAAGGGATGTGCTAAAAAACTTCTAACACAGCGAGAAGTGTGTTTTTGCATTGCAAACAGGATTTTATTCATGCACAAAAAAAAAATATTATGTTTTTCACTATTTCTCTTCCCATTGCATAAAACGACTTTCTCTGACCCAGAAATAAGGTTTTCAACATAAGCAGCTATAAGCTCCGTTAGACCGCTCAGAAGCTCTAAATCACTGTTACTGGTCATAGAGACGCTGGACAGAGCGATCTGACCACTGAAACTCTTGCCTAAAGGGATGTGCTAAAAAACTTCTAACACAGCGAGAAGTGTCTTTTTGCATTGCAAACAGGATTTTATTCATGCACAAAAAAAAAATCATATGTTTTTCACTATTTCTCTTCCCATTGCATAAAACGACTTTCTCTGACCCAGAAATAAGGTTTTCAACATAAGCAGGAATAAGCTCCGTTAGACCGCTCAGAAGCTTTAAATCACTGTTACTGGTCATAGAGACGCTGGACTGAGCGATCTGACCACTGAAACTCTTTCCTAAAGGGATGTGCTAAAAAACTTCTAATACAGCGAGAAGTGTGTTTTTGCATTGCAAACAGGATTTTATTCGTGCACAAAAAAAAAATTATTATGTTTTTCACTATTTCTCTTCCCATTGCATGAAACGACTTTCTCTGACCCAGAAATAAGGTTTTCAACATAAGCAGCTATAAGCTCCGTTAGACCGCTCAGAAGCTCTAAATCACTGTTACTGGTCATAGAGACGCTGGACAGAGCGATCTGACCACTGAAACTCTTGCCTAAAGGGATGTGCTAAAAAACTTCTAATACAGCGAGAAGTGTGTTTTTGCATTGCAAACAGGATTTTATTCATGCACAAAAAAAAAATATTATGTTTTTCACTATTTCTCTTCCCATTGCATAAAACGACTTTCTCTGACCCAGAAATAAGGTTTTCAACATAAGCAGGAATAAGCTCCGTTAGACCGCTCAGAAGCTCTAAATTACTGTTACTGGTCATAGAGACGCTGGACTGAGCGATCTGACCACTGAAACTCTTGCCTAAAGGGATGTGCTAAAAAAATTTCTAATACAGCGAGAAGTGTCTTTTTGCATTGCAAACAGGATTTTATTCATGCACAAAAAAAAATTATTATGTTTTTCACTATTTCTCTTCCCACTGCATAAAACGACTTTCTCTGACCCAGAAATAAGGTTTTCAACATAAGCAGCTATAAGCTCCGTTAGACCGCTCAGAAGCTCTAAATCACTGTTACTGGTCATAGAGACGCTAGACAGAGCGATCTGACCACTGAAACTCTTGCCTAAAGGGATGTGCTAAAAAATTTCTAACACAGCGAGAAGTGTGTTTTTGCATTGCAAACATGATTTTATTCATGCACAAAAAAAAAAATCATATGTTTTTCACTATTTCTCTTCCCATTGCATAAAACGACTTTCTCTGACCCAGAAATAAGGTTTTCAACATAAGCAGCTATAAGCTCCGTTAGACCGCTCAGAAGCTCTAAATCACTGTTACTGGTCATAGAGACGCTGGACAGAGCGATCTGACCACTGAAACTCTGGCCTAAAGGGATATGCTAAAAAACTTCTAACACAGCGAGAAGTGTCTTTTTGCATTGCAAACAGGATTTTATTCATGCACAAAAAAAAATTATTATGTTTTTCACTATTTCTCTTCCCATTGCATAAAACGACTTTCTCTGACCCAGAAATAAGGTTTTCAACATAAGCAGGAATAAGCTCCGTTAGACCGCTCAGAAGCTCTAAATCACTGTTACTGGTCATAGAGACGCTGGATTGAGCGAACTGACCACTGAAACTCTTGCCTAAAGGGATGTGCTAAAAAACTTCTAACACAGCGAGAAGTGTGTTTTTGCATTGCAAACAGGATTTTATTCATGCACAAAAAAAAAATATTATGTTTTTCACTATTTCTCTTCCCATTGCATAAAACGACTTTCTCTGACCCAGAAATAAGGTTTTCAACATAAGCAGCTATAAGCTCCGTTAGACCGCTCAGAAGCTCTAAATCACTGTTACTGGTCATAGAGACGCTGGACAGAGCGATCTGACCACTGAAACTCTTGCCTAAAGGGATGTGCTAAAAAACTTCTAACACAGCGAGAAGTGTCTTTTTGCATTGCAAACAGGATTTTATTCATGCACAAAAAAAAAATCATATGTTTTTCACTATTTCTCTTCCCATTGCATAAAACGACTTTCTCTGACCCAGAAATAAGGTTTTCAACATAAGCAGGAATAAGCTCCGTTAGACCGCTCAGAAGCTCTAAATCACTGTTACTGGTCATAAAGACGCTGGACTGAGCGATCTGACCACTGAAACTCTTTCCTAAAGGGATGTGCTAAAAAACTTCTAATACAGCGAGAAGTGTGTTTTTGCATTGCAAACAGGATTTTATTCGTGCACAAAAAAGAAATATTATGTTTTTCACTATTTCTCTACCCATTGCATAAAACGACTTTCTCTGACCCAGAAATAAGGTTTTCAGCAAAAGCAGGTATAAGCTCCGTTATACTGCTCAGAAGCTCTAAATCACTGTTTCTGGTCATAGAGACTCTGGACATAGCGATCTGACCACTGAAACTCTTGCCTAAAGGGATATGCTAAAAAACTTCTAACACAGCGAGAAGTGTCTTTTTGCATTGCAAACAGGATTTTATTCATGCACAAAAAAAAATTATTATGTTTTTCACTATTTCTCTTCCCATTGCATGAAACGACTTTCTCTGACCCAGAAATAAAGTTTTCAACATAAGCAGCTATAAGCTCCGTTAGACCGCTCAGAAGCTCTAAATCACTGTTACTGGTCATAGAGACGCTGGACAGAGCGATCTGACCACTGAAACTCTTGCCTAAAGGGATGTGCTAAAAAACTTCTAATACAGCGAGAAGTGTGTTTTTGCATTGCAAACAGGATTTTATTCATGCACAAAAAAAAAATATTATGTTTTTCACTATTTCTCTTCCCATTGCATAAAACGACTTTCTCTGACCCAGAAATAAGGTTTTCAACATAAGCAGGAATAAGCTCCGTTAGACCGCTCAGAAGCTCTAAATCACTGTTACTGGTCATAGAGACGCTGGACTGAGCGATCTGACCACTGAAACTCTTGCCTAAAGGGATGTGCTAAAAAAATTTCTAATACAGCGAGAAGTGTCTTTTTGCATTGCAAACAGGATTTTATTCATGCACAAAAAAAAATTATTATGTTTTTCACTATTTCTCTTCCCACTGCATAAAACGACTTTCTCTGACCCAGAAATAAGGTTTTCAACATAAGCAGGTATAAGCTCCGTTAGACCGCTCAGAAGCTCTAAATCACTCTTATTAGTCATTGAGACGCTGGACGGAGCGATCTGACCACTGAAACTCTTTCCTAAAGGGATGTGCTAAAAAACTTCTAATACAGCGAGAAGTGCCTTTTTGCATTGCAAACAGGATTTTATTCATGCACAAAAAAAAATTATTATGTTTTTCACTATTTCTCTTCCCATTGCATAAAACGACTTTCTCTGACCCAGAAATAAGGTTTTCAACATAAGCAGGAATAAGCTCCGTTAGACCGCTCAGAAGCTCTAAATCACTGTTACTGGTCATAGAGACGCTGGACAGAGCGATCTGACCACTGAAACTCTTGCCTAAAGGGATGTGCTAAAAAACTTCTAACACAGCGAGAAGTGTCTTTTTGCATTGCAAACAGGATTTTATTCATGCACAAGAAAAAAAATCATATGTTTTTCACTATTTCTCTTCCGATTGCATAAAACGACTTTCTCTGACCCAGAAAAAAATTTTTCAACATAAGCAGCTATAAGCTCCGTTAGACCGCTCAGAAGCTCTAAATCACTGTTACTGGTCATAGAGACGCTGGACAGAGCGATCTGACCACTGAAACTCTTGCCTAAAGGGATGTGCTAAAAAACTTCTAACACAGCGAGAAGTGTGTTTTTGCATTGCAAACAGGATTTTATTCATGCACAAAAAAAAAATATTATGTTTTTCACTATTTCTCTTCCCATTGCATAAAACGACTTTCTCTGACCCAGAAATAAGGTTTTCAACATAAGCAGGTATAAGATCCGTTAGAGCGCTCAGAAGCTCTAAATCACTGTTATTAGTCATAGAGACGCTGGACGGAGCGATCTGACCACTGAAACTCTTTCCTAAAGGGATGTGCTAAAAAACTTCTAATACAGCGAGAAGTGTCTTTTTGCATTGCAAACAGGATTTTATTCATGCACAAAAAAAAATTATTATGTTTTTCACTATTTCTCTTCCCATTGCATAAAACGACTTTATCTGACCCAGAAATAAGGTTTTCAACATAAGCAGGAATAAGCTCCGTTAGACCGCTCAGAAGCTCTAAATCACTGTTACTGGTCATAGAGACGCTGGATTGAGCGAACTGACCACTGAAACTCTTGCCTAAAGGGATGTGCTAAAAAACTTCTAACACAGCGAGAAGTGTGTTTTTGCATTGCAAACAGGATTTTATTCATGCACAAAAAAAAAATATTATGTTTTTCACTATTTCTCTTCCCATTGCATAAAACGACTTTCTCTGACCCAGAAATAAGGTTTTCAACATAAGCAGGTATAAGCTCCGTTAGAGCGCTCAGAAGCTCTAAATCACTGTTATTAGTCATAGAGACGCTGGACGGAGCGATCTGACCACTGAAACTCTTTCCTAAAGGGATGTGCTAAAAAACTTCTAATACAGCGAGAAGTGTCTTTTTGCATTGCAAACAGGATTTTATTCATGCACAAAAAAAAATTATTATGTTTTTCACTATTTCTCTTCCCATTGCATAAAACGACTTTCTCTGACCCAGAAATAAGGTTTTCAACATAAGCAGCTATAAGCTCCGTTAGACCGCTCAGAAGCTCTAAATCACTGTTACTGGTCATAGAGACGCTGGACAGAGCGAACTGACCACTGAAACTCTTGCCTAAAGGGATGTGCTAAAAAACTTCTAACACAGCGAGAAGTGTCTTTTTGCATTGCAAACAGGATTTTATTCATGCACAAAAAAAAAATATTATGTTTTTCACTATTTCTCTTCCCATTGCATAAAACGACTTTCTCTGACCCAGAAATAAGGTTTTCAACATAAGCAGGAATAAGCTCCGTTAGACCGCTCAGAAGCTCTAAATCACTGTTACTGGTCATAGAGACGCTGGACTGAGCGATCTGACCACTGAAACTCTTTCCTAAAGGGATGTGCTAAAAAACTTCTAACACAGCGAGAAGTGTCTTTTTGCACTGCAAACAGGATTTTATTCATGCACAAAAAAAATTATTATGTTTTTCACTATTTCTCTTCCCATTGCATGAAACGACTTTCTCTGACCCAGAAATAAGGTTTTCAACATAAGCAGCTATAAGCTCCGTTAGACCGCTCAGAAGCTCTAAATCACTGTTACTGGTCATAGAGACGCTGGACAGAGCGAACTGACCACTGAAACTCTTGCCTAAAGGGATGTGCTAAAAAACTTCTAACACAGCGAGAAGTGTCTTTTTGCATTGCAAACAGGATTTTATTCATGCACAAAAAAAAAATCATATGTTTTTCACTATTTCTCTTCCCATTGCATAAAACGACTTTCTCTGACCCAGAAATAAGGTTTTCAACATAAGCAGGAATAAGCTCCGTTAGACCGATCAGAAGCTCTAAATCACTGTTACTGGTCATAGAGACGCTGGACTGAGCGATCTGACCACTGAAACTCTTTTCTAAAGGGATGTGCTAAAAAACTTCTAATACAGCGAGAAGTGTGTTTTTGCATTGCAAACAGGATTTTATTCGTGCACAAAAAAGAAATATTATGTTTTTCACTATTTCTCTTCCCATTGCATAAAACGACTTTCTCTGACCCAGAAATAAGGTTTTCAACATAAGCAGGAATAAGCTCCGTTAGACCGCTCAGAAGCTCTAAATCACTGTTACTGGTCATAGAGACGCTGGACAGAGCGATCTGACCACTGAAACTCTGGCCTAAAGGGATATGCTAAAAAACTTCTAACACAGCGAGAAGTGTCTTTTTGCATTGCAAACAGGATTTTATTCATGCACAAAAAAAAATTATTATGTTTTTCACTATTTCTCTTCCCATTGCATAAAACGACTTTCTCTGACCCAGAAATAAGGTTTTCAACATAAGCAGGAATAAGCTCCGTTAGACCGCTCAGAAGCTCTAAATCACTGTTACTGGTCATAGAGACGCTGGATTGAGCGAACTGACCACTGAAACTCTTGCCTAAAGGGATGTGCTAAAAAACTTCTAACACACCGAGAAGTGTGTTTTTGCATTGCAAACAGGATTTTATTCATGCACAAAAAATAAATATTATGTTTTTCACTATTTCTCTTCCCATTGCATAAAACGACTTTCTCTGACCCAGAAATAAGGTTTTCAACATAAGCAGCTATAAGCTCCGTTAGACCGCTCAGAAGCTCTAAATCACTGTTACTGGTCATAGAGACGCTGGACAGAGCGATCTGACCACTGAAACTCTTGCCTAAAGGGATGTGCTAAAAGCTTCTAACACAGCGAGAAGTGTGTTTTTGCATTGCAAACAGGATTTTATTCATGCACAAAAAAAAAATATTATGTTTTTCACTATTTCTCTTCCCATTGCATAAAACGACTTTCTCTGACCCAGAAATAAGGTTTTCAACATAAGCAGGAATAAGCTCCGTTAGACCGCTCAGAAGCTCTAAATCACTGTTACTGGTCATAGAGACGCTGGACTGAGCGATCTGACCACTGAAACTCTTTCCTAAAGGGATGTGCTAAAAAACTTCTAATACAGCGAGAAGTGTGTTTTTGCATTGCAAACAGGATTTTATTCATGCACAAAAAAGAAATATTATGTTTTTCACTATTTCTCTTCCCATTGCATAAAACGACTTTCTCTGACCCAGAAATAAGGTTTTCAATATAAGCAGGTATAAGCTCCGTTATACCGCTCAGAAGCTCTAAATCACTGTTTCTGGTCATAGAGACTCTGGACATAGCGATCTGACCACTGAAACTCTTGCCTAAAGGGATATGCTAAAAAACTTCTAACACAGCGAGAAGTGTCTTTTTGCACTGCAAACAGGATTTTATTCATGCACATAAAAAAATTATTATGTTTTTCACTATTTCTCTTCCCATTGCATGAAACGACTTTCTCTGACCCAGAAATAAGGTTTTCAACATAAGCAGGAATAAGCTCCGTTAGACCGCTCAGAAGCTCTAAATCACTGTTACTGGTCATAGAGACGCTGGACAGAGCGATCTGACCACTGAAACTCTGGCCTAAAGGGATATGCTAAAAAACTTCTAACACAGCGAGAAGTGTCTTTTTGCATTGCAAACAGGATTTTATTCATGCACAAAAAAAAATTATTATGTTTTTCACTATTTCTCTTCCCATTGCATAAAACGACTTTCTCTGACCCAGAAATAAGGTTTTCAACATAAGCAGGAATAAGCTCCGTTAGACCGCTCAGAAGCTCTAAATCACTGTTACTGGTCATAGAGACGCTGGACTGAGCGATCTGACTACTGAAACTCTTTCCTAAAGGGATGTGCTAAAAAACTTCTAATACAGCGAGAAGTGTGTTTTTGCATTGCAAACAGGATTTTATTCATGCACAAAAAAAAATTATTATGTTTTTCACTATTTCTCTTCCCATTGCATGAAACGACTTTCTCTGACCCAGAAATAAGGTTTTCAACATAAGCAGCTATAAGCTCCGTTAGACCGCTCAGAAGCTCTAAATCACTGTTACTGGTCATAGAGACGCTGGACAGAGCGATCTGACCACTGAAACTCTTGCCTAAAGGGATGTGCTAAAAAACTTCTAATACAGCGAGAAGTGTGTTTTTGCATTGCAAACAGGATTTTATTCATGCACAAAAAAAAAATATTATGTTTTTCACTATTTCTCTTCCCATTGCATAAAACGACTTTCTCTGACCCAGAAATAAGGTTTTCAACATAAGCAGGAATAAGCTCCGTTAGACCGCTCAGAAGCTCTAAATCACTGTTACTGGTCATAGAGACGCTGGACAGAGCGATCTGACCACTGAAACTCTTGCCTAAAGGGATGTGCTAAAAAAATTTCTAATACAGCGAGAAGTGTCTTTTTGCATTGCAAACAGGATTTTATTCATGCACAAAAAAAAATTATTATGTTTTTCACTATTTCTCTTCCCACTGCATAAAACGACTTTCTCTGACCCAGAAATAAGGTTTTCAACATAAGCAGGTATAAGCTCCGTTAGACCGCTCAGAAGCTCTAAATCACTCTTATTAGTCATTGAGACGCTGGACGGAGCGATCTGACCACTGAAACTCTTTCCTAAAGGGATGTGCTAAAAAACTTCTAATACAGCGAGAAGTGCCTTTTTGCATTGCAAACAGGATTTTATTCATGCACAAAAAAAAATTATTATGTTTTTCACTATTTCTCTTCCCATTGCATAAAACGACTTTCTCTGACCCAGAAATAAGGTTTTCAACATAAGCAGGAATAAGCTCCGTTAGACCGCTCAGAAGCTCTAAATCACTGTTACTGGTCATAGAGACGCTGGACAGAGCGATCTGACCACTGAAACTCTTGCCTAAAGGGATGTGCTAAAAAACTTCTAACACAGCGAGAAGTGTCTTTTTGCATTGCAAACAGGATTTTATTCATGCACAAGAAAAAAAATCATATGTTTTTCACTATTTCTCTTCCGATTGCATAAAACGACTTTCTCTGACCCAGAAAAAAATTTTTCAACATAAGCAGCTATAAGCTCCGTTAGACCGCTCAGAAGCTCTAAATCACTGTTACTGGTCATAGAGACGCTGGACAGAGCGATCTGACCACTGAAACTCTTGCCTAAAGGGATGTGCTAAAAAACTTCTAACACAGCGAGAAGTGTCTTTTTGCATTGCAAACAGGATTTTATTCATGCACAAAAAAAAATTATTATGTTTTTCACTATTTCTCTTCCCATTGCATAAAACGACTTTCTCTGACCCAGAAATAAGGTTTTCAACATAAGCAGGAATAAGCTCCGTTAGACCGCTCAGAAGCTCTAAATCACTGTTACTGGTCATAGAGACGCTGGATTGAGCGAACTGACCACTGAAACTCTTGCCTAAAGGGATGTGCTAAAAAACTTCTAACACAGCGAGAAGTGTGTTTTTGCATTGCAAACAGGATTTTATTCATGCACAAAAAAAAAATATTATGTTTTTCACTATTTCTCTTCCCATTGCATAAAACGACTTTCTCTGACCCAGAAATAAGGTTTTCAACATAAGCAGGTATAAGATCCGTTAGAGCGCTCAGAAGCTCTAAATCACTGTTATTAGTCATAGAGACGCTGGACGGAGCGATCTGACCACTGAAACTCTTTCCTAAAGGGATGTGCTAAAAAACTTCTAATACAGCGAGAAGTGTCTTTTTGCATTGCAAACAGGATTTTATTCATGCACAAAAAAAAATTATTATGTTTTTCACTATTTCTCTTCCCATTGCATAAAACGACTTTATCTGACCCAGAAATAAGGTTTTCAACATAAGCAGGAATAAGCTCCGTTAGACCGCTCAGAAGCTCTAAATCACTGTTACTGGTCATAGAGACGCTGGATTGAGCGAACTGACCACTGAAACTCTTGCCTAAAGGGATGTGCTAAAAAACTTCTAACACAGCGAGAAGTGTGTTTTTGCATTGCAAACAGGATTTTATTCATGCACAAAAAAAAAATATTATGTTTTTCACTATTTCTCTTCCCATTGCATAAAACGACTTTCTCTGACCCAGAAATAAGGTTTTCAACATAAGCAGGTATAAGCTCCGTTAGAGCGCTCAGAAGCTCTAAATCACTGTTATTAGTCATAGAGACGCTGGACGGAGCGATCTGACCACTGAAACTCTTTCCTAAAGGGATGTGCTAAAAAACTTCTAATACAGCGAGAAGTGTCTTTTTGCATTGCAAACAGGATTTTATTCATGCACAAAAAAAAATTATTATGTTTTTCACTATTTCTCTTCCCATTGCATAAAACGACTTTCTCTGACCCAGAAATAAGGTTTTCAACATAAGCAGCTATAAGCTCCGTTAGACCGCTCAGAAGCTCTAAATCACTGTTACTGGTCATAGAGACGCTGGACAGAGCGATCTTACCACTGAAACTCTTGCCTAAAGGGATGTGCTAAAAAACTTCTAACACAGCGAGAAGTGTCTTTTTGCATTGCAAACAGGATTTTATTCATGCACAAAAAAAAAATATTATGTTTTTCACTATTTCTCTTCCCATTGCATAAAACGACTTTCTCTGACCCAGAAATAAGGTTTTCAACGTAAGCAGGAATAAGCTCCGTTAGACCGCTCAGAAGCTCTAAATCACTGTTACTGGTCATAGAGACGCTGGACTGAGCGATCTGACCACTGAAACTCTTTCCTAAAGGGATGTGCTAAAAAACTTCTAACACAGCGAGAAGTGTCTTTTTGCACTGCAAACAGGATTTTATTCATGCACAAAAAAAATTATTATGTTTTTCACTATTTCTCTTCCCATTGCATGAAACGACTTTCTCTGACCCAGAAATAAGGTTTTCAACATAAGCAGCTATAAGCTCCGTTAGACCGCTCAGAAGCTCTAAATCACTGTTACTGGTCATAGAGACGCTGGACAGAGCGAACTGACCACTGAAACTCTTGCCTAAAGGGATGTGCTAAAAAACTTCTAACACAGCGAGAAGTGTCTTTTTGCATTGCAAACAGGATTTTATTCATGCACAAAAAAAAAATCATATGTTTTTCACTATTTCTCTTCCCATTGCATAAAACGACTTTCTCTGACCCAGAAATAAGGTTTTCAACATAAGCAGGAATAAGCTCCGTTAGACCGATCAGAAGCTCTAAATCACTGTTACTGGTCATAGAGACGCTGGACTGAGCGATCTGACCACTGAAACTCTTTCCTAAAGGGATGTGCTAAAAAACTTCTAATACAGCGAGAAGTGTGTTTTTGCATTGCAAACAGGATTTTATTCGTGCACAAAAAAGAAATATTATGTTTTTCACTATTTCTCTTCCCATTGCATAAAACGACTTTCTCTGACCCAGAAATAAGGTTTTCAACATAAGCAGGAATAAGCTCCGTTAGACCGCTCAGAAGCTCTAAATCACTGTTACTGGTCATAGAGACGCTGGACAGAGCGATCTGACCACTGAAACTCTGGCCTAAAGGGATATGCTAAAAAACTTCTAACACAGCGAGAAGTGTCTTTTTGCATTGCAAACAGGATTTTATTCATGCACAAAAAAAAATTATTATGTTTTTCACTATTTCTCTTCCCATTGCATAAAACGACTTTCTCTGACCCAGAAATAAGGTTTTCAACATAAGCAGGAATAAGCTCCGTTAGACCGCTCAGAAGCTCTAAATCACTGTTACTGGTCATAGAGACGCTGGATTGAGCGAACTGACCACTGAAACTCTTGCCTAAAGGGATGTGCTAAAAAACTTCTAACACACCGAGAAGTGTCTTTTTGCATTGCAAACAGGATTTTATTCATGCACAAAAAATAAATATTATGTTTTTCACTATTTCTCTTCCCATTGCATAAAACGACTTTCTCTGACCCAGAAATAAGGTTTTCAACATAAGCAGCTATAAGCTCCGTTAGACCGCTCAGAAGCTCTAAATCACTGTTACTGGTCATAGAGACGCTGGACAGAGCGATCTGACCACTGAAACTCTTGCCTAAAGGGATGTGCTAAAAGCTTCTAACACAGCGAGAAGTGTGTTTTTGCATTGCAAACAGGATTTTATTCATGCACAAAAAAAAAATATTATGTTTTTCACTATTTCTCTTCCCATTGCATAAAACGACTTTCTCTGACCCAGAAATAAGGTTTTCAACATAAGCAGGAATAAGCTCCGTTAGACCGCTCAGAAGCTCTAAATCACTGTTACTGGTCATAGAGACGCTGGACTGAGCGATCTGACCACTGAAACTCTTTCCTAAAGGGATGTGCTAAAAAACTTCTAATACAGCGAGAAGTGTGTTTTTGGATTGCAAACAGGATTTTATTCATGCACAAAAAAGAAATATTATGTTTTTCACTATTTCTCTTCCCATTGCATAAAACGACTTTCTCTGACCCAGAAATAAGGTTTTCAATATAAGCAGGTATAAGCTCCGTTATACCGCTCAGAAGCTCTAAATCACTGTTTCTGGTCATAGAGACTCTGGACATAGCGATCTGACCACTGAAACTCTTGCCTAAAGGGATATGCTAAAAAACTTCTAACACAGCGAGAAGTGTCTTTTTGCACTGCAAACAGGATTTTATTCATGCACAAAAAAAATTATTATGTTTTTCACTATTTCTCTTCCCATTGCATGAAACGACTTTCTCTGACCCAGAAATAAGGTTTTCAACATAAGCAGCTATAAGCTCCGTTAGACCGCTCAGAAGCTCTAAATCACTGTTACTGGTCATAGAGACGCTGGACAGAGCGATCTGACCACTGAAACTCTTGCCTAAAGGGATGTGCTAAAAAACTTCTAACACAGCGAGAAGTGTCTTTTTGCATTGCAAACAGGATTTTATTCATGCACAAAAAAAAAATCATATGTTTTTCACTATTTCTCTTCCCATTGCATAAAACGACTTTCTCTGACCCAGAAATAAGGTTTTCAACATAAGCAGCTATAAGCTCCGTTAGACCGCTCAGAAGCTCTAAATCACTGTTACTGGTCATAGAGACGCTGGACAGAGCGATCTGACCACTGAAACTCTGGCCTAAAGGGATATGCTAAAAAACTTCTAACACAGCGAGAAGTGTCTTTTTGCATTGCAAACAGGATTTTATTCATGCACAAAAAAAAATTATTATGTTTTTCATTATTTCTCTTCCCATTGCATAAAACGACTTTCTCTGACCCAGAAATAAGGTTTTCAACATAAGCAGGAATAAGCTCCGTTAGACCGCTCAGAAGCTCTAAATCACTGTTACTGGTCATAGAGACGCTGGACAGAGCGATCTGACCACTGAAACTCTGGCCTAAAGGGATATGCTAAAAAACTTCTAACACAGCGAGAAGTGTCTTTTTGCATTGCAAACAGGATTTTATTCATGCACAAAAAAAAATTATTATGTTTTTCACTATTTCTCTTCCCATTGCATAAAACGACTTTCTCTGACCCAGAAATAAGGTTTTCAACATAAGCAGGAATAAGCTCCGTTAGACCGCTCAGAAGCTCTAAATCACTGTTACTGGTCATAGAGACACTGGATTGAGCGAACTGACCACTGAAACTCTTGCCTAAAGGGATGTGCTAAAAAACTTCTAACACAGCGAGAAGTGTGTTTTTGCATTGCAAACAGGATTTTATTCATGCACAAAAAAGAAATATTATGTTTTTCACTATTTCTCTTCCCATTGCATAAAACGACTTTCTCTGACCCAGAAATAAGGTTTTCAACATAAGCAGCTATAAGCTCCGTTAGACCGCTCAGAAGCTCTAAATCACTGTTACTGGTCATAGAGACGCTGGACAGAGCGATCTGACCACTGAAACTCTTGCCTAAAGGGATGTGCTAAAAGCTTCTAACACAGCGAGAAGTGTGTTTTTGCATTGCAAACAGGATTTTATTCATGCACAAAAAAAAAATATTATGTTTTTCACTATTTCTCTTCCCATTGCATAAAACGACTTTCTCTGACCCAGAAATAAGGTTTTCAACATAAGCAGGAATAAGCTCCGTTAGACCGCTCAGAAGCTCTAAATCACTGTTACTGGTCATAGAGACGCTGGACTGAGCGATCTGACCACTGAAACTCTTGCCTAAAGGGATGTGCTAAAAAAACTTCTAATACAGCGAGAAGTGTCTTTTTGCATTGCAAACAGGATTTTATTCATGCACAAAAAAAAATTATTATGTTTTTCACTATTTCTCTTCCCACTGCATAAAACGACTTTCTCTGACCCAGAAATAAGGTTTTCAACATAAGCAGGTATAAGCTCCGTTAGACCGCTCAGAAGCTCTAAATCACTCTTATTAGTCATTGAGACGCTGGACGGAGCGATCTGACCACTGAAACTCTTTCCTAAAGGGATGTGCTAAAAAACTTCTAATACAGCGAGAAGTGTCTTTTTGCATTGCAAACAGGATTTTATTCATGCACAAAAAAAAATCATATGTTTTTCACTATTTCTCTTCCCATTGCATAAAACGACTTTCTCTGACCCAGAAATAAGGTTTTCAACATAAGCAGCTATAAGCTCCGTTAGACCGCTCAGAAGCTCTAAATCACTGTTACTGGTCATAGAGACGCTGGACAGAGCGATCTGACCACTGAAACTCTTGCCTAAAGGGATGTGCTAAAAAACTTCTAACACAGCGAGAAGTGTCTTTTTGCATTGCAAACAGGATTTTATTCATGCACAAAAAAAAAATATTATGTTTTTTACTATTTCTCTTCCCATTGCATAAAACGACTTTCTCTGACCCAGAAATAAGGTTTTCAACATAAGCAGGAATAAGCTCCGTTAGACCGCTCAGAAGCTCTAAATCACTGTTACTGGTCATAGAGACGCTGGACTGAGCGATCTGACTACTGAAACTCTTTCCTAAAGGGATGTGCTAAAAAACTTCTAATACAGCGAGAAGTGTGTTTTTGCATTGCAAACAGGATTTTATTCATGCACAAAAAAGAAATATTATGTTTTTCACTATTTCTCTTCCCATTGCATAAAACGACTTTCTCTGACCCAGAAATAAGGTTTTCAATATAAGCAGGTATAAGCTCCGTTATACCGCTCAGAAGCTCTAAATCACTGTTTCTGGTCATAGAGACTCTGGACATAGCGATCTGACCACTGAAACTCTTGCCTAAAGGGATATGCTAAAAAACTTCTAACACAGCGAGAAGTGTCTTTTTGCACTGCAAACAGGATTTTATTCATGCACAAAAAAAATTATTATGTTTTTCACTATTTCTCTTCCCATTGCATGAAACGACTTTCTCTGACCCAGAAATAAGGTTTTCAACATAAGCAGCTATAAGCTCCGTTAGACCGCTCAGAAGCTCTAAATCACTGTTACTGGTCATAGAGACGCTGGACAGAGCGATCTGACCACTGAAACTCTTGCCTAAAGGGATGTGCTAAAAAACTTCTAACACAGCGAGAAGTGTCTTTTTGCATTGCAAACAGGATTTTATTCATGCACAAAAAAAAAATCATATGTTTTTCACTATTTCTCTTCCCATTGCATAAAACGACTTTCTCTGACCCAGAAATAAGGTTTTCAACATAAGCAGCTATAAGCTCCGTTAGACCGCTCAGAAGCTCTAAATCACTGTTACTGGTCATAGAGACGCTGGACAGAGCGATCTGACCACTGAAACTCTGGCCTAAAGGGATATGCTAAAAAACTTCTAACACAGCGAGAAGTGTCTTTTTGCATTGCAAACAGGATTTTATTCATGCACAAAAAAAAATTATGTTTTTCACTATTTCTCTTCCCATTGCATAAAACGACTTTCTCTGACCCAGAAATAAGGTTTTCAACATAAGCAGGAATAAGCTCCGTTAGACCGCTCAGAAGCTCTAAATCACTGTTACTGGTCATAGAGACGCTGGACAGAGCGATCTGACCACTGAAACTCTGGCCTAAAGGGATATGCTAAAAAACTTCTAACACAGCGAGAAGTGTCTTTTTGCATTGCAAACAGGATTTTATTCATGCACAAAAAAAAATTATTATGTTTTTCACTATTTCTCTTCCCATTGCATAAAACGACTTTCTCTGACCCAGAAATAAGGTTTTCAACATAAGCAGGAATAAGCTCCGTTAGACCGCTCAGAAGCTCTAAATCACTGTTACTGGTCATAGAGACCCTGGATTGAGCGAACTGACCACTGAAACTCTTGCCTAAAGGGATGTGCTAAAAAACTTCTAACAAAGCGAGAAGTGTGTTTTTGCATTGCAAACAGGATTTTATTCATGCACAAAAAAGAAATATTATGTTTTTCACTATTTCTCTTCCCATTGCATAAAACGACTTTCTCTGACCCAGAAATAAGGTTTTCAACATAAGCAGCTATAAGCTCCGTTAGACCGCTCAGAAGCTCTAAATCACTGTTACTGGTCATAGAGACGCTGGACAGAGCGATCTGACCACTGAAACTCTTGCCTAAAGGGATGTGCTAAAAGCTTCTAACACAGCGAGAAGTGTGTTTTTGCATTGCAAACAGGATTTTATTCATGCACAAAAAAAAAATATTATGTTTTTCACTATTTCTCTTCCCATTGCATAAAACGACTTTCTCTGACCCAGAAATAAGGTTTTCAACATAAGCAGGAATAAGCTCCGTTAGACCGCTCAGAAGCTCTAAATCACTGTTACTGGTCATAGAGACGCTGGACTGAGCGATCTGACCACTGAAACTCTTGCCTAAAGGGATGTGCTAAAAAAACTTCTAATACAGCGAGAAGTGTCTTTTTGCATTGCAAACAGGATTTTATTCATGCACAAAAAAAAATTATTATGTTTTTCACTATTTCTCTTCCCACTGCATAAAACGACTTTCTCTGATCCAGAAATAAGGTTTTCAACATAAGCAGGTATAAGCTCCGTTAGACCACTCAGAAGCTCTAAATCACTCTTATTAGTCATTGAGACGCTGGACGGAGCGATCTGACCACTGAAACTCTTTCCTAAAGGGATGTGCTAAAAAACTTCTAATACAGCGAGAAGTGTCTTTTTGCATTGCAAACAGGATTTTATTCATGCACAAAAAAAAATCATATGTTTTTCACTATTTCTCTTCCCATTGCATAAAACGACTTTCTCTGACCCAGAAATAAGGTTTTCAACATAAGCAGGAATAAGCTCCGTTAGACCGCTCAGAAGCTCTAAATCACTGTTACTGGTCATAGAGACGCTGGATTGAGCGAACTGACCACTGAAACTCTTGCCTAAAGGGATGTGCTAAAAAACTTCTAACACACCGAGAAGTGTGTTTTTGCATTGCAAACAGGATTTTATTCATGCACAAAAAATAAATATTATGTTTTTCACTATTTCTCTTCCCATTGCATAAAACGACTTTCTCTGACCCAGAAATAAGGTTTTCAACATAAGCAGCTATAAGCTCCGTTAGACCGCTCAGAAGCTCTAAATCACTGTTACTGGTCATAGAGACGCTGGACAGAGCGATCTGACCACTGAAACTCTTGCCTAAAGGGATGTGTTAAAAGCTTCTAACACAGCGAGAAGTGTGTTTTTGCATTGCAAACAGGATTTTATTCATGCACAAAAAAAAAATATTATGTTTTTCACTATTTCTCTTCCCATTGCATAAAACGACTTTCTCTGACCCAGAAATAAGGTTTTCAACATAAGCAGGAATAAGCTCCGTTAGACCGCTCAGAAGCTCTAAATCACTGTTACTGGTCATAGAGACGCTGGACTGAGCGATCTGACCACTGAAACTCTTTCCTAAAGGGATGTGCTAAAAAACTTCTAATACAGCGAGAAGTGTGTTTTTGCATTGCAAACAGGATTTTATTCATGCACAAAAAAGAAATATTATGTTTTTCACTATTTCTCTTCCCATTGCATAAAACGACTTTCTCTGACCCAGAAATAAGGTTTTCAATATAAGCAGGTATAAGCTCCGTTATACCGCTCAGAAGCTCTAAATCACTGTTTCTGGTCATAGAGACTCTGGACATAGCGATCTGACCACTGAAACTCTTGCCTAAAGGGATATGCTAAAAAACTTCTAACACAGCGAGAAGTGTCTTTTTGCACTGCAAACAGGATTTTATTCATGCACAAAAAAAATTATTATGTTTTTCACTATTTCTCTTCCCATTGCATGAAACGACTTTCTCTGACCCAGAAATAAGGTTTTCAACATAAGCAGCTATAAGCTCCGTTAGACCGCTCAGAAGCTCTAAATCACTGTTACTGGTCATAGAGACGCTGGACAGAGCGATCTGACCACTGAAACTCTTGCCTAAAGGGATGTGCTAAAAAACTTCTAACACAGCGAGAAGTGTCTTTTTGCATTGCAAACAGGATTTTATTCATGCACAAAAAAAAAATCATATGTTTTTCACTATTTCTCTTCCCATTGCATAAAACGACTTTCTCTGACCCAGAAATAAGGTTTTCAACATAAGCAGCTATAAGCTCCGTTAGACCGCTCAGAAGCTCTAAATCACTGTTACTGGTCATAGAGACGCTGGACAGAGCGATCTGACCACTGAAACTCTGGCCTAAAGGGATATGCTAAAAAACTTCTAACACAGCGAGAAGTGTCTTTTTGCATTGCAAACAGGATTTTATTCATGCACAAAAAAAAATTATTATGTTTTTCATTATTTCTCTTCCCATTGCATAAAACGACTTTCTCTGACCCAGAAATAAGGTTTTCAACATAAGCAGGAATAAGCTCCGTTAGACCGCTCAGAAGCTCTAAATCACTGTTACTGGTCATAGAGACGCTGGACAGAGCGATCTGACCACTGAAACTCTGGCCTAAAGGGATATGCTAAAAAACTTCTAACACAGCGAGAAGTGTCTTTTTGCATTGCAAACAGGATTTTATTCATGCACAAAAAAAAATTATTATGTTTTTCACTATTTCTCTTCCCATTGCATAAAACGACTTTCTCTGACCCAGAAATAAGGTTTTCAACATAAGCAGGAATAAGCTCCGTTAGACCGCTCAGAAGCTCTAAATCACTGTTACTGGTCATAGAGACGCTGGACTGAGCGATCTGACCACTGAAACTCTTGCCTAAAGGGATGTGCTAAAAAAACTTCTAATACAGCGAGAAGTGTCTTTTTGCATTGCAAACAGGATTTTATTCATGCACAAAAAAAAATTATTATGTTTTTCACTATTTCTCTTCCCACTGCATAAAACGACTTTCTCTGACCCAGAAATAAGGTTTTCAACATAAGCAGGTATAAGCTCCGTTAGACCGCTCAGAAGCTCTAAATCACTCTTATTAGTCATTGAGACGCTGGACGGAGCGATCTGACCACTGAAACTCTTTCCTAAAGGGATGTGCTAAAAAACTTCTAATACAGCGAGAAGTGTCTTTTTGCATTGCAAACAGGATTTTATTCATGCACAAAAAAAAATCATATGTTTTTCACTATTTCTCTTCCCATTGCATAAAACGACTTTCTCTGACCCAGAAATAAGGTTTTCAACATAAGCAGCTATAAGCTCCGTTAGACCGCTCAGAAGCTCTAAATCACTGTTACTGGTCATAGAGACGCTGGACAGAGCGATCTGACCACTGAAACTCTTGCCTAAAGGGATGTGCTAAAAAACTTCTAACACAGCGAGAAGTGTCTTTTTGCATTGCAAACAGGATTTTATTCATGCACAAAAAAAAAATATTATGTTTTTCACTATTTCTCTTCCCATTGCATAAAACGACTTTCTCTGACCCAGAAATAAGGTTTTCAACATAAGCAGGAATAAGCTCCGTTAGACCGCTCAGAAGCTCTAAATCACTGTTACTGGTCATAGAGACGCTGGACTGAGCGATCTGACTACTGAAACTCTTTCCTAAAGGGATGTGCTAAAAAACTTCTAATACAGCGAGAAGTGTGTTTTTGCATTGCAAACAGGATTTTATTCATGCACAAAAAAAATTATTATGTTTTTCACTATTTCTCTTCCCATTGCATGAAACGACTTTCTCTGACCCAGAAATAAGGTTTTCAACATAAGCAGCTATAAGCTCCGTTAGACCGCTCAGAAGCTCTAAATCACTGTTACTGGTCATAGAGACGCTGGACAGAGCGATCTGACCACTGAAACTCTTGCCTAAAGGGATGTGCTAAAAAACTTCTAACACAGCGAGAAGTGTCTTTTTGCATTGCAAACAGGATTTTATTCATGCACAAAAAAAAAATCATATGTTTTTCACTATTTCTCTTCCCATTGCATAAAACGACTTTCTCTGACCCAGAAATAAGGTTTTCAACATAAGCAGCTATAAGCTCCGTTAGACCGCTCAGAAGCTCTAAATCACTGTTACTGGTCATAGAGACGCTGGACAGAGCGATCTGACCACTGAAACTCTGGCCTAAAGGGATATGCTAAAAAACTTCTAACACAGCGAGAAGTGTCTTTTTGCATTGCAAACAGGATTTTATTCATGCACAAAAAAAAATTATGTTTTTCACTATTTCTCTTCCCATTGCATAAAACGACTTTCTCTGACCCAGAAATAAGGTTTTCAACATAAGCAGGAATAAGCTCCGTTAGACCGCTCAGAAGCTCTAAATCACTGTTACTGGTCATAGAGACGCTGGACAGAGCGATCTGACCACTGAAACTCTGGCCTAAAGGGATATGCTAAAAAACTTCTAACACAGCGAGAAGTGTCTTTTTGCATTGCAAACAGGATTTTATTCATGCACAAAAAAAAATTATTATGTTTTTCACTATTTCTCTTCCCATTGCATAAAACGACTTTCTCTGACCCAGAAATAAGGTTTTCAACATAAGCAGGAATAAGCTCCGTTAGACCGCTCAGAAGCTCTAAATCACTGTTACTGGTCATAGAGACCCTGGATTGAGCGAACTGACCACTGAAACTCTTGCCTAAAGGGATGTGCTAAAAAACTTCTAACACAGCGAGAAGTGTGTTTTTGCATTGCAAACAGGATTTTATTCATGCACAAAAAAGAAATATTATGTTTTTCACTATTTCTCTTCCCATTGCATAAAACGACTTTCTCTGACCCAGAAATAAGGTTTTCAACATAAGCAGCTATAAGCTCCGTTAGACCGCTCAGAAGCTCTAAATCACTGTTACTGGTCATAGAGACGCTGGACAGAGCGATCTGACCACTGAAACTCTTGCCTAAAGGGATGTGCTAAAAGCTTCTAACACAGCGAGAAGTGTGTTTTTGCATTGCAAACAGGATTTTATTCATGCACAAAAAAAAAATATTATGTTTTTCACTATTTCTCTTCCCATTGCATAAAACGACTTTCTCTGACCCAGAAATAAGGTTTTCAACATAAGCAGGAATAAGCTCCGTTAGACCGCTCAGAAGCTCTAAATCACTGTTACTGGTCATAGAGACGCTGGACTGAGCGATCTGACCACTGAAACTCTTGCCTAAAGGGATGTGCTAAAAAAACTTCTAATACAGCGAGAAGTGTCTTTTTGCATTGCAAACAGGATTTTATTCATGCACAAAAAAAAATTATTATGTTTTTCACTATTTCTCTTCCCACTGCATAAAACGACTTTCTCTGATCCAGAAATAAGGTTTTCAACATAAGCAGGTATAAGCTCCGTTAGACCACTCAGAAGCTCTAAATCACTCTTATTAGTCATTGAGACGCTGGACGGAGCGATCTGACCACTGAAACTCTTTCCTAAAGGGATGTGCTAAAAAACTTCTAATACAGCGAGAAGTGTCTTTTTGCATTGCAAACAGGATTTTATTCATGCACAAAAAAAAATCATATGTTTTTCACTATTTCTCTTCCCATTGCATAAAACGACTTTCTCTGACCCAGAAATAAGGTTTTCAACATAAGCAGGAATAAGCTCCGTTAGACCGCTCAGAAGCTCTAAATCACTGTTACTGGTCATAGAGACGCTGGATTGAGCGAACTGACCACTGAAACTCTTGCCTAAAGGGATGTGCTAAAAAACTTCTAACACACCGAGAAGTGTGTTTTTGCATTGCAAACAGGATTTTATTCATGCACAAAAAATAAATATTATGTTTTTCACTATTTCTCTTCCCATTGCATAAAACGACTTTCTCTGACCCAGAAATAAGGTTTTCAACATAAGCAGCTATAAGCTCCGTTAGACCGCTCAGAAGCTCTAAATCACTGTTACTGGTCATAGAGACGCTGGACAGAGCGATCTGACCACTGAAACTCTTGCCTAAAGGGATGTGCTAAAAGCTTCTAACACAGCGAGAAGTGTGTTTTTGCATTGCAAACAGGATTTTATTCATGCACAAAAAAAAAATATTATGTTTTTCACTATTTCTCTTCCCATTGCATAAAACGACTTTCTCTGACCCAGAAATAAGGTTTTCAACATAAGCAGGAATAAGCTCCGTTAGACCGCTCAGAAGCTCTAAATCACTGTTACTGGTCATAGAGACGCTGGACTGAGCGATCTGACCACTGAAACTCTTTCCTAAAGGGATGTGCTAAAAAACTTCTAATACAGCGAGAAGTGTGTTTTTGCATTGCAAACAGGATTTTATTCATGCACAAAAAAGAAATATTATGTTTTTCACTATTTCTCTTCCCATTGCATAAAACGACTTTCTCTGACCCAGAAATAAGGTTTTCAATATAAGCAGGTATAAGCTCCGTTATACCGCTCAGAAGCTCTAAATCACTGTTTCTGGTCATAGAGACTCTGGACATAGCGATCTGACCACTGAAACTCTTGCCTAAAGGGATATGCTAAAAAACTTCTAACACAGCGAGAAGTGTCTTTTTGCACTGCAAACAGGATTTTATTCATGCACAAAAAAAATTATTATGTTTTTCACTATTTCTCTTCCCATTGCATGAAACGACTTTCTCTGACCCAGAAATAAGGTTTTCAACATAAGCAGCTATAAGCTCCGTTAGACCGCTCAGAAGCTCTAAATCACTGTTACTGGTCATAGAGACGCTGGACAGAGCGATCTGACCACTGAAACTCTTGCCTAAAGGGATGTGCTAAAAAACTTCTAACACAGCGAGAAGTGTCTTTTTGCATTGCAAACAGGATTTTATTCATGCACAAAAAAAAAATCATATGTTTTTCACTATTTCTCTTCCCATTGCATAAAACGACTTTCTCTGACCCAGAAATAAGGTTTTCAACATAAGCAGCTATAAGCTCCGTTAGACCGCTCAGAAGCTCTAAATCACTGTTACTGGTCATAGAGACGCTGGACAGAGCGATCTGACCACTGAAACTCTGGCCTAAAGGGATATGCTAAAAAACTTCTAACACAGCGAGAAGTGTCTTTTTGCATTGCAAACAGGATTTTATTCATGCACAAAAAAAAATTATTATGTTTTTCATTATTTCTCTTCCCATTGCATAAAACGACTTTCTCTGACCCAGAAATAAGGTTTTCAACATAAGCAGGAATAAGCTCCGTTAGACCGCTCAGAAGCTCTAAATCACTGTTACTGGTCATAGAGACGCTGGACAGAGCGATCTGACCACTGAAACTCTGGCCTAAAGGGATATGCTAAAAAACTTCTAACACAGCGAGAAGTGTCTTTTTGCATTGCAAACAGGATTTTATTCATGCACAAAAAAAAATTATTATGTTTTTCACTATTTCTCTTCCCATTGCATAAAACGACTTTCTCTGACCCAGAAATAAGGTTTTCAACATAAGCAGGAATAAGCTCCGTTAGACCGCTCAGAAGCTCTAAATCACTGTTACTGGTCATAGAGACACTGGATTGAGCGAACTGACCACTGAAACTCTTGCCTAAAGGGATGTGCTAAAAAACTTCTAACACAGCGAGAAGTGTGTTTTTGCATTGCAAACAGGATTTTATTCATGCACAAAAAAGAAATATTATGTTTTTCACTATTTCTCTTCCCATTGCATAAAACGACTTTCTCTGACCCAGAAATAAGGTTTTCAACATAAGCAGGAATAAGCTCCGTTAGACCGCTCAGAAGCTCTAAATCACTGTTACTGGTCATAGAGACGCTGGACTGAGCGATCTGACCACTGAAACTCTTGCCTAAAGGGATGTGCTAAAAAAACTTCTAATACAGCGAGAAGTGTCTTTTTGCATTGCAAACAGGATTTTATTCATGCACAAAAAAAAATTATTATGTTTTTCACTATTTCTCTTCCCACTGCATAAAACGACTTTCTCTGACCCAGAAATAAGGTTTTCAACATAAGCAGGTATAAGCTCCGTTAGACCGCTCAGAAGCTCTAAATCACTCTTATTAGTCATTGAGACGCTGGACGGAGCGATCTGACCACTGAAACTCTTTCCTAAAGGGATGTGCTAAAAAACTTCTAATACAGCGAGAAGTGTCTTTTTGCATTGCAAACAGGATTTTATTCATGCACAAAAAAAAATCATATGTTTTTCACTATTTCTCTTCCCATTGCATAAAACGACTTTCTCTGACCCAGAAATAAGGTTTTCAACATAAGCAGCTATAAGCTCCGTTAGACCGCTCAGAAGCTCTAAATCACTGTTACTGGTCATAGAGACGCTGGACAGAGCGATCTGACCACTGAAACTCTTGCCTAAAGGGATGTGCTAAAAAACTTCTAACACAGCGAGAAGTGTCTTTTTGCATTGCAAACAGGATTTTATTCATGCACAAAAAAAAAATATTATGTTTTTCACTATTTCTCTTCCCATTGCATAAAACGACTTTCTCTGACCCAGAAATAAGGTTTTCAACATAAGCAGGAATAAGCTCCGTTAGACCGCTCAGAAGCTCTAAATCACTGTTACTGGTCATAGAGACGCTGGACTGAGCGATCTGACTACTGAAACTCTTTCCTAAAGGGATGTGCTAAAAAACTTCTAATACAGCGAGAAGTGTGTTTTTGCATTGCAAACAGGATTTTATTCATGCACAAAAAAGAAATATTATGTTTTTCACTATTTCTCTTCCCATTGCATAAAACGACTTTCTCTGACCCAGAAATAAGGTTTTCAATATAAGCAGGTATAAGCTCCGTTATACCGCTCAGAAGCTCTAAATCACTGTTTCTGGTCATAGAGACTCTGGACATAGCGATCTGACCACTGAAACTCTTGCCTAAAGGGATATGCTAAAAAACTTCTAACACAGCGAGAAGTGTCTTTTTGCACTGCAAACAGGATTTTATTCATGCACAAAAAAAATTATTATGTTTTTCACTATTTCTCTTCCCATTGCATGAAACGACTTTCTCTGACCCAGAAATAAGGTTTTCAACATAAGCAGCTATAAGCTCCGTTAGACCGCTCAGAAGCTCTAAATCACTGTTACTGGTCATAGAGACGCTGGACAGAGCGATCTGACCACTGAAACTCTTGCCTAAAGGGATGTGCTAAAAAACTTCTAACACAGCGAGAAGTGTCTTTTTGCATTGCAAACAGGATTTTATTCATGCACAAAAAAAAAATCATATGTTTTTCACTATTTCTCTTCCCATTGCATAAAACGACTTTCTCTGACCCAGAAATAAGGTTTTCAACATAAGCAGCTATAAGCTCCGTTAGACCGCTCAGAAGCTCTAAATCACTGTTACTGGTCATAGAGACGCTGGACAGAGCGATCTGACCACTGAAACTCTGGCCTAAAGGGATATGCTAAAAAACTTCTAACACAGCGAGAAGTGTCTTTTTGCATTGCAAACAGGATTTTATTCATGCACAAAAAAAAATTATGTTTTTCACTATTTCTCTTCCCATTGCATAAAACGACTTTCTCTGACCCAGAAATAAGGTTTTCAACATAAGCAGGAATAAGCTCCGTTAGACCGCTCAGAAGCTCTAAATCACTGTTACTGGTCATAGAGACGCTGGACAGAGCGATCTGACCACTGAAACTCTGGCCTAAAGGGATATGCTAAAAAACTTCTAACACAGCGAGAAGTGTCTTTTTGCATTGCAAACAGGATTTTATTCATGCACAAAAAAAAATTATTATGTTTTTCACTATTTCTCTTCCCATTGCATAAAACGACTTTCTCTGACCCAGAAATAAGGTTTTCAACATAAGCAGGAATAAGCTCCGTTAGACCGCTCAGAAGCTCTAAATCACTGTTACTGGTCATAGAGACGCTGGATTGAGCGAACTGACCACTGAAACTCTTGCCTAAAGGGATGTGCTAAAAAACTTCTAACACAGCGAGAAGTGTGTTTTTGCATTGCAAACAGGATTTTATTCATGCACAAAAAAGAAATATTATGTTTTTCACTATTTCTCTTCCCATTGCATAAAACGACTTTCTCTGACCCAGAAATAAGGTTTTCAACATAAGCAGCTATAAGCTCCGTTAGACCGCTCAGAAGCTCTAAATCACTGTTACTGGTCATAGAGACGCTGGACAGAGCGATCTGACCACTGAAACTCTTGCCTAAAGGGATGTGCTAAAAGCTTCTAACACAGCGAGAAGTGTGTTTTTGCATTGCAAACAGGATTTTATTCATGCACAAAAAAAAAATATTATGTTTTTCACTATTTCTCTTCCCATTGCATAAAACGACTTTCTCTGACACAGAAATAAGGTTTTCAACATAAGCAGGAATAAGCTCCGTTAGACCGCTCAGAAGCTCTAAATCACTGTTACTGGTCATAGAGACGCTGGACTGAGCGATCTGACCACTGAAACTCTTGCCTAAAGGGATGTGCTAAAAAAACTTCTAATACAGCGAGAAGTGTCTTTTTGCATTGCAAACAGGATTTTATTCATGCACAAAAAAAAATTATTATGTTTTTCACTATTTCTCTTCCCACTGCATAAAACGACTTTCTCTGATCCAGAAATAAGGTTTTCAACATAAGCAGGTATAAGCTCCGTTAGACCACTCAGAAGCTCTAAATCACTCTTATTAGTCATTGAGACGCTGGACGGAGCGATCTGACCACTGAAACTCTTTCCTAAAGGGATGTGCTAAAAAACTTCTAATACAGCGAGAAGTGTCTTTTTGCATTGCAAACAGGATTTTATTCATGCACAAAAAAAAATCATATGTTTTTCACTATTTCTCTTCCCATTGCATAAAACGACTTTCTCTGACCCAGAAATAAGGTTTTCAACATAAGCAGCTATAAGCTCCGTTAGACCGCTCAGAAGCTCTAAATCACTGTTACTGGTCATAGAGACGCTGGACAGAGCGATCTGACCACTGAAACTCTTGCCTAAAGGGATGTGCTAAAAAACTTCTAACACAGCGAGAAGTGTCTTTTTGCATTGCAAACAGGATTTTATTCATGCACAAAAAAAAATCATATGTTTTTCACTATTTCTCTTCCCATTGCATAAAACGACTTTCTCTGACCCAGAAATAAGGTTTTCAACATAAGCAGCTATAAGCTCCGTTAGACCGCTCAGAAGCTCTAAATCACTGTTACTGGTCATAGAGACGCTGGACAGAGCGATCTGACCACTGAAACTCTTGCCTAAAGGGATGTGCTAAAAAACTTCTAACACAGCGAGAAGTGTCTTTTTGCATTGCAAACAGGATTTTATTCATGCACAAAAAAAAATTATTATGTTTTTCACTATTTCTCTTCCCATTGCATAAAACGACTTTCTCTGACCAAGAAATAAGGTTTTCAACATAAGCAGCTATAAGCTCCGTTAGACCGCTCAGAAGCTCTAAATCACTGTTACTGGTCATAGAGACGCTGGACAGAGCGATCTGACCACTGAAACTCTGGCCTAAAGGGATATGCTAAAAAACTTCTAACACAGCGAGAAGTGTCTTTTTGCATTGCAAACAGGATTTTATTCATGCACAAAAAAAAATTATTATGTTTTTCACTATTTCTCTTCCCATTGCATAAAACGACTTTCTCTGACCCAGAAATAAGGTTTTCAACATAAGCAGGAATAAGCTCCGTTAGACCGCTCAGAAGCTCTAAATCACTGTTACTGGTCATAGAGACGCTGGACAGAGCGATCTGACCACTGAAACTCTGGCCTAAAGGGATGTGCTAAAAAACTTCTAACACAGCGAGAAGTGTCTTTTTGCATTGCAAACAGGATTTTATTCATGCACAAAAAAAAATTATTATGTTTTTCACTATTTCTCTTCCCATTGCATAAAACGACTTTCTCTGACCAAGAAATAAGGTTTTCAACATAAGCAGCTATAAGCTCCGTTAGACCGCTCAGAAGCTCTAAATCACTGTTACTGGTCATAGAGACGCTGGACAGAGCGATCTGACCACTGAAACTCTGGCCTAAAGGGATATGCTAAAAAACTTCTAACACAGCGAGAAGTGTCTTTTTGCATTGCAAACAGGATTTTATTCATGCACAAAAAAAAATTATTATGTTTTTCACTATTTCTCTTCCCATTGCATAAAACGACTTTCTCTGACCCAGAAATAAGGTTTTCAACATAAGCAGGAATAAGCTCCGTTAGACCGCTCAGAAGCTCTAAATCACTGTTACTGGTCATAGAGACGCTGGATTGAGCGAACTGACCACTGAAACTCTTGCCTAAAGGGATGTGCTAAAAAACTTCTAACACAGCGAGAAGTGTGTTTTTGCATTGCAAACAGGATTTTATTCATGCACAAAAAAAAAATCATATGTTTTTCACTATTTCTCTTCCCATTGCATAAAACGACTTTCTCTGACCCAGAAATAAGGTTTTCAACATAAGCAGGAATAAGCTCCGTTAGACCGCTCAGAAGCTCTAAATCACTGTTACTGGTCATAGAGACGCTGGACTGAGCGATCTGACCACAGAAACTCTTTCCTAAAGGGATGTGCTAAAAAACTTCTAATACAGCGAGAAGTGTGTTTTTGCATTGCAAACAGGATTTTATTCGTGCACAAAAAAGAAATATTATGTTTTTCACTATTTCTCTTCCCATTGCATAAAACGACTTTCTCTGACCCAGAAATAAGGTTTTCAGCAAAAGCAGGTATAAGCTCCGTTATACTGCTCAGAAGCTCTAAATCACTGTTTCTGGTCATAGAGACTCTGGACATAGCGATCTGACCACTGAAACTCTTGCCTAAAGGGATGTGCTAAAAAACTTCTAACACAGCGAGAAGTGTCTTTTTGCATTGCAAACAGGATTTTATTCATGCACAAAAAAAAAATCATATGTTTTTCACTATTTCTCTTCCCATTGCATAAAACGACTTTCTCTGACCCAGAAATAAGGTTTTCAACATAAGCAGCTATAAGCTCCGTTAGACCGCTCAGAAGCTCTAAATCACTGTTACTGGTCATAGAGACGCTGGACAGAGCGATCTGACCACTGAAACTCTGGCCTAAAGGGATATGCTAAAAAACTTCTAACACAGCGAGAAGTGTCTTTTTGCATTGCAAACAGGATTTTATTCATGCACAAAAAAAAATTATTATGTTTTTCACTATTTCTCTTCCCATTGCATAAAACGACTTTCTCTGACCCAGAAATAAGGTTTTCAACATAAGCAGGAATAAGCTCCGTTAGACCGCTCAGAAGCTCTAAATCACTGTTACTGGTCATAGAGACGCTGGACAGAGCGATCTGACCACTGAAACTCTGGCCTAAAGGGATATGCTAAAAAACTTCTAACACAGCGAGAAGTGTCTTTTTGCATTGCAAACAGGATTTTATTCATGCACAAAATAAAATTATTATGTTTTTCACTATTTCTCTTCCCATTGCATAAAACGACTTTCTCTGACCCAGAAATAAGGTTTTCAACATAAGCAGGAATAAGCTCCGTTAGACCGCTCAGAAGCTCTAAATCACTGTTACTGGTCATAGAGACGCTGGATTGAGCGAACTGACCACTGAAACTCTTGCCTAAAGGGATGTGCTAAAAAACTTCTAACACACCGAGAAGTGTGTTTTTGCATTGCAAACAGGATTTTATTCATGCACAAAAAATAAATATTATGTTTTTCACTATTTCTCTTCCCATTGCATAAAACGACTTTCTCTGACCCAGAAATAAGGTTTTCAACATAAGCAGCTATAAGCTCCGTTAGACCGCTCAGAATCTCTAAATCACTGTTACTGGTCATAGAGACGCTGGACAGAGCGATCTGACCACTGAAACTCTTGCCTAAAGGGATGTGCTAAAAGCTTCTAACACAGCGAGAAGTGTGTTTTTGCATTGCAAACAGGATTTTATTCATGCACAAAAAAAAAATATTATGTTTTTCACTATTTCTCTTCCCATTGCATAAAACGACTTTCTCTGACCCAGAAATAAGGTTTTCAACATAAGCAGGAATAAGCTCCGTTAGACCGCTCAGAAGCTCTAAATCACTGTTACTGGTCATAGAGACGCTGGACTGAGCGATCTGACCACTGAAACTCTTGCCTAAAGGGATGTGCTAAAAAAACTTCTAATACAGCGAGAAGTGTCTTTTTGCATTGCAAACAGGATTTTATTCATGCACAAAAAAAAATTATTATGTTTTTCACTATTTCTCTTCCCACTGCATAAAACGACTTTCTCTGACCCAGAAATAAGGTTTTCAACATAAGCAGGTATAAGCTCCGTTAGACCGCTCAGAAGCTCTAAATCACTCTTATTAGTCATTGAGACGCTGGACGGAGCGATCTGACCACTGAAACTCTTTCCTAAAGGGATGTGCTAAAAAACTTCTAATACAGCGAGAAGTGTCTTTTTGCATTGCAAACAGGATTTTATTCATGCACAAAAAAAAATTATTATGTTTTTCACTATTTCTCTTCCCATTGCATAAAACGACTTTCTCTGACCCAGAAATAAGGTTTTCAACATAAGCAGGAATAAGCTCCGTTAGACCGCTCAGAAGCTCTAAATCACTGTTACTGGTCATAGAGACGCTGGACAGAGCGATCTGACCACTGAAACTCTTGCCTAAAGGGATGTGCTAAAAAACTTCTAACACAGCGAGAAGTGTCTTTTTGCATTGCAAACAGGATTTTATTCATGCACAAGAAAAAAAATCATATGTTTTTCACTATTTCTCTTCCGATTGCATAAAACGACTTTCTCTGACCCAGAAATAAGGTTTTCAACATAAGCAGGAATAAGCTCCGTTAGACCGCTCAGAAGCTCTAAATCACTGTTACTGGTCATAGAGACGCTGGACTGAGCGATCTGACCACTGAAACTCTTTCCTAAAGGGATGTGCTAAAAAACTTCTAATACAGCGAGAAGTGTGTTTTTGCATTGCAAACAGGATTTTATTCATGCACAAAAAAAAATCATATGTTTTTCACTATTTCTCTTCCCATTGCATAAAACGACTTTCTCTGACCCAGAAATAAGGTTTTCAACATAAGCAGCTATAAGCTCCGTTAGACCGCTCAGAAGCTCTAAATCACTGTTACTGGTCATAGAGACGCTGGACAGAGCGATCTGACCACTGAAACTCTTGCCTAAAGGGATGTGCTAAAAAACTTCTAACACAGCGAGAAGTGTCTTTTTGCATTGCAAACAGGATTTTATTCATGCACAAAAAAAAAATCATATGTTTTTCACTATTTCTCTTCCCATTGCATAAAACGACTTTCTCTGACCCAGAAATAAGGTTTTCAACATAAGCAGCTATAAGCTCCGTTAGACCGCTCAGAAGCTCTAAATCACTGTTACTGGTCATAGAGACGCTGGACAGAGCGATCTGACCACTGAAACTCTGGCCTAAAGGGATATGCTAAAAAACTTCTAACACAGCGAGAAGTGTCTTTTTGCATTGCAAACAGGATTTTATTCATGCAGAAAAAAAAAATTATTATGTTTTTCACTATTTCTCTTCCCATTGCATAAAACGACTTTCTCTGACCCAGAAATAAGGTTTTCAACATAAGCAGGAATAAGCTCCGTTAGACCGCTCAGAAGCTCTAAATCACTGTTACTGGTCATAGAGACGCTGGATTGAGCGAACTGACCACTGAAACTCTTGCCTAAAGGGATGTGCTAAAAAACTTCTAACACAGCGAGAAGTGTGTTTTTGCATTGCAAACAGGATTTTATTCATGCACAAAAAAAAAATCATATGTTTTTCACTATTTCTCTTCCCATTGCATAAAACGACTTTCTCTGACCCAGAAATAAGGTTTTCAACATAAGCAGGAATAAGCTCCGTTAGACCGCTCAGAAGCTCTAAATCACTGTTACTGGTCATAGAGACGCTGGACTGAGCGATCTGACCACTGAAACTCTTTCCTAAAGGGATGTGCTAAAAAACTTCTAATACAGCGAGAAGTGTGTTTTTGCATTGCAAACAGGATTTTATTCGTGCACAAAAAAGAAATATTATGTTTTTCACTATTTCTCTTCCCATTGCATAAAACGACTTTCTCTGACCCAGAAATAAGGTTTTCAGCAAAAGCAGGTATAAGCTCCGTTATACTGCTTAGAAGCTCTAAATCACTGTTACTGGTCATAGAGACGCTGGACAGAGCGATCTGACCACTGAAACTCTGGCCTAAAGGGATATGCTAAAAAACTTCTAACACAGCGAGAAGTGTCTTTTTGCATTGCAAACAGGATTTTATTCATGCACAAAAAAAAATTATTATGTTTTTCACTATTTCTCTTCCCATTGCATAAAACGACTTTCTCTGACCCAGAAATAAGGTTTTCAACATAAGCAGGAATAAGCTCCGTTAGACCGCTCAGAAGCTCTAAATCACTGTTACTGGTCATAGAGACGCTGGATTGAGCGAACTGACCACTGAAACTCTTGCCTAAAGGGATGTGCTAAAAAACTTCTACCACAGCGAGAAGTGTGTTTTTGCATTGCAAACAGGATTTTATTCATGCACAAAAAAAAAATATTATGTTTTTCACTATTTCTCTTCCCATTGCATAAAACGACTTTCTCTGACCCAGAAATAAGGTTTTCAACATAAGCAGCTATAAGCTCCGTTAGACCGCTCAGAAGCTCTAAATCACTGTTACTGGTCATAGAGACGCTGGACAGAGCGATCTGACCACTGAAACTCTTGCCTAAAGGGATGTGCTAAAAAACTTCTAACACAGCGAGAAGTGTCTTTTTGCATTGCAAACAGGATTTTATTCATGCACAAAAAAAAAATCATATGTTTTTCACTATTTCTCTTCCCATTGCATAAAACGACTTTCTCTGACCCAGAAATAAGGTTTTCAACATAAGCAGGAATAAGCTCCGTTAGACCGCTCAGAAGCTCTAAATCACTGTTACTGGTCATAGAGACGCTGGACTGAGCGATCTGACCACTGAAACTCTTTCCTAAAGGGATGTGCTAAAAAACTTCTAATACAGCGAGAAGTGTGTTTTTGCATTGCAAACAGGATTTTATTCGTGCACAAAAAAGAAATATTATGTTTTTCACTATTTCTCTTCCCATTGCATAAAACGACTTTCTCTGACCCAGAAATAAGGTTTTCAGCAAAAGCAGGTATAAGCTCCGTTATACTGCTCAGAAGCTCTAAATCACTGTTTCTGGTCATAGAGACTCTGGACATAGCGATCTGACCACTGAAACTCTTGCCTAAAGGGATATGCTAAAAAACTTCTAACACAGCGAGAAGTGTCTTTTTGCATTGCAAACAGGATTTTATTCATGCACAAAAAAAAATTATTATGTTTTTCACTATTTCTCTTCCCATTGCATGAAACGACTTTCTCTGACCCAGAAATAAGGTTTTCAACATAAGCAGCTATAAGCTCCGTTAGACCGCTCAGAAGCTCTAAATCACTGTTACTGGTCATAGAGACGCTGGACAGAGCGATCTGACCACTGAAACTCTTGCCTAAAGGGATGTGCTAAAAAACTTCTAATACAGCGAGAAGTGTGTTTTTGCATTGCAAACAGGATTTTATTCATGCACAAAAAAAAAATATTATGTTTTTCACTATTTCTCTTCCCATTGCATAAAACGACTTTCTCTGACCCAGAAATAAGGTTTTCAACATAAGCAGGAATAAGCTCCGTTAGACCGCTCAGAAGCTCTAAATCACTGTTACTGGTCATAGAGACGCTGGACTGAGCGATCTGACCACTGAAACTCTTGCCTAAAGGGATGTGCTAAAAAAATTTCTAATACAGCGAGAAGTGTCTTTTTGCATTGCAAACAGGATTTTATTCATGCACAAAAAAAAATTATTATGTTTTTCACTATTTCTCTTCCCACTGCATAAAACGACTTTCTCTGACCCAGAAATAAGGTTTTCAACATAAGCAGGTATAAGCTCCGTTAGACCGCTCAGAAGCTCTAAATCACTGTTACTGGTCATAGAGACGCTGGATTGAGCGAACTGACCACTGAAACTCTTGCCTAAAGGGATGTGCTAAAAAACTTCTAACACAGCGAGAAGTGTGTTTTTGCATTGCAAACAGGATTTTATTCATGCACAAAAAAAAAATATTATGTTTTTCACTATTTCTCTTCCCATTGCATAAAACGACTTTCTCTGACCCAGAAATAAGGTTTTCAACATAAGCAGGTATAAGATCCGTTAGAGCGCTCAGAAGCTCTAAATCACTGTTATTAGTCATAGAGACGCTGGACGGAGCGATCTGACCACTGAAACTCTTTCCTAAAGGGATGTGCTAAAAAACTTCTAATACAGCGAGAAGTGTCTTTTTGCATTGCAAACAGGATTTTATTCATGCACAAAAAAAAATTATTATGTTTTTCACTATTTCTCTTCCCATTGCATAAAACGACTTTATCTGACCCAGAAATAAGGTTTTCAACATAAGCAGGAATAAGCTCCGTTAGACCGCTCAGAAGCTCTAAATCACTGTTACTGGTCATAGAGACGCTGGATTGAGCGAACTGACCACTGAAACTCTTGCCTAAAGGGATGTGCTAAAAAACTTCTAACACAGCGAGAAGTGTGTTTTTGCATTGCAAACAGGATTTTATTCATGCACAAAAAAAAAATATTATGTTTTTCACTATTTCTCTTCCCATTGCATAAAACGACTTTCTCTGACCCAGAAATAAGGTTTTCAACATAAGCAGGTATAAGCTCCGTTAGAGCGCTCAGAAGCTCTAAATCACTGTTATTAGTCATAGAGACGCTGGACGGAGCGATCTGACCACTGAAACTCTTTCCTAAAGGGATGTGCTAAAAAACTTCTAATACAGCGAGAAGTGTCTTTTTGCATTGCAAACAGGATTTTATTCATGCACAAAAAAAAATTATTATGTTTTTCACTATTTCTCTTCCCATTGCATAAAACGACTTTCTCTGACCCAGAAATAAGGTTTTCAACATAAGCAGCTATAAGCTCCGTTAGACCGCTCAGAAGCTCTAAATCACTGTTACTGGTCATAGAGACGCTGGACAGAGCGATCTTACCACTGAAACTCTTGCCTAAAGGGATGTGCTAAAAAACTTCTAACACAGCGAGAAGTGTCTTTTTGCATTGCAAACAGGATTTTATTCATGCACAAAAAAAAAATATTATGTTTTTCACTATTTCTCTTCCCATTGCATAAAACGACTTTCTCTGACCCAGAAATAAGGTTTTCAACATAAGCAGGAATAAGCTCCGTTAGACCGCTCAGAAGCTCTAAATCACTGTTACTGGTCATAGAGACGCTGGACTGAGCGATCTGACCACTGAAACTCTTTCCTAAAGGGATGTGCTAAAAAACTTCTAACACAGCGAGAAGTGTCTTTTTGCACTGCAAACAGGATTTTATTCATGCACAAAAAAAATTATTATGTTTTTCACTATTTCTCTTCCCATTGCATGAAACGACTTTCTCTGACCCAGAAATAAGGTTTTCAACATAAGCAGCTATAAGCTCCGTTAGACCGCTCAGAAGCTCTAAATCACTGTTACTGGTCATAGAGACGCTGGACAGAGCGAACTGACCACTGAAACTCTTGCCTAAAGGGATGTGCTAAAAAACTTCTAACACAGCGAGAAGTGTCTTTTTGCATTGCAAACAGGATTTTATTCATGCACAAAAAAAAAATCATATGTTTTTCACTATTTCTCTTCCCATTGCATAAAACGACTTTCTCTGACCCAGAAATAAGGTTTTCAACATAAGCAGGAATAAGCTCCGTTAGACCGATCAGAAGCTCTAAATCACTGTTACTGGTCATAGAGACGCTGGACTGAGCGATCTGACCACTGAAACTCTTTCCTAAAGGGATGTGCTAAAAAACTTCTAATACAGCGAGAAGTGTGTTTTTGCATTGCAAACAGGATTTTATTCGTGCACAAAAAAGAAATATTATGTTTTTCACTATTTCTCTTCCCATTGCATAAAACGACTTTCTCTGACCCAGAAATAAGGTTTTCAACATAAGCAGGAATAAGCTCCGTTAGACCGCTCAGAAGCTCTAAATCACTGTTACTGGTCATAGAGACGCTGGACAGAGCGATCTGACCACTGAAACTCTGGCCTAAAGGGATATGCTAAAAAACTTCTAACACAGCGAGAAGTGTCTTTTTGCATTGCAAACAGGATTTTATTCATGCACAAAAAAAATTATTATGTTTTTCACTATTTCTCTTCCCATTGCATGAAACGACTTTCTCTGACCCAGAAATAAGGTTTTCAACATAAGCAGCTATAAGCTCCGTTAGACCGCTCAGAAGCTCTAAATCACTGTTACTGGTCATAGAGACGCTGGACAGAGCGATCTGACCACTGAAACTCTTGCCTAAAGGGATGTGCTAAAAAACTTCTAACACAGCGAGAAGTGTCTTTTTGCACTGCAAACAGGATTTTATTCATGCACAAAAAAAATTATTATGTTTTTCACTATTTCTCTTCCCATTGCATGAAACGACTTTCTCTGACCCAGAAATAAGGTTTTCAACATAAGCAGCTATAAGCTCCGTTAGACCGCTCAGAAGCTCTAAATCACTGTTACTGGTCATAGAGACGCTGGACAGAGCGATCTGACCACTGAAACTCTTGCCTAAAGGGATGTGCTAAAAAACTTCTAACACAGCGAGAAGTGTCTTTTTGCATTGCAAACAGGATTTTATTCATGCACAAAAAAAAAATCATATGTTTTTCACTATTTCTCTTCCCATTGCATAAAACGACTTTCTCTGACCCAGAAATAAGGTTTTCAACATAAGCAGCTATAAGCTCCGTTAGACCGCTCAGAAGCTCTAAATCACTGTTACTGGTCATAGAGACGCTGGACAGAGCGATCTGACCACTGAAACTCTGGCCTAAAGGGATATGCTAAAAAACTTCTAACACAGCGAGAAGTGTCTTTTTGCATTGCAAACAGGATTTTATTCATGCACAAAAAAAAATTATTATGTTTTTCATTATTTCTCTTCCCATTGCATAAAACGACTTTCTCTGACCCAGAAATAAGGTTTTCAACATAAGCAGGAATAAGCTCCGTTAGACCGCTCAGAAGCTCTAAATCACTGTTACTGGTCATAGAGACGCTGGACAGAGCGATCTGACCACTGAAACTCTGGCCTAAAGGGATATGCTAAAAAACTTCTAACACAGCGAGAAGTGTCTTTTTGCATTGCAAACAGGATTTTATTCATGCACAAAAAAAAATTATTATGTTTTTCACTATTTCTCTTCCCATTGCATAAAACGACTTTCTCTGACCCAGAAATAAGGTTTTCAACATAAGCAGGAATAAGCTCCGTTAGACCGCTCAGAAGCTCTAAATCACTGTTACTGGTCATAGAGACACTGGATTGAGCGAACTGACCACTGAAACTCTTGCCTAAAGGGATGTGCTAAAAAACTTCTAACACAGCGAGAAGTGTGTTTTTGCATTGCAAACAGGATTTTATTCATGCACAAAAAAGAAATATTATGTTTTTCACTATTTCTCTTCCCATTGCATAAAACGACTTTCTCTGACCCAGAAATAAGGTTTTCAACATAAGCAGCTATAAGCTCCGTTAGACCGCTCAGAAGCTCTAAATCACTGTTACTGGTCATAGAGACGCTGGACAGAGCGATCTGACCACTGAAACTCTTGCCTAAAGGGATGTGCTAAAAGCTTCTAACACAGCGAGAAGTGTGTTTTTGCATTGCAAACAGGATTTTATTCATGCACAAAAAAAAAATATTATGTTTTTCACTATTTCTCTTCCCATTGCATAAAACGACTTTCTCTGACCCAGAAATAAGGTTTTCAACATAAGCAGGAATAAGCTCCGTTAGACCGCTCAGAAGCTCTAAATCACTGTTACTGGTCATAGAGACGCTGGACTGAGCGATCTGACCACTGAAACTCTTGCCTAAAGGGATGTGCTAAAAAAACTTCTAATACAGCGAGAAGTGTCTTTTTGCATTGCAAACAGGATTTTATTCATGCACAAAAAAAAATTATTATGTTTTTCACTATTTCTCTTCCCACTGCATAAAACGACTTTCTCTGACCCAGAAATAAGGTTTTCAACATAAGCAGGTATAAGCTCCGTTAGACCGCTCAGAAGCTCTAAATCACTCTTATTAGTCATTGAGACGCTGGACGGAGCGATCTGACCACTGAAACTCTTTCCTAAAGGGATGTGCTAAAAAACTTCTAATACAGCGAGAAGTGTCTTTTTGCATTGCAAACAGGATTTTATTCATGCACAAAAAAAAATCATATGTTTTTCACTATTTCTCTTCCCATTGCATAAAACGACTTTCTCTGACCCAGAAATAAGGTTTTCAACATAAGCAGCTATAAGCTCCGTTAGACCGCTCAGAAGCTCTAAATCACTGTTACTGGTCATAGAGACGCTGGACAGAGCGATCTGACCACTGAAACTCTTGCCTAAAGGGATGTGCTAAAAAACTTCTAACACAGCGAGAAGTGTCTTTTTGCATTGCAAACAGGATTTTATTCATGCACAAAAAAAAAATATTATGTTTTTCACTATTTCTCTTCCCATTGCATAAAACGACTTTCTCTGACCCAGAAATAAGGTTTTCAACATAAGCAGGAATAAGCTCCGTTAGACCGCTCAGAAGCTCTAAATCACTGTTACTGGTCATAGAGACGCTGGACTGAGCGATCTGACTACTGAAACTCTTTCCTAAAGGGATGTGCTAAAAAACTTCTAATACAGCGAGAAGTGTGTTTTTGCATTGCAAACAGGATTTTATTCATGCACAAAAAAGAAATATTATGTTTTTCACTATTTCTCTTCCCATTGCATAAAACGACTTTCTCTGACCCAGAAATAAGGTTTTCAATATAAGCAGGTATAAGCTCCGTTATACCGCTCAGAAGCTCTAAATCACTGTTTCTGGTCATAGAGACTCTGGACATAGCGATCTGACCACTGAAACTCTTGCCTAAAGGGATATGCTAAAAAACTTCTAACACAGCGAGAAGTGTCTTTTTGCACTGCAAACAGGATTTTATTCATGCACAAAAAAAATTATTATGTTTTTCACTATTTCTCTTCCCATTGCATGAAACGACTTTCTCTGACCCAGAAATAAGGTTTTCAACATAAGCAGCTATAAGCTCCGTTAGACCGCTCAGAAGCTCTAAATCACTGTTACTGGTCATAGAGACGCTGGACAGAGCGATCTGACCACTGAAACTCTTGCCTAAAGGGATGTGCTAAAAAACTTCTAACACAGCGAGAAGTGTCTTTTTGCGTTGCAAACAGGATTTTATTCATGCACAAAAAAAAAATCATATGTTTTTCACTATTTCTCTTCCCATTGCATAAAACGACTTTCTCTGACCCAGAAATAAGGTTTTCAACATAAGCAGCTATAAGCTCCGTTAGACCGCTCAGAAGCTCTAAATCACTGTTACTGGTCATAGAGACGCTGGACAGAGCGATCTGACCACTGAAACTCTGGCCTAAAGGGATATGCTAAAAAACTTCTAACACAGCGAGAAGTGTCTTTTTGCATTGCAAACAGGATTTTATTCATGCACAAAAAAAAATTATGTTTTTCACTATTTCTCTTCCCATTGCATAAAACGACTTTCTCTGACCCAGAAATAAGGTTTTCAACATAAGCAGGAATAAGCTCCGTTAGACCGCTCAGAAGCTCTAAATCACTGTTACTGGTCATAGAGACGCTGGACAGAGCGATCTGACCACTGAAACTCTGGCCTAAAGGGATATGCTAAAAAACTTCTAACACAGCGAGAAGTGTCTTTTTGCATTGCAAACAGGATTTTATTCATGCACAAAAAAAAATTATTATGTTTTTCACTATTTCTCTTCCCATTGCATAAAACGACTTTCTCTGACCCAGAAATAAGGTTTTCAACATAAGCAGGAATAAGCTCCGTTAGACCGCTCAGAAGCTCTAAATCACTGTTACTGGTCATAGAGACGCTGGATTGAGCGAACTGACCACTGAAACTCTTGCCTAAAGGGATGTGCTAAAAAACTTCTAACACAGCGAGAAGTGTGTTTTTGCATTGCAAACAGGATTTTATTCATGCACAAAAAAGAAATATTATGTTTTTCACTATTTCTCTTCCCATTGCATAAAACGACTTTCTCTGACCCAGAAATAAGGTTTTCAACATAAGCAGCTATAAGCTCCGTTAGACCGCTCAGAAGCTCTAAATCACTGTTACTGGTCATAGAGACGCTGGACAGAGCGATCTGACCACTGAAACTCTTGCCTAAAGGGATGTGCTAAAAGCTTCTAACACAGCGAGAAGTGTGTTTTTGCATTGCAAACAGGATTTTATTCATGCACAAAAAAAAAATATTATGTTTTTCACTATTTCTCTTCCCATTGCATAAAACGACTTTCTCTGACACAGAAATAAGGTTTTCAACATAAGCAGGAATAAGCTCCGTTAGACCGCTCAGAAGCTCTAAATCACTGTTACTGGTCATAGAGACGCTGGACTGAGCGATCTGACCACTGAAACTCTTGCCTAAAGGGATGTGCTAAAAAAACTTCTAATACAGCGAGAAGTGTCTTTTTGCATTGCAAACAGGATTTTATTCATGCACAAAAAAAAATTATTATGTTTTTCACTATTTCTCTTCCCACTGCATAAAACGACTTTCTCTGATCCAGAAATAAGGTTTTCAACATAAGCAGGTATAAGCTCCGTTAGACCACTCAGAAGCTCTAAATCACTCTTATTAGTCATTGAGACGCTGGACGGAGCGATCTGACCACTGAAACTCTTTCCTAAAGGGATGTGCTAAAAAACTTCTAATACAGCGAGAAGTGTCTTTTTGCATTGCAAACAGGATTTTATTCATGCACAAAAAAAAATCATATGTTTTTCACTATTTCTCTTCCCATTGCATAAAACGACTTTCTCTGACCCAGAAATAAGGTTTTCAACATAAGCAGCTATAAGCTCCGTTAGACCGCTCAGAAGCTCTAAATCACTGTTACTGGTCATAGAGACGCTGGACAGAGCGATCTGACCACTGAAACTCTTGCCTAAAGGGATGTGCTAAAAAACTTCTAACACAGCGAGAAGTGTCTTTTTGCATTGCAAACAGGATTTTATTCATGCACAAAAAAAAATCATATGTTTTTCACTATTTCTCTTCCCATTGCATAAAACGACTTTCTCTGACCCAGAAATAAGGTTTTCAACATAAGCAGCTATAAGCTCCGTTAGACCGCTCAGAAGCTCTAAATCACTGTTACTGGTCATAGAGACGCTGGACAGAGCGATCTGACCACTGAAACTCTGGCCTAAAGGGATATGCTAAAAAACTTCTAACACAGCGAGAAGTGTCTTTTTGCATTGCAAACAGGATTTTATTCATGCACAAAAAAAAATTATTATGTTTTTCACTATTTCTCTTCCCATTGCATAAAACGACTTTCTCTGACCCAGAAATAAGGTTTTCAACATAAGCAGGAATAAGCTCCGTTAGACCGCTCAGAAGCTCTAAATCACTGTTACTGGTCATAGAGACGCTGGACAGAGCGATCTGACCACTGAAACTCTGGCCTAAAGGGATATGCTAAAAAACTTCTAACACAGCGAGAAGTGTCTTTTTGCATTGCAAACAGGATTTTATTCATGCACAAAATAAAATTATTATGTTTTTCACTATTTCTCTTCCCATTGCATAAAACGACTTTCTCTGACCCAGAAATAAGGTTTTCAACATAAGCAGGAATAAGCTCCGTTAGACCGCTCAGAAGCTCTAAATCACTGTTACTGGTCATAGAGACGCTGGATTGAGCGAACTGACCACTGAAACTCTTGCCTAAAGGGATGTGCTAAAAAACTTCTAACACACCGAGAAGTGTGTTTTTGCATTGCAAACAGGATTTTATTCATGCACAAAAAATAAATATTATGTTTTTCACTATTTCTCTTCCCATTGCATAAAACGACTTTCTCTGACCCAGAAATAAGGTTTTCAACATAAGCAGCTATAAGCTCCGTTAGACCGCTCAGAAGCTCTAAATCACTGTTACTGGTCATAGAGACGCTGGACAGAGCGATCTGACCACTGAAACTCTTGCCTAAAGGGATGTGCTAAAAGCTTCTAACACAGCGAGAAGTGTGTTTTTGCATTGCAAACAGGATTTTATTCATGCACAAAAAAAAAATATTATGTTTTTCACTATTTCTCTTCCCATTGCATAAAACGACTTTCTCTGACCCAGAAATAAGGTTTTCAACATAAGCAGGAATAAGCTCCGTTAGACCGCTCAGAAGCTCTAAATCACTGTTACTGGTCATAGAGACGCTGGACTGAGCGATCTGACCACTGAAACTCTTGCCTAAAGGGATGTGCTAAAAAAACTTCTAATACAGCGAGAAGTGTCTTTTTGCATTGCAAACAGGATTTTATTCATGCACAAAAAAAAATTATTATGTTTTTCACTATTTCTCTTCCCACTGCATAAAACGACTTTCTCTGACCCAGAAATAAGGTTTTCAACATAAGCAGGTATAAGCTCCGTTAGACCGCTCAGAAGCTCTAAATCACTCTTATTAGTCATTGAGACGCTGGACGGAGCGATCTGACCACTGAAACTCTTTCCTAAAGGGATGTGCTAAAAAACTTCTAATACAGCGAGAAGTGTCTTTTTGCATTGCAAACAGGATTTTATTCATGCACAAAAAAAAATTATTATGTTTTTCACTATTTCTCTTCCCATTGCATAAAACGACTTTCTCTGACCCAGAAATAAGGTTTTCAACATAAGCAGGAATAAGCTCCGTTAGACCGCTCAGAAGCTCTAAATCACTGTTACTGGTCATAGAGACGCTGGACAGAGCGATCTGACCACTGAAACTCTTGCCTAAAGGGATGTGCTAAAAAACTTCTAACACAGCGAGAAGTGTCTTTTTGCATTGCAAACAGGATTTTATTCATGCACAAGAAAAAAAATCATATGTTTTTCACTATTTCTCTTCCGATTGCATAAAACGACTTTCTCTGACCCAGAAATAAGGTTTTCAACATAAGCAGGAATAAGCTCCGTTAGACCGCTCAGAAGCTCTAAATCACTGTTACTGGTCATAGAGACGCTGGACTGAGCGATCTGACCACTGAAACTCTTTCCTAAAGGGATGTGCTAAAAAACTTCTAATACAGCGAGAAGTGTGTTTTTGCATTGCAAACAGGATTTTATTCATGCACAAAAAAAAAATCATATGTTTTTCACTATTTCTCTTCCCATTGCATAAAACGACTTTCTCTGACCCAGAAATAAGGTTTTCAACATAAGCAGCTATAAGCTCCGTTAGACCGCTCAGAAGCTCTAAATCACTGTTACTGGTCATAGAGACGCTGGACAGAGCGATCTGACCACTGAAACTCTTGCCTAAAGGGATGTGCTAAAAAACTTCTAACACAGCGAGAAGTGTCTTTTTGCATTGCAAACAGGATTTTATTCATGCACAAAAAAAAAATCATATGTTTTTCACTATTTCTCTTCCCATTGCATAAAACGACTTTCTCTGACCCAGAAATAAGGTTTTCAACATAAGCAGCTATAAGCTCCGTTAGACCGCTCAGAAGCTCTAAATCACTGTTACTGGTCATAGAGACGCTGGACAGAGCGATCTGACCACTGAAACTCTGGCCTAAAGGGATATGCTAAAAAACTTCTAACACAGCGAGAAGTGTCTTTTTGCATTGCAAACAGGATTTTATTCATGCACAAAAAAAAAATTATTATGTTTTTCACTATTTCTCTTCCCATTGCATAAAACGACTTTCTCTGACCCAGAAATAAGGTTTTCAACATAAGCAGGAATAAGCTCCGTTAGACCGCTCAGAAGCTCTAAATCACTGTTACTGGTCATAGAGACGCTGGATTGAGCGAACTGACCACTGAAACTCTTGCCTAAAGGGATGTGCTAAAAAACTTCTAACACAGCGAGAAGTGTGTTTTTGCATTGCAAACAGGATTTTATTCATGCACAAAAAAAAAATCATATGTTTTTCACTATTTCTCTTCCCATTGCATAAAACGACTTTCTCTGACCCAGAAATAAGGTTTTCAACATAAGCAGGAATAAGCTCCGTTAGACCGCTCAGAAGCTCTAAATCACTGTTACTGGTCATAGAGACGCTGGACTGAGCGATCTGACCACTGAAACTCTTTCCTAAAGGGATGTGCTAAAAAACTTCTAATACAGCGAGAAGTGTGTTTTTGCATTGCAAACAGGATTTTATTCGTGCACAAAAAAGAAATATTATGTTTTTCACTATTTCTCTTCCCATTGCATAAAACGACTTTCTCTGACCCAGAAATAAGGTTTTCAGCAAAAGCAGGTATAAGCTCCGTTATACTGCTTAGAAGCTCTAAATCACTGTTACTGGTCATAGAGACGCTGGACAGAGCGATCTGACCACTGAAACTCTGGCCTAAAGGGATATGCTAAAAAACTTCTAACACAGCGAGAAGTGTCTTTTTGCATTGCAAACAGGATTTTATTCATGCACAAAAAAAAATTATTATGTTTTTCACTATTTCTCTTCCCATTGCATAAAACGACTTTCTCTGACCCAGAAATAAGGTTTTCAACATAAGCAGGAATAAGCTCCGTTAGACCGCTCAGAAGCTCTAAATCACTGTTACTGGTCATAGAGACGCTGGATTGAGCGAACTGACCACTGAAACTCTTGCCTAAAGGGATGTGCTAAAAAACTTCTACCACAGCGAGAAGTGTGTTTTTGCATTGCAAACAGGATTTTATTCATGCACAAAAAAAAAATATTATGTTTTTCACTATTTCTCTTCCCATTGCATAAAACGACTTTCTCTGACCCAGAAATAAGGTTTTCAACATAAGCAGCTATAAGCTCCGTTAGACCGCTCAGAAGCTCTAAATCACTGTTACTGGTCATAGAGACGCTGGACAGAGCGATCTGACCACTGAAACTCTTGCCTAAAGGGATGTGCTAAAAAACTTCTAACACAGCGAGAAGTGTCTTTTTGCATTGCAAACAGGATTTTATTCATGCACAAAAAAAAAATCATATGTTTTTCACTATTTCTCTTCCCATTGCATAAAACGACTTTCTCTGACCCAGAAATAAGGTTTTCAACATAAGCAGGAATAAGCTCCGTTAGACCGCTCAGAAGCTCTAAATCACTGTTACTGGTCATAGAGACGCTGGACTGAGCGATCTGACCACTGAAACTCTTTCCTAAAGGGATGTGCTAAAAAACTTCTAATACAGCGAGAAGTGTGTTTTTGCATTGCAAACAGGATTTTATTCGTGCACAAAAAAGAAATATTATGTTTTTCACTATTTCTCTTCCCATTGCATAAAACGACTTTCTCTGACCCAGAAATAAGGTTTTCAGCAAAAGCAGGTATAAGCTCCGTTATACTGCTCAGAAGCTCTAAATCACTGTTTCTGGTCATAGAGACTCTGGACATAGCGATCTGACCACTGAAACTCTTGCCTAAAGGGATATGCTAAAAAACTTCTAACACAGCGAGAAGTGTCTTTTTGCATTGCAAACAGGATTTTATTCATGCACAAAAAAAAATTATTATGTTTTTCACTATTTCTCTTCCCATTGCATGAAACGACTTTCTCTGACCCAGAAATAAGGTTTTCAACATAAGCAGCTATAAGCTCCGTTAGACCGCTCAGAAGCTCTAAATCACTGTTACTGGTCATAGAGACGCTGGACAGAGCGATCTGACCACTGAAACTCTTGCCTAAAGGGATGTGCTAAAAAACTTCTAATACAGCGAGAAGTGTGTTTTTGCATTGCAAACAGGATTTTATTCATGCACAAAAAAAAAATATTATGTTTTTCACTATTTCTCTTCCCATTGCATAAAACGACTTTCTCTGACCCAGAAATAAGGTTTTCAACATAAGCAGGAATAAGCTCCGTTAGACCGCTCAGAAGCTCTAAATCACTGTTACTGGTCATAGAGACGCTGGACTGAGCGATCTGACCACTGAAACTCTTGCCTAAAGGGATGTGCTAAAAAATTTTCTAATACAGCGAGAAGTGTCTTTTTGCATTGCAAACAGGATTTTATTCATGCACAAAAAAAAATTATTATGTTTTTCACTATTTCTCTTCCCACTGCATAAAACGACTTTCTCTGACCCAGAAATAAGGTTTTCAACATAAGCAGGTATAAGCTCCGTTAGACCGCTCAGAAGCTCTAAATCACTGTTACTGGTCATAGAGACGCTGGATTGAGCGAACTGACCACTGAAACTCTTGCCTAAAGGGATGTGCTAAAAAACTTCTAACACAGCGAGAAGTGTGTTTTTGCATTGCAAACAGGATTTTATTCATGCACAAAAAAAAAATATTATGTTTTTCACTATTTCTCTTCCCATTGCATAAAACGACTTTCTCTGACCCAGAAATAAGGTTTTCAACATAAGCAGGTATAAGATCCGTTAGAGCGCTCAGAAGCTCTAAATCACTGTTATTAGTCATAGAGACGCTGGACGGAGCGATCTGACCACTGAAACTCTTTCCTAAAGGGATGTGCTAAAAAACTTCTAATACAGCGAGAAGTGTCTTTTTGCATTGCAAACAGGATTTTATTCATGCACAAAAAAAAATTATTATGTTTTTCACTATTTCTCTTCCCATTGCATAAAACGACTTTATCTGACCCAGAAATAAGGTTTTCAACATAAGCAGGAATAAGCTCCGTTAGACCGCTCAGAAGCTCTAAATCACTGTTACTGGTCATAGAGACGCTGGATTGAGCGAACTGACCACTGAAACTCTTGCCTAAAGGGATGTGCTAAAAAACTTCTAACACAGCGAGAAGTGTGTTTTTGCATTGCAAACAGGATTTTATTCATGCACAAAAAAAAAATATTATGTTTTTCACTATTTCTCTTCCCATTGCATAAAACGACTTTCTCTGACCCAGAAATAAGGTTTTCAACATAAGCAGGTATAAGCTCCGTTAGAGCGCTCAGAAGCTCTAAATCACTGTTATTAGTCATAGAGACGCTGGACGGAGCGATCTGACCACTGAAACTCTTTCCTAAAGGGATGTGCTAAAAAACTTCTAATACAGCGAGAAGTGTCTTTTTGCATTGCAAACAGGATTTTATTCATGCACAAAAAAAAATTATTATGTTTTTCACTATTTCTCTTCCCATTGCATAAAACGACTTTCTCTGACCCAGAAATAAGGTTTTCAACATAAGCAGCTATAAGCTCCGTTAGACCGCTCAGAAGCTCTAAATCACTGTTACTGGTCATAGAGACGCTGGACAGAGCGATCTTACCACTGAAACTCTTGCCTAAAGGGATGTGCTAAAAAACTTCTAACACAGCGAGAAGTGTCTTTTTGCATTGCAAACAGGATTTTATTCATGCACAAAAAAAAAATATTATGTTTTTCACTATTTCTCTTCCCATTGCATAAAACGACTTTCTCTGACCCAGAAATAAGGTTTTCAACATAAGCAGGAATAAGCTCCGTTAGACCGCTCAGAAGCTCTAAATCACTGTTACTGGTCATAGAGACGCTGGACTGAGCGATCTGACCACTGAAACTCTTTCCTAAAGGGATGTGCTAAAAAACTTCTAACACAGCGAGAAGTGTCTTTTTGCACTGCAAACAGGATTTTATTCATGCACAAAAAAAATTATTATGTTTTTCACTATTTCTCTTCCCATTGCATGAAACGACTTTCTCTGACCCAGAAATAAGGTTTTCAACATAAGCAGCTATAAGCTCCGTTAGACCGCTCAGAAGCTCTAAATCACTGTTACTGGTCATAGAGACGCTGGACAGAGCGAACTGACCACTGAAACTCTTGCCTAAAGGGATGTGCTAAAAAACTTCTAACACAGCGAGAAGTGTCTTTTTGCATTGCAAACAGGATTTTATTCATGCACAAAAAAAAAATCATATGTTTTTCACTATTTCTCTTCCCATTGCATAAAACGACTTTCTCTGACCCAGAAATAAGGTTTTCAACATAAGCAGGAATAAGCTCCGTTAGACCGATCAGAAGCTCTAAATCACTGTTACTGGTCATAGAGACGCTGGACTGAGCGATCTGACCACTGAAACTCTTTCCTAAAGGGATGTGCTAAAAAACTTCTAATACAGCGAGAAGTGTGTTTTTGCATTGCAAACAGGATTTTATTCGTGCACAAAAAAGAAATATTATGTTTTTCACTATTTCTCTTCCCATTGCATAAAACGACTTTCTCTGACCCAGAAATAAGGTTTTCAACATAAGCAGGAATAAGCTCCGTTAGACCGCTCAGAAGCTCTAAATCACTGTTACTGGTCATAGAGACGCTGGACAGAGCGATCTGACCACTGAAACTCTGGCCTAAAGGGATATGCTAAAAAACTTCTAACACAGCGAGAAGTGTCTTTTTGCATTGCAAACAGGATTTTATTCATGCACAAAAAAAATTATTATGTTTTTCACTATTTCTCTTCCCATTGCATGAAACGACTTTCTCTGACCCAGAAATAAGGTTTTCAACATAAGCAGCTATAAGCTCCGTTAGACCGCTCAGAAGCTCTAAATCACTGTTACTGGTCATAGAGACGCTGGACAGAGCGATCTGACCACTGAAACTCTTGCCTAAAGGGATGTGCTAAAAAACTTCTAACACAGCGAGAAGTGTCTTTTTGCATTGCAAACAGGATTTTATTCATGCACAAAAAAAAAATCATATGTTTTTCACTATTTCTCTTCCCATTGCATAAAACGACTTTCTCTGACCCAGAAATAAGGTTTTCAACATAAGCAGCTATAAGCTCCGTTAGACCGCTCAGAAGCTCTAAATCACTGTTACTGGTCATAGAGACGCTGGACAGAGCGATCTGACCACTGAAACTCTGGCCTAAAGGGATATGCTAAAAAACTTCTAACACAGCGAGAAGTGTCTTTTTGCATTGCAAACAGGATTTTATTCATGCACAAAAAAAAAATTATTATGTTTTTCACTATTTCTCTTCCCATTGCATAAAACGACTTTCTCTGACCCAGAAATAAGGTTTTCAACATAAGCAGGAATAAGCTCCGTTAGACCGCTCAGAAGCTCTAAATCACTGTTACTGGTCATAGAGACGCTGGATTGAGCGAACTGACCACTGAAACTCTTGCCTAAAGGGATGTGCTAAAAAACTTCTAACACAGCGAGAAGTGTGTTTTTGCATTGCAAACAGGATTTTATTCATGCACAAAAAAAAAATCATATGTTTTTCACTATTTCTCTTCCCATTGCATAAAACGACTTTCTCTGACCCAGAAATAAGGTTTTCAACATAAGCAGGAATAAGCTCCGTTAGACCGCTCAGAAGCTCTAAATCACTGTTACTGGTCATAGAGACGCTGGACTGAGCGATCTGACCACTGAAACTCTTTCCTAAAGGGATGTGCTAAAAAACTTCTAATACAGCGAGAAGTGTGTTTTTGCATTGCAAACAGGATTTTATTCGTGCACAAAAAAGAAATATTATGTTTTTCACTATTTCTCTTCCCATTGCATAAAACGACTTTCTCTGACCCAGAAATAAGGTTTTCAGCAAAAGCAGGTATAAGCTCCGTTATACTGCTTAGAAGCTCTAAATCACTGTTACTGGTCATAGAGACGCTGGACAGAGCGATCTGACCACTGAAACTCTGGCCTAAAGGGATATGCTAAAAAACTTCTAACACAGCGAGAAGTGTCTTTTTGCATTGCAAACAGGATTTTATTCATGCACAAAAAAAAATTATTATGTTTTTCACTATTTCTCTTCCCATTGCATAAAACGACTTTCTCTGACACAGAAATAAGGTTTTCAACATAAGCAGGAATAAGCTCCGTTAGACCGCTCAGAAGCTCTAAATCACTGTTACTGGTCATAGAGACGCTGGATTGAGCGAACTGACCACTGAAACTCTTGCCTAAAGGGATGTGCTAAAAAACTTCTACCACAGCGAGAAGTGTGTTTTTGCATTGCAAACAGGATTTTATTCATGCACAAAAAAAAAATATTATGTTTTTCACTATTTCTCTTCCCATTGCATAAAACGACTTTCTCTGACCCAGAAATAAGGTTTTCAACATAAGCAGCTATAAGCTCCGTTAGACCGCTCAGAAGCTCTAAATCACTGTTACTGGTCATAGAGACGCTGGACAGAGCGATCTGACCACTGAAACTCTTGCCTAAAGGGATGTGCTAAAAAACTTCTAACACAGCGAGAAGTGTCTTTTTGCATTGCAAACAGGATTTTATTCATGCACAAAAAAAAAATCATATGTTTTTCACTATTTCTCTTCCCATTGCATAAAACGACTTTCTCTGACCCAGAAATAAGGTTTTCAACATAAGCAGGAATAAGCTCCGTTAGACCGCTCAGAAGCTCTAAATCACTGTTACTGGTCATAGAGACGCTGGACTGAGCGATCTGACCACTGAAACTCTTTCCTAAAGGGATGTGCTAAAAAACTTCTAATACAGCGAGAAGTGTGTTTTTGCATTGCAAACAGGATTTTATTCGTGCACAAAAAAGAAATATTATGTTTTTCACTATTTCTCTTCCCATTGCATAAAACGACTTTCTCTGACCCAGAAATAAGGTTTTCAGCAAAAGCAGGTATAAGCTCCGTTATACTGCTCAGAAGCTCTAAATCACTGTTTCTGGTCATAGAGACTCTGGACATAGCGATCTGACCACTGAAACTCTTGCCTAAAGGGATATGCTAAAAAACTTCTAACACAGCGAGAAGTGTCTTTTTGCATTGCAAACAGGATTTTATTCATGCACAAAAAAAAATTATTATGTTTTTCACTATTTCTCTTCCCATTGCATGAAACGACTTTCTCTGACCCAGAAATAAGGTTTTCAACATAAGCAGCTATAAGCTCCGTTAGACCGCTCAGAAGCTCTAAATCACTGTTACTGGTCATAGAGACGCTGGACAGAGCGATCTGACCACTGAAACTCTTGCCTAAAGGGATGTGCTAAAAAACTTCTAATACAGCGAGAAGTGTGTTTTTGCATTGCAAACAGGATTTTATTCATGCACAAAAAAAAAATATTATGTTTTTCACTATTTCTCTTCCCATTGCATAAAACGACTTTCTCTGACCCAGAAATAAGGTTTTCAACATAAGCAGGAATAAGCTCCGTTAGACCGCTCAGAAGCTCTAAATCACTGTTACTGGTCATAGAGACGCTGGACTGAGCGATCTGACCACTGAAACTCTTGCCTAAAGGGATGTGCTAAAAAAATTTCTAATACAGCGAGAAGTGTCTTTTTGCATTGCAAACAGGATTTTATTCATGCACAAAAAAAAATTATTATGTTTTTCACTATTTCTCTTCCCACTGCATAAAACGACTTTCTCTGACCCAGAAATAAGGTTTTCAACATAAGCAGGTATAAGCTCCGTTAGACCGCTCAGAAGCTCTAAATCACTGTTACTGGTCATAGAGACGCTGGATTGAGCGAACTGACCACTGAAACTCTTGCCTAAAGGGATGTGCTAAAAAACTTCTAACACAGCGAGAAGTGTGTTTTTGCATTGCAAACAGGATTTTATTCATGCACAAAAAAAAAATATTATGTTTTTCACTATTTCTCTTCCCATTGCATAAAACGACTTTCTCTGACCCAGAAATAAGGTTTTCAACATAAGCAGGTATAAGATCCGTTAGAGCGCTCAGAAGCTCTAAATCACTGTTATTAGTCATAGAGACGCTGGACGGAGCGATCTGACCACTGAAACTCTTTCCTAAAGGGATGTGCTAAAAAACTTCTAATACAGCGAGAAGTGTCTTTTTGCATTGCAAACAGGATTTTATTCATGCACAAAAAAAAATTATTATGTTTTTCACTATTTCTCTTCCCATTGCATAAAACGACTTTATCTGACCCAGAAATAAGGTTTTCAACATAAGCAGGAATAAGCTCCGTTAGACCGCTCAGAAGCTCTAAATCACTGTTACTGGTCATAGAGACGCTGGATTGAGCGAACTGACCACTGAAACTCTTGCCTAAAGGGATGTGCTAAAAAACTTCTAACACAGCGAGAAGTGTGTTTTTGCATTGCAAACAGGATTTTATTCATGCACAAAAAAAAAATATTATGTTTTTCACTATTTCTCTTCCCATTGCATAAAACGACTTTCTCTGACCCAGAAATAAGGTTTTCAACATAAGCAGGTATAAGCTCCGTTAGAGCGCTCAGAAGCTCTAAATCACTGTTATTAGTCATAGAGACGCTGGACGGAGCGATCTGACCACTGAAACTCTTTCCTAAAGGGATGTGCTAAAAAACTTCTAATACAGCGAGAAGTGTCTTTTTGCATTGCAAACAGGATTTTATTCATGCACAAAAAAAAATTATTATGTTTTTCACTATTTCTCTTCCCATTGCATAAAACGACTTTCTCTGACCCAGAAATAAGGTTTTCAACATAAGCAGCTATAAGCTCCGTTAGACCGCTCAGAAGCTCTAAATCACTGTTACTGGTCATAGAGACGCTGGACAGAGCGATCTTACCACTGAAACTCTTGCCTAAAGGGATGTGCTAAAAAACTTCTAACACAGCGAGAAGTGTCTTTTTGCATTGCAAACAGGATTTTATTCATGCACAAAAAAAAAATATTATGTTTTTCACTATTTCTCTTCCCATTGCATAAAACGACTTTCTCTGACCCAGAAATAAGGTTTTCAACATAAGCAGGAATAAGCTCCGTTAGACCGCTCAGAAGCTCTAAATCACTGTTACTGGTCATAGAGACGCTGGACTGAGCGATCTGACCACTGAAACTCTTTCCTAAAGGGATGTGCTAAAAAACTTCTAACACAGCGAGAAGTGTCTTTTTGCACTGCAAACAGGATTTTATTCATGCACAAAAAAAATTATTATGTTTTTCACTATTTCTCTTCCCATTGCATGAAACGACTTTCTCTGACCCAGAAATAAGGTTTTCAACATAAGCAGCTATAAGCTCCGTTAGACCGCTCAGAAGCTCTAAATCACTGTTACTGGTCATAGAGACGCTGGACAGAGCGAACTGACCACTGAAACTCTTGCCTAAAGGGATGTGCTAAAAAACTTCTAACACAGCGAGAAGTGTCTTTTTGCATTGCAAACAGGATTTTATTCATGCACAAAAAAAAAATCATATGTTTTTCACTATTTCTCTTCCCATTGCATAAAACGACTTTCTCTGACCCAGAAATAAGGTTTTCAACATAAGCAGGAATAAGCTCCGTTAGACCGATCAGAAGCTCTAAATCACTGTTACTGGTCATAGAGACGCTGGACTGAGCGATCTGACCACTGAAACTCTTTCCTAAAGGGATGTGCTAAAAAACTTCTAATACAGCGAGAAGTGTGTTTTTGCATTGCAAACAGGATTTTATTCGTGCACAAAAAAGAAATATTATGTTTTTCACTATTTCTCTTCCCATTGCATAAAACGACTTTCTCTGACCCAGAAATAAGGTTTTCAACATAAGCAGGAATAAGCTCCGTTAGACCGCTCAGAAGCTCTAAATCACTGTTACTGGTCATAGAGACGCTGGACAGAGCGATCTGACCACTGAAACTCTGGCCTAAAGGGATATGCTAAAAAACTTCTAACACAGCGAGAAGTGTCTTTTTGCATTGCAAACAGGATTTTATTCATGCACAAAAAAAATTATTATGTTTTTCACTATTTCTCTTCCCATTGCATGAAACGACTTTCTCTGACCCAGAAATAAGGTTTTCAACATAAGCAGCTATAAGCTCCGTTAGACCGCTCAGAAGCTCTAAATCACTGTTACTGGTCATAGAGACGCTGGACAGAGCGATCTGACCACTGAAACTCTTGCCTAAAGGGATGTGCTAAAAAACTTCTAACACAGCGAGAAGTGTCTTTTTGCATTGCAAACAGGATTTTATTCATGCACAAAAAAAAATCATATGTTTTTCACTATTTCTCTTCCCATTGCATAAAACGACTTTCTCTGACCCAGAAATAAGGTTTTCAACATAAGCAGCTATAAGCTCCGTTAGACCGCTCAGAAGCTCTAAATCACTGTTACTGGTCATAGAGACGCTGGACAGAGCGATCTGACCACTGAAACTCTGGCCTAAAGGGATATGCTAAAAAACTTCTAACACAGCGAGAAGTGTCTTTTTGCATTGCAAACAGGATTTTATTCATGCACAAAAAAAAATTATTATGTTTTTCATTATTTCTCTTCCCATTGCATAAAACGACTTTCTCTGACCCAGAAATAAGGTTTTCAACATAAGCAGGAATAAGCTCCGTTAGACCGCTCAGAAGCTCTAAATCACTGTTACTGGTCATAGAGACGCTGGACAGAGCGATCTGACCACTGAAACTCTGGCCTAAAGGGATATGCTAAAAAACTTCTAACACAGCGAGAAGTGTCTTTTTGCATTGCAAACAGGATTTTATTCATGCACAAAAAAAAATTATTATGTTTTTCACTATTTCTCTTCCCATTGCATAAAACGACTTTCTCTGACCCAGAAATAAGGTTTTCAACATAAGCAGGAATAAGCTCCGTTAGACCGCTCAGAAGCTCTAAATCACTGTTACTGGTCATAGAGACACTGGATTGAGCGAACTGACCACTGAAACTCTTGCCTAAAGGGATGTGCTAAAAAACTTCTAACACAGCGAGAAGTGTGTTTTTGCATTGCAAACAGGATTTTATTCATGCACAAAAAAGAAATATTATGTTTTTCACTATTTCTCTTCCCATTGCATAAAACGACTTTCTCTGACCCAGAAATAAGGTTTTCAACATAAGCAGCTATAAGCTCCGTTAGACCGCTCAGAAGCTCTAAATCACTGTTACTGGTCATAGAGACGCTGGACAGAGCGATCTGACCACTGAAACTCTTGCCTAAAGGGATGTGCTAAAAGCTTCTAACACAGCGAGAAGTGTGTTTTTGCATTGCAAACAGGATTTTATTCATGCACAAAAAAAAAATATTATGTTTTTCACTATTTCTCTTCCCATTGCATAAAACGACTTTCTCTGACCCAGAAATAAGGTTTTCAACATAAGCAGGAATAAGCTCCGTTAGACCGCTCAGAAGCTCTAAATCACTGTTACTGGTCATAGAGACGCTGGACTGAGCGATCTGACCACTGAAACTCTTGCCTAAAGGGATGTGCTAAAAAAACTTCTAATACAGCGAGAAGTGTCTTTTTGCATTGCAAACAGGATTTTATTCATGCACAAAAAAAAATTATTATGTTTTTCACTATTTCTCTTCCCACTGCATAAAACGACTTTCTCTGACCCAGAAATAAGGTTTTCAACATAAGCAGGTATAAGCTCCGTTAGACCGCTCAGAAGCTCTAAATCACTCTTATTAGTCATTGAGACGCTGGACAGAGCGATCTGACCACTGAAACTCTTGCCTAAAGGGATGTGCTAAAAAACTTCTAACACAGCGAGAAGTGTCTTTTTGCATTGCAAACAGGATTTTATTCATGCACAAAAAAAAAATCATATGTTTTTCACTATTTCTCTTCCCATTGCATAAAACGACTTTCTCTGACCCAGAAATAAGGTTTTCAACATAAGCAGCTATAAGCTCCGTTAGACCGCTCAGAAGCTCTAAATCACTGTTACTGGTCATAGAGACGCTGGACAGAGCGATCTGACCACTGAAACTCTGGCCTAAAGGGATATGCTAAAAAACTTCTAACACAGCGAGAAGTGTCTTTTTGCATTGCAAACAGGATTTTATTCATGCACAAAAAAAAATTATGTTTTTCACTATTTCTCTTCCCATTGCATAAAACGACTTTCTCTGACCCAGAAATAAGGTTTTCAACATAAGCAGGAATAAGCTCCGTTAGACCGCTCAGAAGCTCTAAATCACTGTTACTGGTCATAGAGACGCTGGACAGAGCGATCTGACCACTGAAACTCTGGCCTAAAGGGATATGCTAAAAAACTTCTAACACAGCGAGAAGTGTCTTTTTGCATTGCAAACAGGATTTTATTCATGCACAAAAAAAAATTATTATGTTTTTCACTATTTCTCTTCCCATTGCATAAAACGACTTTCTCTGACCCAGAAATAAGGTTTTCAACATAAGCAGGAATAAGCTCCGTTAGACCGCTCAGAAGCTCTAAATCACTGTTACTGGTCATAGAGACGCTGGATTGAGCGAACTGACCACTGAAACTCTTGCCTAAAGGGATGTGCTAAAAAACTTCTAACACAGCGAGAAGTGTGTTTTTGCATTGCAAACAGGATTTTATTCATGCACAAAAAAGAAATATTATGTTTTTCACTATTTCTCTTCCCATTGCATAAAACGACTTTCTCTGACCCAGAAATAAGGTTTTCAACATAAGCAGCTATAAGCTCCGTTAGACCGCTCAGAAGCTCTAAATCACTGTTACTGGTCATAGAGACGCTGGACAGAGCGATCTGACCACTGAAACTCTTGCCTAAAGGGATGTGCTAAAAGCTTCTAACACAGCGAGAAGTGTGTTTTTGCATTGCAAACAGGATTTTATTCATGCACAAAAAAAAAATATTATGTTTTTCACTATTTCTCTTCCCATTGCATAAAACGACTTTCTCTGACCCAGAAATAAGGTTTTCAACATAAGCAGGAATAAGCTCCGTTAGACCGCTCAGAAGCTCTAAATCACTGTTACTGGTCATAGAGACGCTGGACTGAGCGATCTGACCACTGAAACTCTTGCCTAAAGGGATGTGCTAAAAAAACTTCTAATACAGCGAGAAGTGTCTTTTTGCATTGCAAACAGGATTTTATTCATGCACAAAAAAAAATTATTATGTTTTTCACTATTTCTCTTCCCACTGCATAAAACGACTTTCTCTGATCCAGAAATAAGGTTTTCAACATAAGCAGGTATAAGCTCCGTTAGACCACTCAGAAGCTCTAAATCACTCTTATTAGTCATTGAGACGCTGGACGGAGCGATCTGACCACTGAAACTCTTTCCTAAAGGGATGTGCTAAAAAACTTCTAATACAGCGAGAAGTGTCTTTTTGCATTGCAAACAGGATTTTATTCATGCACAAAAAAAAATCATATGTTTTTCACTATTTCTCTTCCCATTGCATAAAACGACTTTCTCTGACCCAGAAATAAGGTTTTCAACATAAGCAGCTATAAGCTCCGTTAGACCGCTCAGAAGCTCTAAATCACTGTTACTGGTCATAGAGACGCTGGACAGAGCGATCTGACCACTGAAACTCTTGCCTAAAGGGATGTGCTAAAAAACTTCTAACACAGCGAGAAGTGTCTTTTTGCATTGCAAACAGGATTTTATTCATGCACAAAAAAAAATTATTATGTTTTTCACTATTTCTCTTCCCATTGCATAAAACGACTTTCTCTGACCCAGAAATAAGGTTTTCAACATAAGCAGCTATAAGCTCCGTTAGACCGCTCAGAAGCTCTAAATCACTGTTACTGGTCATAGAGACGCTGGACAGAGCGATCTGACCACTGAAACTCTGGCCTAAAGGGATATGCTAAAAAACTTCTAACACAGCGAGAAGTGTCTTTTTGCATTGCAAACAGGATTTTATTCATGCACAAAAAAAAATTATTATGTTTTTCACTATTTCTCTTCCCATTGCATAAAACGACTTTCTCTGACCCAGAAATAAGGTTTTCAACATAAGCAGGAATAAGCTCCGTTAGACCGCTCAGAAGCTCTAAATCACTGTTACTGGTCATAGAGACGCTGGATTGAGCGAACTGACCACTGAAACTCTTGCCTAAAGGGATGTGCTAAAAAACTTCTAACACAGCGAGAAGTGTGTTTTTGCATTGCAAACAGGATTTTATTCATGCACAAAAAAAAAATCATATGTTTTTCACTATTTCTCTTCCCATTGCATAAAACGACTTTCTCTGACCCAGAAATAAGGTTTTCAACATAAGCAGGAATAAGCTCCGTTAGACCGCTCAGAAGCTCTAAATCACTGTTACTGGTCATAGAGACGCTGGACTGAGCGATCTGACCACAGAAACTCTTTCCTAAAGGGATGTGCTAAAAAACTTCTAATACAGCGAGAAGTGTGTTTTTGCATTGCAAACAGGATTTTATTCGTGCACAAAAAAGAAATATTATGTTTTTCACTATTTCTCTTCCCATTGCATAAAACGACTTTCTCTGACCCAGAAATAAGGTTTTCAGCAAAAGCAGGTATAAGCTCCGTTATACTGCTCAGAAGCTCTAAATCACTGTTTCTGGTCATAGAGACTCTGGACATAGCGATCTGACCACTGAAACTCTTGCCTAAAGGGATATGCTAAAAAACTTCTAACACAGCGAGAAGTGTCTTTTTGCACTGCAAACAGGATTTTATTCATGCACAAAAAAAATTATTATGTTTTTCACTATTTCTCTTCCCATTGCATGAAACGACTTTCTCTGACCCAGAAATAAGGTTTTCAACATAAGCAGCTATAAGCTCCGTTAGACCGCTCAGAAGCTCTAAATCACTGTTACTGGTCATAGAGACGCTGGACAGAGCGATCTGACCACTGAAACTCTTGCCTAAAGGGATGTGCTAAAAAACTTCTAACACAGCGAGAAGTGTCTTTTTGCATTGCAAACAGGATTTTATTCATGCACAAAAAAAAAATCATATGTTTTTCACTATTTCTCTTCCCATTGCATAAAACGACTTTCTCTGACCCAGAAATAAGGTTTTCAACATAAGCAGCTATAAGCTCCGTTAGACCGCTCAGAAGCTCTAAATCACTGTTACTGGTCATAGAGACGCTGGACAGAGCGATCTGACCACTGAAACTCTGGCCTAAAGGGATATGCTAAAAAACTTCTAACACAGCGAGAAGTGTCTTTTTGCATTGCAAACAGGATTTTATTCATGCACAAAAAAAAATTATTATGTTTTTCACTATTTCTCTTCCCATTGCATAAAACGACTTTCTCTGACCCAGAAATAAGGTTTTCAACATAAGCAGGAATAAGCTCCGTTAGACCGCTCAGAAGCTCTAAATCACTGTTACTGGTCATAGAGACGCTGGACAGAGCGATCTGACCACTGAAACTCTGGCCTAAAGGGATATGCTAAAAAACTTCTAACACAGCGAGAAGTGTCTTTTTGCATTGCAAACAGGATTTTATTCATGCACAAAAAAAAATTATTATGTTTTTCACTATTTCTCTTCCCATTGCATAAAACGACTTTCTCTGACCCAGAAATAAGGTTTTCAACATAAGCAGGAATAAGCTCCGTTAGACCGCTCAGAAGCTCTAAATCACTGTTACTGGTCATAGAGACGCTGGATTGAGCGAACTGACCACTGAAACTCTTGCCTAAAGGGATGTGCTAAAAAACTTCTAACACACCGAGAAGTGTGTTTTTGCATTGCAAACAGGATTTTATTCATGCACAAAAAATAAATATTATGTTTTTCACTATTTCTCTTCCCATTGCATAAAACGACTTTCTCTGACCCAGAAATAAGGTTTTCAACATAAGCAGCTATAAGCTCCGTTAGACCGCTCAGAAGCTCTAAATCACTGTTACTGGTCATAGAGACGCTGGACAGAGCGATCTGACCACTGAAACTCTTGCCTAAAGGGATGTGCTAAAAGCTTCTAACACAGCGAGAAGTGTGTTTTTGCATTGCAAACAGGATTTTATTCATGCACAAAAAAAAAATATTATGTTTTTCACTATTTCTCTTCCCATTGCATAAAACGACTTTCTCTGACCCAGAAATAAGGTTTTCAACATAAGCAGGAATAAGCTCCGTTAGACCGCTCAGAAGCTCTAAATCACTGTTACTGGTCATAGAGACGCTGGACTGAGCGATCTGACCACTGAAACTCTTGCCTAAAGGGATGTGCTAAAAAAACTTCTAATACAGCGAGAAGTGTCTTTTTGCATTGCAAACAGGATTTTATTCATGCACAAAAAAAAATTATTATGTTTTTCACTATTTCTCTTCCCACTGCATAAAACGACTTTCTCTGACCCAGAAATAAGGTTTTCAACATAAGCAGGTATAAGCTCCGTTAGACCGCTCAGAAGCTCTAAATCACTCTTATTAGTCATTGAGACGCTGGACGGAGCGATCTGACCACTGAAACTCTTTCCTAAAGGGATGTGCTAAAAAACTTCTAATACAGCGAGAAGTGTCTTTTTGCATTGCAAACAGGATTTTATTCATGCACAAAAAAAAATTATTATGTTTTTCACTATTTCTCTTCCCATTGCATAAAACGACTTTCTCTGACCCAGAAATAAGGTTTTCAACATAAGCAGGAATAAGCTCCGTTAGACCGCTCAGAAGCTCTAAATCACTGTTACTGGTCATAGAGACGCTGGACAGAGCGATCTGACCACTGAAACTCTTGCCTAAAGGGATGTGCTAAAAAACTTCTAACACAGCGAGAAGTGTCTTTTTGCATTGCAAACAGGATTTTATTCATGCACAAGAAAAAAAATCATATGTTTTTCACTATTTCTCTTCCGATTGCATAAAACGACTTTCTCTGACCCAGAAATAAGGTTTTCAACATAAGCAGGAATAAGCTCCGTTAGACCGCTCAGAAGCTCTAAATCACTGTTACTGGTCATAGAGACGCTGGACTGAGCGATCTGACCACTGAAACTCTTTCCTAAAGGGATGTGCTAAAAAACTTCTAATACAGCGAGAAGTGTGTTTTTGCATTGCAAACAGGATTTTATTCATGCACAAAAAAAAAATCATATGTTTTTCACTATTTCTCTTCCCATTGCATAAAACGACTTTCTCTGACCCAGAAATAAGGTTTTCAACATAAGCAGCTATAAGCTCCGTTAGACCGCTCAGAAGCTCTAAATCACTGTTACTGGTCATAGAGACGCTGGACAGAGCGATCTGACCACTGAAACTCTTGCCTAAAGGGATGTGCTAAAAAACTTCTAACACAGCGAGAAGTGTCTTTTTGCATTGCAAACAGGATTTTATTCATGCACAAAAAAAAAATCATATGTTTTTCACTATTTCTCTTCCCATTGCATAAAACGACTTTCTCTGACCCAGAAATAAGGTTTTCAACATAAGCAGCTATAAGCTCCGTTAGACCGCTCAGAAGCTCTAAATCACTGTTACTGGTCATAGAGACGCTGGACAGAGCGATCTGACCACTGAAACTCTGGCCTAAAGGGATATGCTAAAAAACTTCTAACACAGCGAGAAGTGTCTTTTTGCATTGCAAACAGGATTTTATTCATGCACAAAAAAAAAATTATTATGTTTTTCACTATTTCTCTTCCCATTGCATAAAACGACTTTCTCTGACCCAGAAATAAGGTTTTCAACATAAGCAGGAATAAGCTCCGTTAGACCGCTCAGAAGCTCTAAATCACTGTTACTGGTCATAGAGACGCTGGATTGAGCGAACTGACCACTGAAACTCTTGCCTAAAGGGATGTGCTAAAAAACTTCTAACACAGCGAGAAGTGTGTTTTTGCATTGCAAACAGGATTTTATTCATGCACAAAAAAAAAATCATATGTTTTTCACTATTTCTCTTCCCATTGCATAAAACGACTTTCTCTGACCCAGAAATAAGGTTTTCAACATAAGCAGGAATAAGCTCCGTTAGACCGCTCAGAAGCTCTAAATCACTGTTACTGGTCATAGAGACGCTGGACTGAGCGATCTGACCACTGAAACTCTTTCCTAAAGGGATGTGCTAAAAAACTTCTAATACAGCGAGAAGTGTGTTTTTGCATTGCAAACAGGATTTTATTCGTGCACAAAAAAGAAATATTATGTTTTTCACTATTTCTCTTCCCATTGCATAAAACGACTTTCTCTGACCCAGAAATAAGGTTTTCAGCAAAAGCAGGTATAAGCTCCGTTATACTGCTCAGAAGCTCTAAATCACTGTTTCTGGTCATAGAGACTCTGGACATAGCGATCTGACCACTGAAACTCTTGCCTAAAGGGATATGCTAAAAAACTTCTAACACAGCGAGAAGTGTCTTTTTGCATTGCAAACAGGATTTTATTCATGCACAAAAAAAAATTATTATGTTTTTCACTATTTCTCTTCCCATTGCATGAAACGACTTTCTCTGACCCAGAAATAAGGTTTTCAACATAAGCAGCTATAAGCTCCGTTAGACCGCTCAGAAGCTCTAAATCACTGTTACTGGTCATAGAGACGCTGGACAGAGCGATCTGACCACTGAAACTCTTGCCTAAAGGGATGTGCTAAAAAACTTCTAATACAGCGAGAAGTGTGTTTTTGCATTGCAAACAGGATTTTATTCATGCACAAAAAAAAAATATTATGTTTTTCACTATTTCTCTTCCCATTGCATAAAACGACTTTCTCTGACCCAAAAATAAGGTTTTCAACATAAGCAGGAATAAGCTCCGTTAGACCGCTCAGAAGCTCTAAATCACTGTTACTGGTCATAGAGACGCTGGACTGAGCGATCTGACCACTGAAACTCTTGCCTAAAGGGATGTGCTAAAAAAACTTCTAATACAGCGAGAAGTGTCTTTTTGCATTGCAAACAGGATTTTATTCATGCACAAAAAAAAATTATTATGTTTTTCACTATTTCTCTTCCCATTGCATAAAACGACTTTCTCTGACCCAGAAATAAGGTTTTCAACATAAGCAGGAATAAGCTCCGTTAGACCGCTCAGAAGCTCTAAATCACTGTTACTGGTCATAGAGACGCTGGACAGAGCGATCTGACCACTGAAACTCTTGCCTAAAGGGATGTGCTAAAAAACTTCTAACACAGCGAGAAGTGTCTTTTTGCATTGCAAACAGGATTTTATTCATGCACAAGAAAAAAAATCATATGTTTTTCACTATTTCTCTTCCGATTGCATAAAACGACTTTCTCTGACCCAGAAATAAGGTTTTCAACATAAGCAGGAATAAGCTCCGTTAGACCGCTCAGAAGCTCTAAATCACTGTTACTGGTCATAGAGACGCTGGACTGAGCGATCTGACCACTGAAACTCTTTCCTAAAGGGATGTGCTAAAAAACTTCTAATACAGCGAGAAGTGTGTTTTTGCATTGCAAACAGGATTTTATTCATGCACAAAAAAAAAATCATATGTTTTTCACTATTTCTCTTCCCATTGCATAAAACGACTTTCTCTGACCCAGAAATAAGGTTTTCAACATAAGCAGCTATAAGCTCCGTTAGACCGCTCAGAAGCTCTAAATCACTGTTACTGGTCATAGAGACGCTGGACAGAGCGATCTGACCACTGAAACTCTTGCCTAAAGGGATGTGCTAAAAAACTTCTAACACAGCGAGAAGTGTCTTTTTGCATTGCAAACAGGATTTTATTCATGCACAAAAAAAAATCATATGTTTTTCACTATTTCTCTTCCCATTGCATAAAACGACTTTCTCTGACCCAGAAATAAGGTTTTCAACATAAGCAGCTATAAGCTCCGTTAGACCGCTCAGAAGCTCTAAATCACTGTTACTGGTCATAGAGACGCTGGACAGAGCGATCTGACCACTGAAACTCTGGCCTAAAGGGATATGCTAAAAAACTTCTAACACAGCGAGAAGTGTCTTTTTGCATTGCAAACAGGATTTTATTCATGCACAAAAAAAAAATTATTATGTTTTTCACTATTTCTCTTCCCATTGCATAAAACGACTTTCTCTGACCCAGAAATAAGGTTTTCAACATAAGCAGGAATAAGCTCCGTTAGACCGCTCAGAAGCTCTAAATCACTGTTACTGGTCATAGAGACGCTGGATTGAGCGAACTGACCACTGAAACTCTTGCCTAAAGGGATGTGCTAAAAAACTTCTAACACAGCGAGAAGTGTGTTTTTGCATTGCAAACAGGATTTTATTCATGCACAAAAAAAAAATCATATGTTTTTCACTATTTCTCTTCCCATTGCATAAAACGACTTTCTCTGACCCAGAAATAAGGTTTTCAACATAAGCAGGAATAAGCTCCGTTAGACCGCTCAGAAGCTCTAAATCACTGTTACTGGTCATAGAGACGCTGGACTGAGCGATCTGACCACTGAAACTCTTTCCTAAAGGGATGTGCTAAAAAACTTCTAATACAGCGAGAAGTGTGTTTTTGCATTGCAAACAGGATTTTATTCGTGCACAAAAAAGAAATATTATGTTTTTCACTATTTCTCTTCCCATTGCATAAAACGACTTTCTCTGACCCAGAAATAAGGTTTTCAGCAAAAGCAGGTATAAGCTCCGTTATACTGCTCAGAAGCTCTAAATCACTGTTTCTGGTCATAGAGACTCTGGACATAGCGATCTGACCACTGAAACTCTTGCCTAAAGGGATATGCTAAAAAACTTCTAACACAGCGAGAAGTGTCTTTTTGCATTGCAAACAGGATTTTATTCATGCACAAAAAAAAATTATTATGTTTTTCACTATTTCTCTTCCCATTGCATGAAACGACTTTCTCTGACCCAGAAATAAGGTTTTCAACATAAGCAGCTATAAGCTCCGTTAGACCGCTCAGAAGCTCTAAATCACTGTTACTGGTCATAGAGACGCTGGACAGAGCGATCTGACCACTGAAACTCTTGCCTAAAGGGATGTGCTAAAAAACTTCTAATACAGCGAGAAGTGTGTTTTTGCATTGCAAACAGGATTTTATTCATGCACAAAAAAAAATATTATGTTTTTCACTATTTCTCTTCCCATTGCATAAAACGACTTTCTCTGACCCAAAAATAAGGTTTTCAACATAAGCAGGAATAAGCTCCGTTAGACCGCTCAGAAGCTCTAAATCACTGTTACTGGTCATAGAGACGCTGGACTGAGCGATCTGACCACTGAAACTCTTGCCTAAAGGGATGTGCTAAAAAAACTTCTAATACAGCGAGAAGTGTCTTTTTGCATTGCAAACAGGATTTTATTCATGCACAAAAAAAAATTATTATGTTTTTCACTATTTCTCTTCCCACTGCATAAAACGACTTTCTCTGACCCAGAAATAAGGTTTTCAACATAAGCAGGTATAAGCTCCGTTAGACCGCTCAGAAGCTCTAAATCACTCTTATTAGTCATTGAGACGCTGGACGGAGCGATCTGACCACTGAAACTCTTTCCTAAAGGGATGTGCTAAAAAACTTCTAATACAGCGAGACGTGTCTTTTTGCATTGCAAACAGGATTTTATTCATGCACAAAAAAAAATTATTATGTTTTTCACTATTTCTCTTCCCATTGCATAAAACGACTTTCTCTGACCCAGAAATAAGGTTTTCAACATAAGCAGGAATAAGCTCCGTTAGACCGCTCAGAAGCTCTAAATCACTGTTACTGGTCATAGAGACGCTGGATTGAGCGAACTGACCACTGAAACTCTTGCCTAAAGGGATGTGCTAAAAAACTTCTAACACAGCCAGAAGTGTGTTTTTGCATTGCAAACAGGATTTTATTCATGCACAAAAAAAAAAAATTATGTTTTTCACTATTTCTCTTCCCATTGCATAAAACGACTTTCTCTGACCCAGAAATAAGGTTTTCAACATAAGCAGGTATAAGATCCGTTAGAGCGCTCAGAAGCTCTAAATCACTGTTATTAGTCATAGAGACGCTGGACGGAGCGATCTGACCACTGAAACTCTTTCCTAAAGGGATGTGCTAAAAAACTTCTAATACAGCGAGAAGTGTCTTTTTGCATTGCAAACAGGATTTTATTCATGCACAAAAAAAAATTATTATGTTTTTCACTATTTCTCTTCCCATTGCATAAAACGACTTTATCTGACCCAGAAATAAGGTTTTCAACATAAGCAGGAATAAGCTCCGTTAGACCGCTCAGAAGCTCTAAATCACTGTTACTGGTCATAGAGACGCTGGATTGAGCGAATTGACCACTGAAACTCTTGCCTAAAGGGATGTGCTAAAAAACTTCTAACACAGCGAGAAGTGTGTTTTTGCATTGCAAACAGGATTTTATTCATGCACAAAAAAAAAATATTATGTTTTTCACTATTTCTCTTCCCATTGCATAAAACGACTTTCTCTGACCCAGAAATAAGGTTTTCAACATAAGCAGGAATAAGCTCCGTTAGACCGCTCAGAAGCTCTAAATCACTGTTACTGGTCATAGAGACGCTGGACTGAGCGATCTGACCACTGAAACTCTTTCCTAAAGGGATGTGCTAAAAAACTTCTAACACAGCGAGAAGTGTCTTTTTGCATTGCAAACAGGATTTTATTCATGCACAAAAAAAAAATTATTATGTTTTTCACTATTTCTCTTCCCATTGCATAAAACGACTTTCTCTGACCCAGAAATAAGGTTTTCAACATAAGCAGGAATAAGCTCCGTTAGACCGCTCAGAAGCTCTAAATCACTGTTACTGGTCATAGAGACGCTGGATTGAGCGAACTGACCACTGAAACTCTTGCCTAAAGGGATGTGCTAAAAAACTTCTAACACAGCGAGAAGTGTGTTTTTGCATTGCAAACAGGATTTTATTCATGCACAAAAAAAAAATCATATGTTTTTCACTATTTCTCTTCCCATTGCATAAAACGACTTTCTCTGACCCAGAAATAAGGTTTTCAACATAAGCAGGAATAAGCTCCGTTAGACCGCTCAGAAGCTCTAAATCACTGTTACTGGTCATAGAGACGCTGGACTGAGCGATCTGACCACTGAAACTCTTTCCTAAAGGGATGTGCTAAAAAACTTCTAATACAGCGAGAAGTGTGTTTTTGCATTGCAAACAGGATTTTATTCGTGCACAAAAAAGAAATATTATGTTTTTCACTATTTCTCTTCCCATTGCATAAAACGACTTTCTCTGACCCAGAAATAAGGTTTTCAGCAAAAGCAGGTATAAGCTCCGTTATACTGCTCAGAAGCTCTAAATCACTGTTTCTGGTCATAGAGACTCTGGACATAGCGATCTGACCACTGAAACTCTTGCCTAAAGGGATATGCTAAAAAACTTCTAACACAGCGAGAAGTGTCTTTTTGCATTGCAAACAGGATTTTATTCATGCACAAAAAAAAATTATTATGTTTTTCACTATTTCTCTTCCCATTGCATGAAACGACTTTCTCTGACCCAGAAATAAGGTTTTCAACATAAGCAGCTATAAGCTCCGTTAGACCGCTCAGAAGCTCTAAATCACTGTTACTGGTCATAGAGACGCTGGACAGAGCGATCTGACCACTGAAACTCTTGCCTAAAGGGATGTGCTAAAAAACTTCTAATACAGCGAGAAGTGTGTTTTTGCATTGCAAACAGGATTTTATTCATGCACAAAAAAAAAATATTATGTTTTTCACTATTTCTCTTCCCATTGCATAAAACGACTTTCTCTGACCCAAAAATAAGGTTTTCAACATAAGCAGGAATAAGCTCCGTTAGACCGCTCAGAAGCTCTAAATCACTGTTACTGGTCATAGAGACGCTGGACTGAGCGATCTGACCACTGAAACTCTTGCCTAAAGGGATGTGCTAAAAAAACTTCTAATACAGCGAGAAGTGTCTTTTTGCATTGCAAACAGGATTTTATTCATGCACAAAAAAAAATTATTATGTTTTTCACTATTTCTCTTCCCATTGCATAAAACGACTTTCTCTGACCCAGAAATAAGGTTTTCAACATAAGCAGGAATAAGCTCCGTTAGACCGCTCAGAAGCTCTAAATCACTGTTACTGGTCATAGAGACGCTGGACAGAGCGATCTGACCACTGAAACTCTTGCCTAAAGGGATGTGCTAAAAAACTTCTAACACAGCGAGAAGTGTCTTTTTGCATTGCAAACAGGATTTTATTCATGCACAAGAAAAAAAATCATATGTTTTTCACTATTTCTCTTCCGATTGCATAAAACGACTTTCTCTGACCCAGAAATAAGGTTTTCAACATAAGCAGGAATAAGCTCCGTTAGACCGCTCAGAAGCTCTAAATCACTGTTACTGGTCATAGAGACGCTGGACTGAGCGATCTGACCACTGAAACTCTTTCCTAAAGGGATGTGCTAAAAAACTTCTAATACAGCGAGAAGTGTGTTTTTGCATTGCAAACAGGATTTTATTCATGCACAAAAAAAAAATCATATGTTTTTCACTATTTCTCTTCCCATTGCATAAAACGACTTTCTCTGACCCAGAAATAAGGTTTTCAACATAAGCAGCTATAAGCTCCGTTAGACCGCTCAGAAGCTCTAAATCACTGTTACTGGTCATAGAGACGCTGGACAGAGCGATCTGACCACTGAAACTCTTGCCTAAAGGGATGTGCTAAAAAACTTCTAACACAGCGAGAAGTGTCTTTTTGCATTGCAAACAGGATTTTATTCATGCACAAAAAAAAATCATATGTTTTTCACTATTTCTCTTCCCATTGCATAAAACGACTTTCTCTGACCCAGAAATAAGGTTTTCAACATAAGCAGCTATAAGCTCCGTTAGACCGCTCAGAAGCTCTAAATCACTGTTACTGGTCATAGAGACGCTGGACAGAGCGATCTGACCACTGAAACTCTGGCCTAAAGGGATATGCTAAAAAACTTCTAACACAGCGAGAAGTGTCTTTTTGCATTGCAAACAGGATTTTATTCATGCACAAAAAAAAAATTATTATGTTTTTCACTATTTCTCTTCCCATTGCATAAAACGACTTTCTCTGACCCAGAAATAAGGTTTTCAACATAAGCAGGAATAAGCTCCGTTAGACCGCTCAGAAGCTCTAAATCACTGTTACTGGTCATAGAGACGCTGGATTGAGCGAACTGACCACTGAAACTCTTGCCTAAAGGGATGTGCTAAAAAACTTCTAACACAGCGAGAAGTGTGTTTTTGCATTGCAAACAGGATTTTATTCATGCACAAAAAAAAAATCATATGTTTTTCACTATTTCTCTTCCCATTGCATAAAACGACTTTCTCTGACCCAGAAATAAGGTTTTCAACATAAGCAGGAATAAGCTCCGTTAGACCGCTCAGAAGCTCTAAATCACTGTTACTGGTCATAGAGACGCTGGACTGAGCGATCTGACCACTGAAACTCTTTCCTAAAGGGATGTGCTAAAAAACTTCTAATACAGCGAGAAGTGTGTTTTTGCATTGCAAACAGGATTTTATTCGTGCACAAAAAAGAAATATTATGTTTTTCACTATTTCTCTTCCCATTGCATAAAACGACTTTCTCTGACCCAGAAATAAGGTTTTCAGCAAAAGCAGGTATAAGCTCCGTTATACTGCTCAGAAGCTCTAAATCACTGTTTCTGGTCATAGAGACTCTGGACATAGCGATCTGACCACTGAAACTCTTGCCTAAAGGGATATGCTAAAAAACTTCTAACACAGCGAGAAGTGTGTTTTTGCATTGCAAACAGGATTTTATTCATGCACAAAAAAAAAATATTATGTTTTTCACTATTTCTCTTCCCATTGCATAAAACGACTTTCTCTGACCCAAAAATAAGGTTTTCAACATAAGCAGGAATAAGCTCCGTTAGACCGCTCAGAAGCTCTAAATCACTGTTACTGGTCATAGAGACGCTGGACTGAGCGATCTGACCACTGAAACTCTTGCCTAAAGGGATGTGCTAAAAAAACTTCTAATACAGCGAGAAGTGTCTTTTTGCATTGCAAACAGGATTTTATTCATGCACAAAAAAAAATTATTATGTTTTTCACTATTTCTCTTCCCACTGCATAAAACGACTTTCTCTGACCCAGAAATAAGGTTTTCAACATAAGCAGGTATAAGCTCCGTTAGACCGCTCAGAAGCTCTAAATCACTCTTATTAGTCATTGAGACGCTGGACGGAGCGATCTGACCACTGAAACTCTTTCCTAAAGGGATGTGCTAAAAAACTTCTAATACAGCGAGAAGTGTCTTTTTGCATTGCAAACAGGATTTTATTCATGCACAAAAAAAAATTATTATGTTTTTCACTATTTCTCTTCCCATTGCATAAAACGACTTTCTCTGACCCAGAAATAAGGTTTTCAACATAAGCAGGAATAAGCTCCGTTAGACCGCTCAGAAGCTCTAAATCACTGTTACTGGTCATAGAGACGCTGGACAGAGCGATCTGACCACTGAAACTCTTGCCTAAAGGGATGTGCTAAAAAACTTCTAACACAGCGAGAAGTGTCTTTTTGCATTGCAAACAGGATTTTATTCATGCACAAGAAAAAAAATCATATGTTTTTCACTATTTCTCTTCCGATTGCATAAAACGACTTTCTCTGACCCAGAAATAAGGTTTTCAACATAAGCAGCTATAAGCTCCGTTAGACCGCTCAGAAGCTCTAAATCACTGTTACTGGTCATAGAGACGCTGGACAGAGCGATCTGACCACTGAAACTCTTGCCTAAAGGGATGTGCTAAAAAACTTCTAACACAGCGAGAAGTGTCTTTTTGCATTGCAAACAGGATTTTATTCATGCACAAAAAAAAATTATTATGTTTTTCACTATTTCTCTTCCCATTGCATAAAACGACTTTCTCTGACCCAGAAATAAGGTTTTCAACATAAGCAGGAATAAGCTCCGTTAGACCGCTCAGAAGCTCTAAATCACTGTTACTGGTCATAGAGACGCTGGATTGAGCGAACTGACCACTGAAACTCTTGCCTAAAGGGATGTGCTAAAAAACTTCTAACACAGCCAGAAGTGTGTTTTTGCATTGCAAACAGGATTTTATTCATGCACAAAAAAAAAAAATTATGTTTTTCACTATTTCTCTTCCCATTGCATAAAACGACTTTCTCTGACCCAGAAATAAGGTTTTCAACATAAGCAGGAATAAGCTCCGTTAGACCGCTCAGAAGCTCTAAATCACTGTTACTGGTCATAGAGACGCTGGATTGAGCGAACTGACCACTGAAACTCTTGCCTAAAGGGATGTGCTAAAAAACTTCTAACACAGCGAGAAGTGTGTTTTTGCATTGCAAACAGGATTTTATTCATGCACAAAAAAAAAATCATATGTTTTTCACTATTTCTCTTCCCATTGCATAAAACGACTTTCTCTGACCCAGAAATAAGGTTTTCAACATAAGCAGGAATAAGCTCCGTTAGACCGCTCAGAAGCTCTAAATCACTGTTACTGGTCATAGAGACGCTGGACTGAGCGATCTGACCACAGAAACTCTTTCCTAAAGGGATGTGCTAAAAAACTTCTAATACAGCGAGAAGTGTGTTTTTGCATTGCAAACAGGATTTTATTCGTGCACAAAAAAGAAATATTATGTTTTTCACTATTTCTCTTCCCATTGCATAAAACGACTTTCTCTGACCCAGAAATAAGGTTTTCAGCAAAAGCAGGTATAAGCTCCGTTATACTGCTCAGAAGCTCTAAATCACTGTTTCTGGTCATAGAGACTCTGGACATAGCGATCTGACCACTGAAACTCTTGCCTAAAGGGATATGCTAAAAAACTTCTAACACAGCGAGAAGTGTCTTTTTGCACTGCAAACAGGATTTTATTCATGCACAAAAAAAATTATTATGTTTTTCACTATTTCTCTTCCCATTGCATGAAACGACTTTCTCTGACCCAGAAATAAGGTTTTCAACATAAGCAGCTATAAGCTCCGTTAGACCGCTCAGAAGCTCTAAATCACTGTTACTGGTCATAGAGACGCTGGACAGAGCGATCTGACCACTGAAACTCTTGCCTAAAGGGATGTGCTAAAAAACTTCTAACACAGCGAGAAGTGTCTTTTTGCATTGCAAACAGGATTTTATTCATGCACAAAAAAAAAATCATATGTTTTTCACTATTTCTCTTCCCATTGCATAAAACGACTTTCTCTGACCCAGAAATAAGGTTTTCAACATAAGCAGCTATAAGCTCCGTTAGACCGCTCAGAAGCTCTAAATCACTGTTACTGGTCATAGAGACGCTGGACAGAGCGATCTGACCACTGAAACTCTGGCCTAAAGGGATATGCTAAAAAACTTCTAACACAGCGAGAAGTGTCTTTTTGCATTGCAAACAGGATTTTATTCATGCACAAAAAAAAATTATTATGTTTTTCACTATTTCTCTTCCCATTGCATAAAACGACTTTCTCTGACCCAGAAATAAGGTTTTCAACATAAGCAGGAATAAGCTCCGTTAGACCGCTCAGAAGCTCTAAATCACTGTTACTGGTCATAGAGACGCTGGACAGAGCGATCTGACCACTGAAACTCTGGCCTAAAGGGATATGCTAAAAAACTTCTAACACAGCGAGAAGTGTCTTTTTGCATTGCAAACAGGATTTTATTCATGCACAAAAAAAAATTATTATGTTTTTCACTATTTCTCTTCCCATTGCATAAAACGACTTTCTCTGACCCAGAAATAAGGTTTTCAACATAAGCAGGAATAAGCTCCGTTAGACCGCTCAGAAGCTCTAAATCACTGTTACTGGTCATAGAGACGCTGGATTGAGCGAACTGACCACTGAAACTCTTGCCTAAAGGGATGTGCTAAAAAACTTCTAACACACCGAGAAGTGTGTTTTTGCATTGCAAACAGGATTTTATTCATGCACAAAAAATAAATATTATGTTTTTCACTATTTCTCTTCCCATTGCATAAAACGACTTTCTCTGACCCAGAAATAAGGTTTTCAACATAAGCAGCTATAAGCTCCGTTAGACCGCTCAGAAGCTCTAAATCACTGTTACTGGTCATAGAGACGCTGGACAGAGCGATCTGACCACTGAAACTCTTGCCTAAAGGGATGTGCTAAAAGCTTCTAACACAGCGAGAAGTGTGTTTTTGCATTGCAAACAGGATTTTATTCATGCACAAAAAAAAAATATTATGTTTTTCACTATTTCTCTTCCCATTGCATAAAACGACTTTCTCTGACCCAGAAATAAGGTTTTCAACATAAGCAGGAATAAGCTCCGTTAGACCGCTCAGAAGCTCTAAATCACTGTTACTGGTCATAGAGACGCTGGACTGAGCGATCTGACCACTGAAACTCTTGCCTAAAGGGATGTGCTAAAAAAACTTCTAATACAGCGAGAAGTGTCTTTTTGCATTGCAAACAGGATTTTATTCATGCACAAAAAAAAATTATTATGTTTTTCACTATTTCTCTTCCCACTGCATAAAACGACTTTCTCTGACCCAGAAATAAGGTTTTCAACATAAGCAGGTATAAGCTCCGTTAGACCGCTCAGAAGCTCTAAATCACTCTTATTAGTCATTGAGACGCTGGACGGAGCGATCTGACCACTGAAACTCTTTCCTAAAGGGATGTGCTAAAAAACTTCTAATACAGCGAGAAGTGTCTTTTTGCATTGCAAACAGGATTTTATTCATGCACAAAAAAAAATTATTATGTTTTTCACTATTTCTCTTCCCATTGCATAAAACGACTTTCTCTGACCCAGAAATAAGGTTTTCAACATAAGCAGGAATAAGCTCCGTTAGACCGCTCAGAAGCTCTAAATCACTGTTACTGGTCATAGAGACGCTGGACAGAGCGATCTGACCACTGAAACTCTTGCCTAAAGGGATGTGCTAAAAAACTTCTAACACAGCGAGAAGTGTCTTTTTGCATTGCAAACAGGATTTTATTCATGCACAAGAAAAAAAATCATATGTTTTTCACTATTTCTCTTCCGATTGCATAAAACGACTTTCTCTGACCCAGAAATAAGGTTTTCAACATAAGCAGGAATAAGCTCCGTTAGACCGCTCAGAAGCTCTAAATCACTGTTACTGGTCATAGAGACGCTGGACTGAGCGATCTGACCACTGAAACTCTTTCCTAAAGGGATGTGCTAAAAAACTTCTAATACAGCGAGAAGTGTGTTTTTGCATTGCAAACAGGATTTTATTCATGCACAAAAAAAAAATCATATGTTTTTCACTATTTCTCTTCCCATTGCATAAAACGACTTTCTCTGACCCAGAAATAAGGTTTTCAACATAAGCAGCTATAAGCTCCGTTAGACCGCTCAGAAGCTCTAAATCACTGTTACTGGTCATAGAGACGCTGGACAGAGCGATCTGACCACTGAAACTCTTGCCTAAAGGGATGTGCTAAAAAACTTCTAACACAGCGAGAAGTGTCTTTTTGCATTGCAAACAGGATTTTATTCATGCACAAAAAAAAAATCATATGTTTTTCACTATTTCTCTTCCCATTGCATAAAACGACTTTCTCTGACCCAGAAATAAGGTTTTCAACATAAGCAGCTATAAGCTCCGTTAGACCGCTCAGAAGCTCTAAATCACTGTTACTGGTCATAGAGACGCTGGACAGAGCGATCTGACCACTGAAACTCTGGCCTAAAGGGATATGCTAAAAAACTTCTAACACAGCGAGAAGTGTCTTTTTGCATTGCAAACAGGATTTTATTCATGCACAAAAAAAAAATTATTATGTTTTTCACTATTTCTCTTCCCATTGCATAAAACGACTTTCTCTGACCCAGAAATAAGGTTTTCAACATAAGCAGGAATAAGCTCCGTTAGACCGCTCAGAAGCTCTAAATCACTGTTACTGGTCATAGAGACGCTGGATTGAGCGAACTGACCACTGAAACTCTTGCCTAAAGGGATGTGCTAAAAAACTTCTAACACAGCGAGAAGTGTGTTTTTGCATTGCAAACAGGATTTTATTCATGCACAAAAAAAAAATCATATGTTTTTCACTATTTCTCTTCCCATTGCATAAAACGACTTTCTCTGACCCAGAAATAAGGTTTTCAACATAAGCAGGAATAAGCTCCGTTAGACCGCTCAGAAGCTCTAAATCACTGTTACTGGTCATAGAGACGCTGGACTGAGCGATCTGACCACTGAAACTCTTTCCTAAAGGGATGTGCTAAAAAACTTCTAATACAGCGAGAAGTGTGTTTTTGCATTGCAAACAGGATTTTATTCGTGCACAAAAAAGAAATATTATGTTTTTCACTATTTCTCTTCCCATTGCATAAAACGACTTTCTCTGACCCAGAAATAAGGTTTTCAGCAAAAGCAGGTATAAGCTCCGTTATACTGCTCAGAAGCTCTAAATCACTGTTTCTGGTCATAGAGACTCTGGACATAGCGATCTGACCACTGAAACTCTTGCCTAAAGGGATATGCTAAAAAACTTCTAACACAGCGAGAAGTGTCTTTTTGCATTGCAAACAGGATTTTATTCATGCACAAAAAAAAATTATTATGTTTTTCACTATTTCTCTTCCCATTGCATGAAACGACTTTCTCTGACCCAGAAATAAGGTTTTCAACATAAGCAGCTATAAGCTCCGTTAGACCGCTCAGAAGCTCTAAATCACTGTTACTGGTCATAGAGACGCTGGACAGAGCGATCTGACCACTGAAACTCTTGCCTAAAGGGATGTGCTAAAAAACTTCTAATACAGCGAGAAGTGTGTTTTTGCATTGCAAACAGGATTTTATTCATGCACAAAAAAAAAATATTATGTTTTTCACTATTTCTCTTCCCATTGCATAAAACGACTTTCTCTGACCCAAAAATAAGGTTTTCAACATAAGCAGGAATAAGCTCCGTTAGACCGCTCAGAAGCTCTAAATCACTGTTACTGGTCATAGAGACGCTGGACTGAGCGATCTGACCACTGAAACTCTTGCCTAAAGGGATGTGCTAAAAAAACTTCTAATACAGCGAGAAGTGTCTTTTTGCATTGCAAACAGGATTTTATTCATGCACAAAAAAAAATTATTATGTTTTTCACTATTTCTCTTCCCATTGCATAAAACGACTTTCTCTGACCCAGAAATAAGGTTTTCAACATAAGCAGGAATAAGCTCCGTTAGACCGCTCAGAAGCTCTAAATCACTGTTACTGGTCATAGAGACGCTGGACAGAGCGATCTGACCACTGAAACTCTTGCCTAAAGGGATGTGCTAAAAAACTTCTAACACAGCGAGAAGTGTCTTTTTGCATTGCAAACAGGATTTTATTCATGCACAAGAAAAAAAATCATATGTTTTTCACTATTTCTCTTCCGATTGCATAAAACGACTTTCTCTGACCCAGAAATAAGGTTTTCAACATAAGCAGGAATAAGCTCCGTTAGACCGCTCAGAAGCTCTAAATCACTGTTACTGGTCATAGAGACGCTGGACTGAGCGATCTGACCACTGAAACTCTTTCCTAAAGGGATGTGCTAAAAAACTTCTAATACAGCGAGAAGTGTGTTTTTGCATTGCAAACAGGATTTTATTCATGCACAAAAAAAAAATCATATGTTTTTCACTATTTCTCTTCCCATTGCATAAAACGACTTTCTCTGACCCAGAAATAAGGTTTTCAACATAAGCAGCTATAAGCTCCGTTAGACCGCTCAGAAGCTCTAAATCACTGTTACTGGTCATAGAGACGCTGGACAGAGCGATCTGACCACTGAAACTCTTGCCTAAAGGGATGTGCTAAAAAACTTCTAACACAGCGAGAAGTGTCTTTTTGCATTGCAAACAGGATTTTATTCATGCACAAAAAAAAATCATATGTTTTTCACTATTTCTCTTCCCATTGCATAAAACGACTTTCTCTGACCCAGAAATAAGGTTTTCAACATAAGCAGCTATAAGCTCCGTTAGACCGCTCAGAAGCTCTAAATCACTGTTACTGGTCATAGAGACGCTGGACAGAGCGATCTGACCACTGAAACTCTGGCCTAAAGGGATATGCTAAAAAACTTCTAACACAGCGAGAAGTGTCTTTTTGCATTGCAAACAGGATTTTATTCATGCACAAAAAAAAAATTATTATGTTTTTCACTATTTCTCTTCCCATTGCATAAAACGACTTTCTCTGACCCAGAAATAAGGTTTTCAACATAAGCAGGAATAAGCTCCGTTAGACCGCTCAGAAGCTCTAAATCACTGTTACTGGTCATAGAGACGCTGGATTGAGCGAACTGACCACTGAAACTCTTGCCTAAAGGGATGTGCTAAAAAACTTCTAACACAGCGAGAAGTGTGTTTTTGCATTGCAAACAGGATTTTATTCATGCACAAAAAAAAAATCATATGTTTTTCACTATTTCTCTTCCCATTGCATAAAACGACTTTCTCTGACCCAGAAATAAGGTTTTCAACATAAGCAGGAATAAGCTCCGTTAGACCGCTCAGAAGCTCTAAATCACTGTTACTGGTCATAGAGACGCTGGACTGAGCGATCTGACCACTGAAACTCTTTCCTAAAGGGATGTGCTAAAAAACTTCTAATACAGCGAGAAGTGTGTTTTTGCATTGCAAACAGGATTTTATTCGTGCACAAAAAAGAAATATTATGTTTTTCACTATTTCTCTTCCCATTGCATAAAACGACTTTCTCTGACCCAGAAATAAGGTTTTCAGCAAAAGCAGGTATAAGCTCCGTTATACTGCTCAGAAGCTCTAAATCACTGTTTCTGGTCATAGAGACTCTGGACATAGCGATCTGACCACTGAAACTCTTGCCTAAAGGGATATGCTAAAAAACTTCTAACACAGCGAGAAGTGTCTTTTTGCATTGCAAACAGGATTTTATTCATGCACAAAAAAAAATTATTATGTTTTTCACTATTTCTCTTCCCATTGCATGAAACGACTTTCTCTGACCCAGAAATAAGGTTTTCAACATAAGCAGCTATAAGCTCCGTTAGACCGCTCAGAAGCTCTAAATCACTGTTACTGGTCATAGAGACGCTGGACAGAGCGATCTGACCACTGAAACTCTTGCCTAAAGGGATGTGCTAAAAAACTTCTAATACAGCGAGAAGTGTGTTTTTGCATTGCAAACAGGATTTTATTCATGCACAAAAAAAAATATTATGTTTTTCACTATTTCTCTTCCCATTGCATAAAACGACTTTCTCTGACCCAAAAATAAGGTTTTCAACATAAGCAGGAATAAGCTCCGTTAGACCGCTCAGAAGCTCTAAATCACTGTTACTGGTCATAGAGACGCTGGACTGAGCGATCTGACCACTGAAACTCTTGCCTAAAGGGATGTGCTAAAAAAACTTCTAATACAGCGAGAAGTGTCTTTTTGCATTGCAAACAGGATTTTATTCATGCACAAAAAAAAATTATTATGTTTTTCACTATTTCTCTTCCCACTGCATAAAACGACTTTCTCTGACCCAGAAATAAGGTTTTCAACATAAGCAGGTATAAGCTCCGTTAGACCGCTCAGAAGCTCTAAATCACTCTTATTAGTCATTGAGACGCTGGACGGAGCGATCTGACCACTGAAACTCTTTCCTAAAGGGATGTGCTAAAAAACTTCTAATACAGCGAGACGTGTCTTTTTGCATTGCAAACAGGATTTTATTCATGCACAAAAAAAAATTATTATGTTTTTCACTATTTCTCTTCCCATTGCATAAAACGACTTTCTCTGACCCAGAAATAAGGTTTTCAACATAAGCAGGAATAAGCTCCGTTAGACCGCTCAGAAGCTCTAAATCACTGTTACTGGTCATAGAGACGCTGGATTGAGCGAACTGACCACTGAAACTCTTGCCTAAAGGGATGTGCTAAAAAACTTCTAACACAGCCAGAAGTGTGTTTTTGCATTGCAAACAGGATTTTATTCATGCACAAAAAAAAAAAATTATGTTTTTCACTATTTCTCTTCCCATTGCATAAAACGACTTTCTCTGACCCAGAAATAAGGTTTTCAACATAAGCAGGTATAAGATCCGTTAGAGCGCTCAGAAGCTCTAAATCACTGTTATTAGTCATAGAGACGCTGGACGGAGCGATCTGACCACTGAAACTCTTTCCTAAAGGGATGTGCTAAAAAACTTCTAATACAGCGAGAAGTGTCTTTTTGCATTGCAAACAGGATTTTATTCATGCACAAAAAAAAATTATTATGTTTTTCACTATTTCTCTTCCCATTGCATAAAACGACTTTATCTGACCCAGAAATAAGGTTTTCAACATAAGCAGGAATAAGCTCCGTTAGACCGCTCAGAAGCTCTAAATCACTGTTACTGGTCATAGAGACGCTGGATTGAGCGAATTGACCACTGAAACTCTTGCCTAAAGGGATGTGCTAAAAAACTTCTAACACAGCGAGAAGTGTGTTTTTGCATTGCAAACAGGATTTTATTCATGCACAAAAAAAAAATATTATGTTTTTCACTATTTCTCTTCCCATTGCATAAAACGACTTTCTCTGACCCAGAAATAAGGTTTTCAACATAAGCAGGAATAAGCTCCGTTAGACCGCTCAGAAGCTCTAAATCACTGTTACTGGTCATAGAGACGCTGGACTGAGCGATCTGACCACTGAAACTCTTTCCTAAAGGGATGTGCTAAAAAACTTCTAACACAGCGAGAAGTGTCTTTTTGCATTGCAAACAGGATTTTATTCATGCACAAAAAAAAAATTATTATGTTTTTCACTATTTCTCTTCCCATTGCATAAAACGACTTTCTCTGACCCAGAAATAAGGTTTTCAACATAAGCAGGAATAAGCTCCGTTAGACCGCTCAGAAGCTCTAAATCACTGTTACTGGTCATAGAGACGCTGGATTGAGCGAACTGACCACTGAAACTCTTGCCTAAAGGGATGTGCTAAAAAACTTCTAACACAGCGAGAAGTGTGTTTTTGCATTGCAAACAGGATTTTATTCATGCACAAAAAAAAAATCATATGTTTTTCACTATTTCTCTTCCCATTGCATAAAACGACTTTCTCTGACCCAGAAATAAGGTTTTCAACATAAGCAGGAATAAGCTCCGTTAGACCGCTCAGAAGCTCTAAATCACTGTTACTGGTCATAGAGACGCTGGACTGAGCGATCTGACCACTGAAACTCTTTCCTAAAGGGATGTGCTAAAAAACTTCTAATACAGCGAGAAGTGTGTTTTTGCATTGCAAACAGGATTTTATTCGTGCACAAAAAAGAAATATTATGTTTTTCACTATTTCTCTTCCCATTGCATAAAACGACTTTCTCTGACCCAGAAATAAGGTTTTCAGCAAAAGCAGGTATAAGCTCCGTTATACTGCTCAGAAGCTCTAAATCACTGTTTCTGGTCATAGAGACTCTGGACATAGCGATCTGACCACTGAAACTCTTGCCTAAAGGGATATGCTAAAAAACTTCTAACACAGCGAGAAGTGTCTTTTTGCATTGCAAACAGGATTTTATTCATGCACAAAAAAAAATTATTATGTTTTTCACTATTTCTCTTCCCATTGCATGAAACGACTTTCTCTGACCCAGAAATAAGGTTTTCAACATAAGCAGCTATAAGCTCCGTTAGACCGCTCAGAAGCTCTAAATCACTGTTACTGGTCATAGAGACGCTGGACAGAGCGATCTGACCACTGAAACTCTTGCCTAAAGGGATGTGCTAAAAAACTTCTAATACAGCGAGAAGTGTGTTTTTGCATTGCAAACAGGATTTTATTCATGCACAAAAAAAAAATATTATGTTTTTCACTATTTCTCTTCCCATTGCATAAAACGACTTTCTCTGACCCAAAAATAAGGTTTTCAACATAAGCAGGAATAAGCTCCGTTAGACCGCTCAGAAGCTCTAAATCACTGTTACTGGTCATAGAGACGCTGGACTGAGCGATCTGACCACTGAAACTCTTGCCTAAAGGGATGTGCTAAAAAAACTTCTAATACAGCGAGAAGTGTCTTTTTGCATTGCAAACAGGATTTTATTCATGCACAAAAAAAAATTATTATGTTTTTCACTATTTCTCTTCCCATTGCATAAAACGACTTTCTCTGACCCAGAAATAAGGTTTTCAACATAAGCAGGAATAAGCTCCGTTAGACCGCTCAGAAGCTCTAAATCACTGTTACTGGTCATAGAGACGCTGGACTGAGCGATCTGACCACTGAAACTCTTTCCTAAAGGGATGTGCTAAAAAACTTCTAACACAGCGAGAAGTGTCTTTTTGCATTGCAAACAGGATTTTATTCATGCACAAAAAAAAAATTATTATGTTTTTCACTATTTCTCTTCCCATTGCATAAAACGACTTTCTCTGACCCAGAAATAAGGTTTTCAACATAAGCAGGAATAAGCTCCGTTAGACCGCTCAGAAGCTCTAAATCACTGTTACTGGTCATAGAGACGCTGGATTGAGCGAACTGACCACTGAAACTCTTGCCTAAAGGGATGTGCTAAAAAACTTCTAACACAGCGAGAAGTGTGTTTTTGCATTGCAAACAGGATTTTATTCATGCACAAAAAAAAAATCATATGTTTTTCACTATTTCTCTTCCCATTGCATAAAACGACTTTCTCTGACCCAGAAATAAGGTTTTCAACATAAGCAGGAATAAGCTCCGTTAGACCGCTCAGAAGCTCTAAATCACTGTTACTGGTCATAGAGACGCTGGACTGAGCGATCTGACCACTGAAACTCTTTCCTAAAGGGATGTGCTAAAAAACTTCTAATACAGCGAGAAGTGTGTTTTTGCATTGCAAACAGGATTTTATTCGTGCACAAAAAAGAAATATTATGTTTTTCACTATTTCTCTTCCCATTGCATAAAACGACTTTCTCTGACCCAGAAATAAGGTTTTCAGCAAAAGCAGGTATAAGCTCCGTTATACTGCTCAGAAGCTCTAAATCACTGTTTCTGGTCATAGAGACTCTGGACATAGCGATCTGACCACTGAAACTCTTGCCTAAAGGGATATGCTAAAAAACTTCTAACACAGCGAGAAGTGTCTTTTTGCATTGCAAACAGGATTTTATTCATGCACAAAAAAAAATTATTATGTTTTTCACTATTTCTCTTCCCATTGCATGAAACGACTTTCTCTGACCCAGAAATAAGGTTTTCAACATAAGCAGCTATAAGCTCCGTTAGACCGCTCAGAAGCTCTAAATCACTGTTACTGGTCATAGAGACGCTGGACAGAGCGATCTGACCACTGAAACTCTTGCCTAAAGGGATGTGCTAAAAAACTTCTAATACAGCGAGAAGTGTGTTTTTGCATTGCAAACAGGATTTTATTCATGCACAAAAAAAAAATATTATGTTTTTCACTATTTCTCTTCCCATTGCATAAAACGACTTTCTCTGACCCAAAAATAAGGTTTTCAACATAAGCAGGAATAAGCTCCGTTAGACCGCTCAGAAGCTCTAAATCACTGTTACTGGTCATAGAGACGCTGGACTGAGCGATCTGACCACTGAAACTCTTGCCTAAAGGGATGTGCTAAAAAAACTTCTAATACAGCGAGAAGTGTCTTTTTGCATTGCAAACAGGATTTTATTCATGCACAAAAAAAAATTATTATGTTTTTCACTATTTCTCTTCCCATTGCATAAAACGACTTTCTCTGACCCAGAAATAAGGTTTTCAACATAAGCAGGAATAAGCTCCGTTAGACCGCTCAGAAGCTCTAAATCACTGTTACTGGTCATAGAGACGCTGGACAGAGCGATCTGACCACTGAAACTCTTGCCTAAAGGGATGTGCTAAAAAACTTCTAACACAGCGAGAAGTGTCTTTTTGCATTGCAAACAGGATTTTATTCATGCACAAGAAAAAAAATCATATGTTTTTCACTATTTCTCTTCCGATTGCATAAAACGACTTTCTCTGACCCAGAAATAAGGTTTTCAACATAAGCAGGAATAAGCTCCGTTAGACCGCTCAGAAGCTCTAAATCACTGTTACTGGTCATAGAGACGCTGGACTGAGCGATCTGACCACTGAAACTCTTTCCTAAAGGGATGTGCTAAAAAACTTCTAATACAGCGAGAAGTGTGTTTTTGCATTGCAAACAGGATTTTATTCATGCACAAAAAAAAAATCATATGTTTTTCACTATTTCTCTTCCCATTGCATAAAACGACTTTCTCTGACCCAGAAATAAGGTTTTCAACATAAGCAGCTATAAGCTCCGTTAGACCGCTCAGAAGCTCTAAATCACTGTTACTGGTCATAGAGACGCTGGACAGAGCGATCTGACCACTGAAACTCTTGCCTAAAGGGATGTGCTAAAAAACTTCTAACACAGCGAGAAGTGTCTTTTTGCATTGCAAACAGGATTTTATTCATGCACAAAAAAAAATCATATGTTTTTCACTATTTCTCTTCCCATTGCATAAAACGACTTTCTCTGACCCAGAAATAAGGTTTTCAACATAAGCAGCTATAAGCTCCGTTAGACCGCTCAGAAGCTCTAAATCACTGTTACTGGTCATAGAGACGCTGGACAGAGCGATCTGACCACTGAAACTCTGGCCTAAAGGGATATGCTAAAAAACTTCTAACACAGCGAGAAGTGTCTTTTTGCATTGCAAACAGGATTTTATTCATGCACAAAAAAAAAATTATTATGTTTTTCACTATTTCTCTTCCCATTGCATAAAACGACTTTCTCTGACCCAGAAATAAGGTTTTCAACATAAGCAGGAATAAGCTCCGTTAGACCGCTCAGAAGCTCTAAATCACTGTTACTGGTCATAGAGACGCTGGATTGAGCGAACTGACCACTGAAACTCTTGCCTAAAGGGATGTGCTAAAAAACTTCTAACACAGCGAGAAGTGTGTTTTTGCATTGCAAACAGGATTTTATTCATGCACAAAAAAAAAATCATATGTTTTTCACTATTTCTCTTCCCATTGCATAAAACGACTTTCTCTGACCCAGAAATAAGGTTTTCAACATAAGCAGGAATAAGCTCCGTTAGACCGCTCAGAAGCTCTAAATCACTGTTACTGGTCATAGAGACGCTGGACTGAGCGATCTGACCACTGAAACTCTTTCCTAAAGGGATGTGCTAAAAAACTTCTAATACAGCGAGAAGTGTGTTTTTGCATTGCAAACAGGATTTTATTCGTGCACAAAAAAGAAATATTATGTTTTTCACTATTTCTCTTCCCATTGCATAAAACGACTTTCTCTGACCCAGAAATAAGGTTTTCAGCAAAAGCAGGTATAAGCTCCGTTATACTGCTCAGAAGCTCTAAATCACTGTTTCTGGTCATAGAGACTCTGGACATAGCGATCTGACCACTGAAACTCTTGCCTAAAGGGATATGCTAAAAAACTTCTAACACAGCGAGAAGTGTGTTTTTGCATTGCAAACAGGATTTTATTCATGCACAAAAAAAAAATATTATGTTTTTCACTATTTCTCTTCCCATTGCATAAAACGACTTTCTCTGACCCAAAAATAAGGTTTTCAACATAAGCAGGAATAAGCTCCGTTAGACCGCTCAGAAGCTCTAAATCACTGTTACTGGTCATAGAGACGCTGGACTGAGCGATCTGACCACTGAAACTCTTGCCTAAAGGGATGTGCTAAAAAAACTTCTAATACAGCGAGAAGTGTCTTTTTGCATTGCAAACAGGATTTTATTCATGCACAAAAAAAAATTATTATGTTTTTCACTATTTCTCTTCCCACTGCATAAAACGACTTTCTCTGACCCAGAAATAAGGTTTTCAACATAAGCAGGTATAAGCTCCGTTAGACCGCTCAGAAGCTCTAAATCACTCTTATTAGTCATTGAGACGCTGGACGGAGCGATCTGACCACTGAAACTCTTTCCTAAAGGGATGTGCTAAAAAACTTCTAATACAGCGAGAAGTGTCTTTTTGCATTGCAAACAGGATTTTATTCATGCACAAAAAAAAATTATTATGTTTTTCACTATTTCTCTTCCCATTGCATAAAACGACTTTCTCTGACCCAGAAATAAGGTTTTCAACATAAGCAGGAATAAGCTCCGTTAGACCGCTCAGAAGCTCTAAATCACTGTTACTGGTCATAGAGACGCTGGACAGAGCGATCTGACCACTGAAACTCTTGCCTAAAGGGATGTGCTAAAAAACTTCTAACACAGCGAGAAGTGTCTTTTTGCATTGCAAACAGGATTTTATTCATGCACAAGAAAAAAAATCATATGTTTTTCACTATTTCTCTTCCGATTGCATAAAACGACTTTCTCTGACCCAGAAATAAGGTTTTCAACATAAGCAGCTATAAGCTCCGTTAGACCGCTCAGAAGCTCTAAATCACTGTTACTGGTCATAGAGACGCTGGACAGAGCGATCTGACCACTGAAACTCTTGCCTAAAGGGATGTGCTAAAAAACTTCTAACACAGCGAGAAGTGTCTTTTTGCATTGCAAACAGGATTTTATTCATGCACAAAAAAAAATTATTATGTTTTTCACTATTTCTCTTCCCATTGCATAAAACGACTTTCTCTGACCCAGAAATAAGGTTTTCAACATAAGCAGGAATAAGCTCCGTTAGACCGCTCAGAAGCTCTAAATCACTGTTACTGGTCATAGAGACGCTGGATTGAGCGAACTGACCACTGAAACTCTTGCCTAAAGGGATGTGCTAAAAAACTTCTAACACAGCCAGAAGTGTGTTTTTGCATTGCAAACAGGATTTTATTCATGCACAAAAAAAAAAAATTATGTTTTTCACTATTTCTCTTCCCATTGCATAAAACGACTTTCTCTGACCCAGAAATAAGGTTTTCAACATAAGCAGGTATAAGATCCGTTAGAGCGCTCAGAAGCTCTAAATCACTGTTATTAGTCATAGAGACGCTGGACGGAGCGATCTGACCACTGAAACTCTTTCCTAAAGGGATGTGCTAAAAAACTTCTAATACAGCGAGAAGTGTCTTTTTGCATTGCAAACAGGATTTTATTCATGCACAAAAAAAAATTATTATGTTTTTCACTATTTCTCTTCCCATTGCATAAAACGACTTTATCTGACCCAGAAATAAGGTTTTCAACATAAGCAGGAATAAGCTCCGTTAGACCGCTCAGAAGCTCTAAATCACTGTTACTGGTCATAGAGACGCTGGATTGAGCGAATTGACCACTGAAACTCTTGCCTAAAGGGATGTGCTAAAAAACTTCTAACACAGCGAGAAGTGTGTTTTTGCATTGCAAACAGGATTTTATTCATGCACAAAAAAAAAATATTATGTTTTTCACTATTTCTCTTCCCATTGCATAAAACGACTTTCTCTGACCCAGAAATAAGGTTTTCAACATAAGCAGGAATAAGCTCCGTTAGAGCGCTCAGAAGCTCTAAATCACTGTTACTGGTCATAGAGACGCTGGACTGAGCGATCTGACCACTGAAACTCTTTCCTAAAGGGATGTGCTAAAAAACTTCTAATACAGCGAGAAGTGTGTTTTTGCATTGCAAACAGGATTTTATTCATGCACAAAAAAGAAATATTATGTTTTTCACTATTTCTCTTCCCATTGCATAAAACGACTTTCTCTGACCCAGAAATAAGGTTTTCAATATAAGCAGGTATAAGCTCCGTTATACCGCTCAGAAGCTCTAAATCACTGTTTCTGGTCATAGAGACTCTGGACATAGCGATCTGACCACTGAAACTCTTGCCTAAAGGGATATGCTAAAAAACTTCTAACACAGCGAGAAGTGTCTTTTTGCACTGCAAACAGGATTTTATTCATGCACAAAAAAAATTATTATGTTTTTCACTATTTCTCTTCCCATTGCATGAAACGACTTTCTCTGACCCAGAAATAAGGTTTTCAACATAAGCAGCTATAAGCTCCGTTAGACCGCTCAGAAGCTCTAAATCACTGTTACTGGTCATAGAGACGCTGGACAGAGCGATCTGACCACTGAAACTCTTGCCTAAAGGGATGTGCTAAAAAACTTCTAACACAGCGAGAAGTGTCTTTTTGCATTGCAAACAGGATTTTATTCATGCACAAAAAAAAAATCATATGTTTTTCACTATTTCTCTTCCCATTGCATAAAACGACTTTCTCTGACCCAGAAATAAGGTTTTCAACATAAGCAGCTATAAGCTCCGTTAGACCGCTCAGAAGCTCTAAATCACTGTTACTGGTCATAGAGACGCTGGACAGAGCGATCTGACCACTGAAACTCTGGCCTAAAGGGATATGCTAAAAAACTTCTAACACAGCGAGAAGTGTCTTTTTGCATTGCAAACAGGATTTTATTCATGCACAAAAAAAAATTATTATGTTTTTCACTATTTCTCTTCCCATTGCATAAAACGACTTTCTCTGACCCAGAAATAAGGTTTTCAACATAAGCAGGAATAAGCTCCGTTAGACCGCTCAGAAGCTCTAAATCACTGTTACTGGTCATAGAGACGCTGGACAGAGCGATCTGACCACTGAAACTCTGGCCTAAAGGGATATGCTAAAAAACTTCTAACACAGCGAGAAGTGTGTTTTTGCATTGCAAACAGGATTTTATTAATGCACAAAAAAAAAATCATATGTTTTTCACTATTTCTCTTCCCATTGCATGAAACGACTTTCTCTGACCCAGAAATAAGGTTTTCAACATAAGCAGGAATAAGCTCCGTTAGACCGCTCAGAAGCTCTAAATCACTGTTACTGGTCATAGAGACGCTGGACAGAGCGATCTGACCACTGAAACTCTTGCCTAAAGGGATGTGCTAAAAAACTTCTAATACAGCGAGAAGTGTCTTTTTGCATTGCAAACAGGATTTTATTCATGCACAAAAAAAAATTATTATGTTTTTCACTATTTCTCTTCCCATTGCATAAAACGACTTTCTCTGACCCAGAAATAAGGTTTTCAACATAAGCAGGTATGAGCTCCGTTAGACCGCTCAGAAGCTCTAAATCACTCTTATTAGTCATTGAGACGCTGGACGGAGCGATCTGACCACTGAAACTCTTTCCTAAAGGGATGTGCTAAAAAACTTCTAATACAGCGAGAAGTGTCTTTTTGCATTGCAAACAGGATTTTATTCATGCACAAAAAAAAAATATTATGTTTTTCACTATTTCTCTTCCCATTGCATAAAACGACTTTATCTGACCCAGAAATAAGGTTTTCAACATAAGCAGGAATAAGCTCCGTTAGACCGCTCAGAAGCTCTAAATCACTGTTACTGGTCATAGAGACGCTGGATTGAGCGAACTGACCACTGAAACTCTTGCCTAAAGGGATGTGCTAAAAAACTTCTAACACAGCGAGAAGTGTGTTTTTGCATTGCAAACAGGATTTTATTCATGCACAAAAAAAAAATATTATGTTTTTCACTATTTCTCTTCCCATTGCATAAAACGACTTTCTCTGACCCAGAAATAAGGTTTTCAACATAAGCAGGTATAAGCTCCGTTAGACCGCTCAGAAGCTCTAAATCACTCTTATTAGTCATTGAGACGCTGGACGGAGCGATCTGACCACTGAAACTCTTTCCTAAAGGGATGTGCTAAAAAACTTCTAATACAGCGAGAAGTGTCTTTTTGCATTGCAAACAGGATTTTATTCATGCACAAAAAAAAATTATTATGTTTTTCACTATTTCTCTTCCCATTGCATAAAACGACTTTCTCTGACTCAGAAATAAGGTTTTCAACATAAGCAGCTATAAGCTCCGTTAGACCGCTCAGAAGCTCTAAATCACTGTTACTGGTCATAGAGACGCTGGACAGAGCGATCTGACCACTGAAACTCTTGCCTAAAGGGATGTGCTAAAAAACTTCTAACACAGCGAGAAGTGTGTTTTTGCATTGCAAACAGGATTTTATTCATGCACAAAAAAAAATATTATGTTTTTCACTATTTCTCTTCCCATTGCATAAAACGACTTTCTCTGACCCAGAAATAAGGTTTTCAACATAAGCAGGTATAAGCTCCGTTAGAGCGCTCAGAAGCTCTAAATCACTGTTATTAGTCATAGAGACGCTGGACGGAGCGATCTGACCACTGAAACTCTTTCCTAAAGGGATGTGCTAAAAAACTTCTAATACAGCGAGAAGTGTCTTTTTGCATTGCAAACAGGATTTTATTCATGCACAAAATTTTTTTTTGTTTGTTTTTCACTATTTCTCTTCCCATTGCATAAAACGACTTTCTCTGACCCAGAAAAAAGGTTTTCAACATAATGAGTTATAAGCTCCGTTAGACCGCTCAGAAGCTCTAAATCACTGTTATTGGTCATAGAGACGCTGGACAGAAAGATCTGACCACTGAAACTCTTGCCTAAAGGGATGTGCTAAAAAACTTCTAACACAGCGAGAAGTGTGTTTTTGCATTGCAAATAGGATTTTATTCATGCACAAAAAAAAATTATTATGTTTTTCACTATTTCTCTTCCCATTGCATAAAACGGCTTTCTCTGACCCAGAAATAAGGTTTTCAACATAAGCAGGTATAAGCTCTGTTAGACCGCTCAGAAGCTCTAACTCACTGTTACTGGTCATAGAGACGCTGGACGGAGCGATCTGACCACTGAAACACTTGCCTAAAGGGATGTGCAAAAAACTTCTAACACATCGAGAAGTGTGTTTTTGCATTGCAAACAGGATTTTATTCATGCACAAAAAAAAATTATTATGTTTTTCACTATTTCTCTTCCCATTGCATAAAACGACTTTCTCTGACCCAGAAATAAGGTTTTCAACATAAGCAGGTATAAGCTCCGTTAGACCGCTCAGAAGCTCTAAATCACTGTTACTGGTCATAGAGACGCTGGACAGAGCGATCTGACCACTGAAACTCTTGCCTAAAGGGATGTGCTAAAAAACTTCTAACACATCGAGAAGTGTCTTTTTGCATTGCAAACAGGATTTTATTCATGCACAAACAAAAATTCTTATGTTTTTCACTATTTCTCTTCCCATTGCATAAAACGACTTTCTCTGACCCAGACATAAGGTTTTCAACATAAGCAGGAATAAGCTCCGTTAGACCGCTCAGAAGCTCTAAATCACTGTTTTTAGTCATAGAGACGCTGGACGGAGCGATCTGACCACTGAAACTCTTTCCTAAAGCGATGTGCTAAAAAACTTCTAATACAGCCAGAAGTGTCTTTTTGCATTGCAAACAGGATTTTATTCATGCACAAAAAAAAATTATTATGTTTTTCACTATTTCTCTTCCCATTGCATAAAACGACTTTCTCTGACCCAGAAATAAGGTTTTCAACATAAGCAGGTATAAGCTCCGTTAGACCGCTCAGAAGCTCTAACTCACTGTTACTGGTCATAGAGACGCTGGACGGAGCGATCTGACCACTGGAACTCTTGCCTAAAGGGATGTGCAAAAAACTTCTAACACCGCGAGAAGTGTGTTTTTGCATTGCAAACAGGATTTTATTCATGCACAAAAAAAATTCTTATGTTTTTCACTATTTCTCTTCCCATTGCATAAAACGACTTTCTCTGACCCAGAAATGAGGTTTTCAACATAAGCAGGTATAAGCTCCGTTAGACCGCTCAGAAGCTCTAAATCACTGTTATTAGTCATAGAGACGCTGGACGGAGCGATCTGACCACTGAAACTCTTTCCTGAAGGGATTTGCTAAAAAACTTCTAACACCGCGAGAAGTGTGTTTTTGCATTGCAAACAGGAGTATATTCATGCACAAAAAAAAAATTATTATGTTTTTCACTATTTCTTTTCCCATTGCATAAAACGACTTTCTCTGACCCAGAAATAAGGTTTTCAACATAAGCAGGAATAAGCTGCGTTAGACCGCTCAGAAGCTCGAAATCACTGTTACTGGTCATAGAGAAGCTGGACAGAGCGATCTGACCACTGAAACTCTTGCCTAAAGGGATGTGCTAAAAAACTTCTAACACAGCGAGAAGTGTCTTTTTGCATTGCAAACAGGATTTTATTCATGCAAAAAAAAACTATTATGTTTTTCACTATTTGTCTTCCCATTGCATAAAACGACTTTCTCTGACCCAGAAATTAGGTTTTCAACATAAGCAGGTATAAGCTCCGTTAGACCGCTCAGAAGCTCTAAATCACTGTTTTTAGTCATAGAGACGCTGGACGGAGCGATCTGACCACTGAAACTCTTTCCTAAAGGGATGTGCTAAAAAACTTCTAACACAGCGAGGTGTCTTTTTTCATTGCAAACAGGATTTTATTCATGCACAAATGTAATTTTTTTTTTTTTTTCACTATTTCTCTTCCCATTGCATAAAACGACTTTCTCTGACCCAGAAAAAAGGTTTTCAACATAAGCAGGTGTAAGCTCCGTTATACCGCTCAGAAGCTCTAAATCACTGTTATTAGTCATAGAGACGCTGGACGGAGCGATGACCACTGAAACTCTTTCCTAAAGGGATGTGCTAAAAAACTTCTAATACAGCGAGAAGTGTGTTTTTGCATTACAAACAGGATTTTATTCATGCACAAAAAAGAAATATCATGTTTTTCACTATTTCTCTTCCCATTGCATAAAACGACTTTCTCTGACCCAGAAATAAGGTTTTCAACAAAAGCAGGTATAAGCTCCGTTATACCGCTCAGAAGCTCTAAATCACTGTTACTGGTCATAGAGACGCTGGACATAGCGATCTGACCACTGAAACTCTTGCCTAAAGGGATATGCTAAAAAACTTCTAACACAGCGAGAAGTGTCTTTTTGCATTGCAAACAGGATTTTATTCATGTACAAAAAAAAATTAGTATTTTTTTCACTATTTCTCTTCCCATTGCATAAAACGACTTTCTCTGACCCAGAAATAAGGATTTCAACATAAGCAGGTATAAGCTCCGTTAGAACGCTCAGAAGCTCTAAATCACTGTTATTGGTCATAGAGAAGCTGGACAGAGCGATCTGACCACTGAAACTCTTGCCTAAAGGGATATGCTAAAAAACTTCTAACACAGCGAGAAGTGTCTTTTTGCATTGCAAACAGGATTTTATTCATGCACAAAAAAAATTCTTATGTTTTTCACTATTTCTCTTCCCATTGCATAAAACGACTTTCTCTGACCCAGAAATAAGGTTTTCAACATAAGCAGGAATAAGCTCCGTCAGACCGCTCAGAAGCTCTAAATCACTGTTACTGGTCATAGAGACGCTGGATTGAGCGATCTGACCACTGAAACTCTTGCCTAAAGGGATGTGCTAAAAAACTTGTAACACAGCGAGAAGTGTGTTTTTGCATTGCAAACAGGATTTTATTCATGCACAAAAAAAAATATGTTTTTCACTATTTCTCTTCCCATTGCATAAAACGACTTTCTCTGACCCAGAAATAAGGTTTTCAACATAAGCAGGTATAAGCTCCGTTAGACCGCCCAGAAGCTCAAAATCACTGTTATTAGTCATAGAGACGCTGGACGGAGCGATCTGACCACTGAAACTCTTTCCTAAAGGGATGTGCTAAAAAACTTCTAATACAGCGAGAAGTGTCTTTTTGCATTGCAAACAGGATTTTATTCATGCACAAAATTTTTTTTTTTGTTTTTCACTATTTCTCTTCCCATTGCATAAAACGACTTTCTCTGACCCAGAAAAAAGGTTTTCAACATAAGCAGGTATAAGCTCCGTTATACCGCTCAGAAGCTCTAAATCACTGTTACTGGTCATAGAGACGCTGGACATAGCGATCTGACCACTGAAACTCTGGCCTAAAGGGATATGCTAAAAAACTTCTAACACAGCGAGAAGTGTCTTTTTGCATTGCAAACAGGATTTTATTCATGCACAAAAAAAAATTATTATGTTTTTCACTATTTCTCTTCCCATTGCATAAAACGACTTTCTCTGACCCAGAAATAAGGTTTTCAACATAAGCAGGAATAAGCTCCGTTAGACCGCTCAGAAGCTCTAAATCACTGTTACTGGTCATAGAGACGCTGGACATAGCGATCTGCCCACTGAAACTCTTGCCTAAAGGGATATGCTAAAAAACTTCTAACACAGCGAGAAGTGTCTTTTTGCATTGCAAACAGGATTTTATTCATGCACAAAAAAAAATTAGTATTTTTTTCACTATTTCTCTTCCCATTGCATAAAACGACTTTCTCTGACCCAGAAATAAGGTTTTCAACATAAGCAGGTATAAGCTCCGTTAGAACGCTCAGAAGCTCTAAATCACTGTTACTGGTCATAGAGACGCTGGACAGAGCGATCTGACCACTGAAACTCTTCCCTAAAGGGATATGCTAAAAAACGTCTAACACAGCTAGCAGTGTCTTTTTGCATTGCAAACAGGATTTTATTCATGCACAAAAAAAAATTATTATGTTTTTCACTATTTCTCTTCCCATTGCATAAAACGACTTTCTCTGACCCAGAAATAAGGTTTTCAACATAAGCAAGTATAAGCTCAGTTAGACCGCTCAGAAGCTCTAAATCACTGTTATTGGTCATAGAGACGCTGGACAGAGCGATCTGACCACTGAAACTCTTGCCTAAAGGGATATGCTAAAAAACTTCTAATATAGCGAGAAGTGTCTTTTTGCATTGCAAACAGGATTTTATTCATGCACAAAAAAAAATTCTTATGTTTTTCACTATTTCTCTTCCCATTGCATAAAACGACTTTCTCTGACCCAGAAATAAGGTTTTCAAAATAAGCAGGAATAAGCTCCGTTAGACCGCTCAGAAGCTCTAAATCACTGTTACTGGTCATAGAGACGCTGGATTGAGCGATCTGACCACTGAAACTCTTGCCTAAAGGGATGTGCTAAAAAACTTGTAACACAGCGAGAAGTGTGTTTTTGCATTGCAAACAGGATTTTATTCATGCACAAAAAAAAATTATGTTTTTCACTATTTCTCTTCCCATTGCATAAAACGACTTTCTCTGACCCAGAAATAAGGTTTTCAACATAAGCAGGAATAAGCTCCGTTAGACCGCTCAGAAGCTCTAAATCACTGTTACTGGTCATAGAGACGCTGGACTGAGCGATCTGACCACTGAAACTCTTGCCTAAAGGGATGTGCTAAAAAACTTCTAATACAGCGAGAAGTGTGTTTTTGCATTGCAAATAGGATTTTATTCGTGCACAAAAAAGAAATATTATGTTTTTCACTATTTCTCTTCCCATTGCATAAAACGACTTTCTCTGACCCAGAAATAAGGTTTTCAGCAAAAGCAGGTATAAGCTCCGTTATACTGCTCAGAAGCTCTAAATCACTGTTTCTGGTCATAGAGACTCTGGACATAGCGATCTGACCACTGAAACTCTTGCCTAAAGGGATATGCTAAAAAACTTCTAACACAGCGAGAAGTGTCTTTTTGCATTGCAAACAGGATTTTATTCATGCACAAAAAAAAATTATTATGTTTTTCACTATTTCTCTTCCCATTGCATGAAACGACTTTCTCTGACCCAGAAATAAGGTTTTCAACATAAGCAGCTATAAGCTCCGTTAGACCGCTCAGAAGCTCTAAATCACTGTTACTGGTCATAGAGACGCTGGACAGAGCGATCTGACCACTGAAACTCTTGCCTAAATGGATGTGCTAAAAAACTTCTAATACAGCGAGAAGTGTGTTTTTGCATTGCAAACAGGATTTTATTCATGCACAAAAAAAAAATATTATGTTTTTCACTATTTCTCTTCCCATTGCATAAAACGACTTTCTCTGACCCAGAAATAAGGTTTTCAACATACGCAGGAATAAGCTCCGTTAGACCGCTCAGAAGCTCTAAATCACTGTTACTGGTCATAGAGACGCTGGACTGAGCGATCTGACCACTGAAACTCTTGCCTAAAGGGATGTGCTAAAAAAACTTCTAATACAGCGAGAAGTGTCTTTTTGCATTGCAAACAGGATTTTATTCATGCACAAAAAAAAATTATTATGTTTTTCACTATTTCTCTTCCCACTGCATAAAACGACTTTCTCTGACCCAGAAATAAGGTTTTCAACATAAGCAGGTATAAGCTCCGTTAGACCGCTCAGAAGCTCTAAATCACTCTTATTAGTCATTGAGACGCTGGACGGAGCGATCTGACCACTGAAACTCTTTCCTAAAGGGATGTGCTAAAAAACTTCTAATACAGCGAGAAGTGTCTTTTTGCATTGCAAACAGGATTTTATTCATGCACAAAAAAAAATTATTATGTTTTTCACTATTTCTCTTCCCATTGCATAAAACGACTTTCTCTGACCCAGAAATAAGGTTTTCAACATAAGCAGCTATAAGCTCCGTTAGACCGCTCAGAAGCTCTAAATCACTGTTACTGGTCATAGAGACGCTGGACAGAGCGATCTGACCACTGAAACTCTTGCCTAAAGGGATGTGCTAAAAAACTTCTAACACAGCGAGAAGTGTGTTTTTGCATTGCAAACAGGATTTTATTCATGCACAAAAAAAAATATTATGTTTTTCACTATTTCTCTTCCCATTGCATAAAACGACTTTCTCTGACCCAGAAATAAGGTTTTCAACATAAGCAGGTATAAGCTCCGTTAGAGCGCTCAGAAGCTCTAAATCACTGTTATTAGTCATAGAGACGCTGGACGGAGCGATCTGACCACTGAAACTCTTTCCTAAAGGGATGTGCTAAAAAACTTCTAATACAGCGAGAAGTGTCTTTTTGCATTGCAAACAGGATTTTATTCATGCACAAAATTTTTTTTTGTTTGTTTTTCACTATTTCTCTTCCCATTGCATAAAACGACTTTCTCTGACCCAGAAAAAAGGTTTTCAACATAATGAGTTATAAGCTCCGTTAGACCGCTCAGAAGCTCTAAATCACTGTTATTGGTCATAGAGACGCTGGACAGAAAGATCTGACCACTGAAACTCTTGCCTAAAGGGATGTGCTAAAAAACTTCTAACACAGCGAGAAGTGTGTTTTTGCATTGCAAATAGGATTTTATTCATGCACAAAAAAAAATTATTATGTTTTTCACTATTTCTCTTCCCATTGCATAAAACGGCTTTCTCTGAGCCAGAAATAAGGTTTTCAACATAAGCAGGTATAAGCTCTGTTAGACCGCTCAGAAGCTCTAACTCACTGTTACTGGTCATAGAGACGCTGGACGGAGCGATCTGACCACTGAAACACTTGCCTAAAGGGATGTGCAAAAAACTTCTAACACATCGAGAAGTGTGTTTTTGCATTGCAAACAGGATTTTTTTCATGCACAAAAAAAAATTATTATGTTTTTCACTATTTCTCTTCCCATTGCATAAAACGACTTTCTCTGACCCAGAAATAAGGTTTTCAACATAAGCAGGTATAAGCTCCGTTAGACCGCTCAGAAGCTCTAAATCACTGTTACTGGTCATAGAGACGCTGGACAGAGCGATCTGACCACTGAAACTCTTGCCTAAAGGGATGTGCTAAAAAACTTCTAACACATCGAGAAGTGTCTTTTTGCATTGCAAACAGGATTTTATTCATGCACAAACAAAAATTCTTATGTTTTTCACTATTTCTCTTCCCATTGCATAAAACGACTTTCTCTGACCCAGACATAAGGTTTTCAACATAAGCAGGAATAAGCTCCGTTAGACCGCTCAGAAGCTCTAAATCACTGTTTTTAGTCATAGAGACGCTGGACGGAGCGATCTGACCACTGAAACTCTTTCCTAAAGCGATGTGCTAAAAAACTTCTAATACAGCCAGAAGTGTCTTTTTGCATTGCAAACAGGATTTTATTCATGCACAAAAAAAAATTATTATGTTTTTCACTATTTCTTTTCCCATTGCATAAAACGACTTTCTCTGACCCAGAAATAAGGTTTTCAACATAAGCAGGAATAAGCTGCGTTAGACCGCTCAGAAGCTCGAAATCACTGTTAATGGTCATAGAGAAGCTGGACAGAGCGATCTGACCACTGAAACTCTTGCCTAAAGGGATGTGCTAAAAAACTTCTAACACAGCGAGAAGTGTCTTTTTGCATTGCAAACAGGATTTTATTCATGCAAAAAAAAACTATTATGTTTTTCACTATTTGTCTTCCCATTGCATAAAACGACTTTCTCTGACCCAGAAATTAGGTTTTCAACATAAGCAGGTATAAGCTCCGTTAGACCGCTCAGAAGCTCTAAATCACTGTTTTTAGTCATAGAGACGCTGGACGGAGCGATCTGACCACTGAAACTCTTTCCTAAAGGGATGTGCTAAAAAACTTCTAACACAGCGAGGTGTCTTTTTTCATTGCAAACAGGATTTTATTCATGCACAAATGTAATTTTTTTTTTTTTTTCACTATTTCTCTTCCCATTGCATAAAACGACTTTCTCTGACCCAGAAAAAAGGTTTTCAACATAAGCAGGTGTAAGCTCCGTTATACCGCTCAGAAGCTCTAAATCACTGTTATTAGTCATAGAGACGCTGGACGGAGCGATGACCACTGAAACTCTTTCCTAAAGGGATGTGCTAAAAAACTTCTAATACAGCGAGAAGTGTGTTTTTGCATTACAAACAGGATTTTATTCATGCACTAAAAAGAAATATCATGTTTTTCACTATTTCTCTTCCCATTGCATAAAACGACTTTCTCTGACCCAGAAATAAGGATTTCAACATAAGCAGGTATAAGCTCCGTTAGAACGCTCAGAAGCTCTAAATCACTGTTATTGGTCATAGAGAAGCTGGACAGAGCGATCTGACCACTGAAACTCTTGCCTAAAGGGATATGCTAAAAAACTTCTAACACAGCGAGAAGTGTCTTTTTGCATTGCAAACAGGATTTTATTCATGCACAAAAAAAATTCTTATGTTTTTCACTATTTCTCTTCCCATTGCATAAAACGACTTTCTCTGACCCAGAAATAAGGTTTTCAACATAAGCAGGAATAAGCTCCGTCAGACCGCTCAGAAGCTCTAAATCACTGTTACTGGTCATAGAGACGCTGGATTGAGCGATCTGACCACTGAAACTCTTGCCTAAAGGGATGTGCTAAAAAACTTGTAACACAGCGAGAAGTGTGTTTTTGCATTGCAAACAGGATTTTATTCATGCACAAAAAAAAATATGTTTTTCACTATTTCTCTTCCCATTGCATAAAACGACTTTCTCTGACCCAGAAATAAGGTTTTCAACATAAGCAGGTATAAGCTCCGTTAGACCGCTCAGAAGCTCAAAATCACTGTTATTAGTCATAGAGACGCTGGACGGAGCGATCTGACCACTGAAACTCTTTCCTAAAGGGATGTGCTAAAAAACTTCTAATACAGCGAGAAGTGTCTTTTTGCATTGCAAACAGGATTTTATTCATGCACAAAATTTTTTTTTTTGTTTTTCACTATTTCTCTTCCCATTGCATAAAACGACTTTCTCTGACCCAGAAAAAAGGTTTTCAACATAAGCAGGTATAAGCTCCGTTATACCGCTCAGAAGCTCTAAATCACTGTTACTGGTCATAGAGACGCTGGACATAGCGATCTGACCACTGAAACTCTGGCCTAAAGGGATATGCTAAAAAACTTCTAACACAGCGAGAAGTGTCTTTTTGCATTGCAAACAGGATTTTATTCATGCACAAAAAAAAATTATTATGTTTTTCACTATTTCTCTTCCCATTGCATAAAACGACTTTCTCTGACCCAGAAATAAGGTTTTCAACATAAGCAGGAATAAGCTCCGTTAGACCGCTCAGAAGCTCTAAATCACTGTTACTGGTCATAGAGACGCTGGACATAGCGATCTGCCCACTGAAACTCTTGCCTAAAGGGATATGCTAAAAAACTTCTAACACAGCGAGAAGTGTCTTTTTGCATTGCAAACAGGATTTTATTCATGCACAAAAAAAAATTAGTATTTTTTTCACTATTTCTCTTCCCATTGCATAAAACGACTTTCTCTGACCCAGAAATAAGGTTTTCAACATAAGCAGGTATAAGCTCCGTTAGAACGCTCAGAAGCTCTAAATCACTGTTACTGGTCATAGAGACGCTGGACAGAGCGATCTGACCACTGAAACTCTTCCCTAAAGGGATATGCTAAAAAACGTCTAACACAGCTAGCAGTGTCTTTTTGCATTGCAAACAGGATTTTATTCATGCACAAAAAAAAATTATTATGTTTTTCACTATTTCTCTTCCCATTGCATAAAACGACTTTGTCTGACCCAGAAATAAGGTTTTCAACATAAGCAAGTATAAGCTCAGTTAGACCGCTCAGAAGCTCTAAATCACTGTTATTGGTCATAGAGACGCTGGACAGAGCGATCTGACCACTGAAACTCTTGCCTAAAGGGATATGCTAAAAAACTTCTAACATAGCGAGAAGTGTCTTTTTGCATTGCAAACAGGATTTTATTCATGCACAAAAAAAAATTCTTATGTTTTTCACTATTTCTCTTCCCATTGCATAAAACGACTTTCTCTGACCCAGAAATAAGGTTTTCAAAATAAGCAGGAATAAGCTCCGTTAGACCGCTCAGAAGCTCTAAATCACTGTTACTGGTCATAGAGACGCTGGATTGAGCGATCTGACCACTGAAACTCTTGCCTAAAGGGATGTGCTAAAAAACTTGTAACACAGCGAGAAGTGTGTTTTTGCATTGCAAACAGGATTTTATTCATGCACAAAAAAAAATTATGTTTTTCACTATTTCTCTTCCCATTGCATAAAACGACTTTCTCTGACCCAGAAATAAGGTTTTCAACATAAGCAGGTATAAGCTCCGTTAGACCGCTCAGAAGCTCAAAATCACTGTTATTAGTCATAGAGACGCTGGACGGAGCGATCTGACCACTGAAACTCTTTCCTAAAGGGATGTGCTAAAAAACTTCTAATACAGCGAGAAGTGTCTTTTTGCATTGCAAACAGGATTTTATTCATGCACAAAAAAAAAATCATATGTTTTTCACTATTTCTCTTCCCATTGCATAAAACGACTTTCTCTGACCCAGAAATAAGGTTTTCAACATAAGCAGGAATAAGCTCCGTTAGACCGCTCAGAAGCTCTAAATCACTGTTACTGGTCATAGAGACGCTGGACTGAGCGATCTGACCACTGAAACTCTTGCCTAAAGGGATGTGCTAAAAAACTTCTAATACAGCGAGAAGTGTCTTTTTGCATTGCAAACAGGATTTTATTCATGCACAAAAAAAAATTATTATGTTTTTCACTATTTCTCTTCCCATTGCATAAAACGACTTTCTCTGACCCAGAAATAAGGTTTTCAACATAAGCAGGTATAAGCTCCGTTAGACCGCTCAGAAGCTCTAAATCACTGTTATTAGTCATTGAGACGCTGGACGGAGCGATCTGACCACTGAAACTCTTTCCTAAAGGGATGTGCTAAAAAACTTCTAATACAGCGAGAAGTGTGTTTTTGCATTGCAAACAGGATTTTATTCATGCACAAAAAAGAAATATTATGTTTTTCACTATTTCTCTTCCCATTGCATAAAACGACTTTCTCTGACGCAGAAATAAGGTTTTAAACAAAAGCAGGTATAAGCTCCGTTATACCGCTCAGAAGCTCTAAATCACTGTTACTGGTCATAGAGACGCTGGACATAGCGATCTGACCACTGAAACTCTTGCCTAAAGGGATGTGCTAAAAAACTTCTAACACAGCGAGAAGTGTCTTTTTGCATTGCAAACAGGATTTTATTCATGCACAAAAAAAAATTATGTTTTTCACTATTTCTCTTCCCATTGCATAAAACGACTTTCTCTGACCCAGAAATAAGGTTTTCAACATAAGCAGGAATAAGCTCCGTTAGACCGCTCAGAAGCTCAAAATCACTGTTACTGGTCATAGAGACGCTGGATTGAGCGATCTGACCACTGAAATTCTTGCCTAAAGGGATGTGCTAAAAAACTTCTAACACAGCGAGAAGTGTGTTTTTGCATTGCAAACAGGATTTTATTCATGCACAAAAAAAAATTATTATGTTTTTCACTATTTCTCTTCCCATTGCATAAAACGACTTTCTCTGACCCAGAAATAAGGTTTTCAACATAAGCAGGTATAAGCTCCGTTAGACCGCTCAGAAGCTCAAAATCACTGTTATTAGTCATAGAGACGCTGGACGGAGCGATCTGACCACTGAAACTCTTTCCTAAAGAGATGTGCTAAAAAACTTCTAACACAGCGAGAAGTGTCTTTTTGCATTGCAAACAGGATTTTATTCATGCACAAAAAAAAAAATCATATGTTTTTCACTATTTCTCTTCCCATTGCATAAAACGACTTTCTCTGACCCAGAAATAAGGTTTTCAACATAAGCAGGAATAAGCTCCGTTAGACCGCTCAGAAGCTCTAAATCACTGTTACTGGTCATAGAGACGCTGGACTGAGCGATCTGACCACTGAAACTCTTGCCTAAAGGGATGTGCTAAAAAACTTCTAATACAGCGAGAAGTGTCTTTTTGCATTGCAAACAGGATTTTATTCATGCACAAAATTTTTTTTTTTGTTTTTCACTATTTCTCTTCCCATTGCATAAAACGACTTTCTCTGACCCAGAAAAAAGGTTTTCAACATAAGCAGGTATAAGCTCCGTTATACCGCTCAGAAGCTCTAAATCACTGTTACTGGTCATAGAGACGCTGGACATAGCGATCTGACCACTGAAACTCTGGCCTAAAGGGATATGCTAAAAAACTTCTAACACAGCGAGAAGTGTCTTTTTGCATTGCAAACAGGATTTTATTCATGCACAAAAAAAAATTATTATGTTTTTCACTATTTCTCTTCCCATTGCATAAAACGACTTTCTCTGACCCAGAAATAAGGTTTTCAACATAAGCAGGTATAAGCTCCGTTAGACCGCTCAGAAGCTCTAACTCACTGTTACTGGTCATAGAGACGCTGGACGGAGCGATCTGACCACTGAAACTCTTGCCTAAAGGGATGTGCAAAAAACTTCTAACACATCGAGAAGTGTGTTTTTGCATTGCAAACAGGATTTTATTCATGCACAAAAAAAAATTATTATGTTTTTCACTATTTCTCTTCCCATTGCATAAAACGACTTTCTCTGACCCAGAAATAAGGTTTTCAACATAAGCAGGTATAAGCTCCGTTAGACCGCTCAGAAGCTCAAAATCACTGTTATTAGTCATAGAGACGCTGGACGGAGCGATCTGACCACTGAAACTCTTTCCTAAAGGGATGTGCTAAAAAACTTCTAACACAGCGAGAAGTGTCTTTTTGCATTGCAAACAGGATTTTATTCATGCACAAAAAAAAAATCATATGTTTTTCACTATTTCTCTTCCCATTGCATAAAACGACTTTCTCTGACCCAGAAATAAGGTTTTCAACATAAGCAGGAATAAGCTCCGTTAGACCGCTCAGAAGCTCTAAATCACTGTTACTGGTCATAGAGACGCTGGACTGAGCGATCTGACCACTGAAACTCTTGCCTAAAGGGATGTGCTAAAAAACTTCTAATACAGCGAGAAGTGTCTTTTTGCATTGCAAACAGGATTTTATTCATGCACAAAAAAAAATTATTATGTTTTTCACTATTTCTCTTCCCATTGCATAAAACGACTTTCTCTGACCCAGAAATAAGGTTTTCAACATAAGCAGGTATAAGCTCCGTTAGACCGCTCAGAAGCTCTAAATCACTGTTATTAGTCATTGAGACGCTGGACGGAGCGATCTGACCACTGAAACTCTTTCCTAAAGGGATGTGCTAAAAAACTTCTAATACAGCGAGAAGTGTGTTTTTACATTGCAAACAGGATTTTATTCATGCACAAAAAAGAAATATTATGTTTTTCACTATTTCTCTTCCCATTGCATAAAACGACTTTCTCTGACGCAGAAATAAGGTTTTAAACAAAAGCAGGTATAAGCTCCGTTATACCGCTCAGAAGCTCTAAATCACTGTTACTGGTCATAGAGACGCTGGACATAGCGATCTGACCACTGAAACTCTTGCCTAAAGGGATGTGCTAAAAAACTTCTAACACAGCGAGAAGTGTCTTTTTGCATTGCAAACAAGATTTTATTCATGCACAAAAAAAATTATGTTTTTCACTATTTCTCTTCCCATTGCATAAAACGACTTTCTCTGACCCAGAAATAAGGTTTTCAACATAAGCAGGAATAAGCTCCGTTAGACCGCTCAGAAGCTCAAAATCACTGTTACTGGTCATAGAGACGCTGGATTGAGCGATCTGACCACTGAAATTCTTGCCTAAAGGGATGTGCTAAAAAACTTCTAACACAGCGAGAAGTGTGTTTTTGCATTGCAAACAGGATTTTATTCATGCACAAAAAAAAATTATGTTTTTCACTATTTCTCTTCCCATTGCATAAAACGACTTTCTCTGACCCAGAAATAAGGTTTTCAACATAAGCAGGTATAAGCTCCGTTAGACCGCTCAGAAGCTCTAAATCACTGTTATTAGTCATAGAGACGCTGGATTGAGCGATCTGACCACTGAAACTCTTTCCTAAAGGGATGTGCTAAAAAACTTCTAATACAGCGAGAAGTGTCTTTTTGCATTGCAAACAGGATTTTATTCATGCACAAAAAAAAATATTATGTTTTTCACTATTTCTCTTCCCATTGCATAAAACGACTTTCTCTGACCAAGAAATAAGGTTTTCAACATAAGCAGGTATAAGCTCCGTTAGAGCGCTCAGAAGCTCTAAATCACTGTTATTAGTCATAGAGACGCTGGACGGAGCGATCTGACCACTGAAACTCTTTCCTAAAGGGATGTGCTAAAAAACTTCTAATACAGCGAGAAGTGTCTTTTTGCATTGCAAACAGGATTTTATTCATGCACAAAATTTTTTTTTGTTTGTTTTTCACTATTTCTCTTCCCATTGCATAAAACGACTTTCTCTGACCCAGAAAAAAGGTTTTCAACATAATGAGTTATAAGCTCCGTTAGACCGCTCAGAAGCTCTAAATCACTGTTATTGGTCATAGAGACGCTGGACAGAAAGATCTGACCACTGAAACTCTTGCCTAAAGGGATGTGCTAAAAAACTTCTAACACAGCGAGAAGTGTGTTTTTGCATTGCAAATAGGATTTTATTCATGCACAAAAAAAAATTATTATGTTTTTCACTATTTCTCTTCCCATTGCATAAAACGGCTTTCTCTGACCCAGAAATAAGGTTTTCAACATAAGCAGGTATAAGCTCCGTTAGACCGCTCAGAAGCTCTAACTCACTGTTACTGGTCATAGAGACGCTGGACGGAGCGATCTGACCACTGAAACTCTTGCCTAAAGGGATGTGCAAAAAACTTCTAACACATCGAGAAGTGTGTTTTTGCATTGCAAACAGGATTTTATTCATGCACAAAAAAAAATTATTATGTTTTTCACTATTTCTCTTCCCATTGCATAAAACGACTTTCTCTGACCCAGAAATAAGGTTTTCAACATAAGCAGGTATAAGCTCCGTTAGACCGCTCAGAAGCTCTAAATCACTGTTACTGGTAATAGAGACGCTGGACAGAGCGATCTGACCACTGAAACTCTTGCCTAAAGGGATGTGCTAAAAAACTTCTAACACAGCGAGAAGTGTCTTTTTGCATTGCAAACAGGATTTTATTCATGCACAAACAAAAATTCTTATGTTTTTCACTATTTCTCTTCCCATTGCATAAAACGACTTTCTCTGACCCAGACATAAGGTTTTCAACATAAGCAGGAATAAGCTCCGTTAGACCGCTCAGAAGCTCTAAATCACTGTTTTTAGTCATAGAGACGCTGGACGGAGCGATCTGACCACTGAAACTCTTTCCTAAAGCGATGTGCTAAAAAACTTCTAATACAGCCAGAAGTGTCTTTTTGCATTGCAAACAGGATTTTATTCATGCACAAATTTTTTTTTTTTTTGTTTTTCACTATTTCTCTTCCCATTGCATAAAACGACTTTCTCTGACCCAGAAATAAGGTTTTCAACATAAGCAGGTATAAGCTCCGTTAGACCGCTCAGAAGCTCTAACTCACTGTTACTGGTCATAGAGACGCTGGACGGAGCGATCTGACCACTGGAACTCTTGCCTAAAGGGATGTGCAAAAAACTTCTAACACCGCGAGAAGTGTGTTTTTGCATTGCAAACAGGATTTTATTCATGCACAAAAAAAATTCTTATGTTTTTCACTATTTCTCTTCCCATTGCATAAAACGACTTTCTCTGACCCAGAAATGAGGTTTTCAACATAAGCAGGTATAAGCTCCGTTAGACCGCTCAGAAGCTCTAAATCACTGTTATTAGTCATAGAGACGCTGGACGGAGCGATCTGACCACTGAAACTCTTTCCTGAAGGGATGTGCTAAAAAACTTCTAACACCGCGAGAAGTGTGTTTTTGCATTGCAAACAGGAGTATATTCATGCACAAAAAAAAAATTATTATGTTTTTCACTATTTCTTTTCCCATTGCATAAAACGACTTTCTCTGACCCAGAAATAAGGTTTTCAACATAAGCAGGAATAAGCTGCGTTAGACCGCTCAGAAGCTCGAAATCACTGTTAGTGGTCATAGAGAAGCTGGACAGAGCGATCTGACCACTGAAACTCTTGCCTAAAGGGATGTGCTAAAAAACTTCTAACACAGCGAGAAGTGTCTTTTTGCATTGCAAACAGGATTTTATTCATGCAAAAAAAAACTATTATGTTTTTCACTATTTGTCTTCCCATTGCATAAAACGACTTTCTCTGACCCAGAAATTAGGTTTTCAACATAAGCAGGTATAAGCTCCGTTAGACCGCTCAGAAGCTCTAAATCACTGTTTTTAGTCATAGAGACGCTGGACGGAGCGATCTGACCACTGAAACTCTTTCCTAAAGGGATGTGCTAAAAAACTTCTAACACAGCGAGGTGTCTTTTTTCATTGCAAACAGGATTTTATTCATGCACAAATTTAATTTTTTTTTTTTTTTTCACTATTTCTCTTCCCATTGCATAAAACGACTTTCTCTGACCCAGAAATAAGGTTTTCCACATAAGCAGGTATAAGCTCCGTTAGACCGCTCAGAAGCTCTAACTCACTGTTACTGGTCATAGAGACGCTGGACGGAGCGATCTGACCACTGAAACTCTTGCCTAAAGGGATGTGCAAAAAACTTCTAACACATCGAGAAATGTGTTTTTGCATTGCAAACAGGATTTTATTCATGCACAAAAAAAAAAATTATTATGTTTTTCACTATTTCTCTTCCTATTGCATAAAAAGACTTTCTCTGACCCAGAAATAAGGTTTTCAACATAAGCAGGTATAAGCTCCGTTAGACCGCTCAGAAGCTCTAAATCACTGTTACTGGTCATAGAGACGCTGGACAGAGCGATCTGACCACTGAAACTCTTGCCTAAAGGGATGTGCTAAAAAACTTCTAACACAGCGAGAAGTGTCTTTTTGCATTGCAAACAGGATTTTATTTATGCACAAAAAAAAAATTATGTTTTTCACTATTTCTCTTCACATTGCATAAAACGACTTTCTCTGACCCAGAAGTAAGGTTTTCAATATAAGCAGGTATAAGCTCCGTTAGACCGCTCAGAAGCTCTAAATCACTGTTACTGGTCATAGAGACGCTGGACAGAGCGATCTGACCACTGAAACTCTTGCCTAAAGGGATGTGCTAAAAAACTTCTAACACAGCGAGAAGTGTGTTTTTGCATTGCAAACAGGATTTTATTCATGCACAAATTTTTTTTTTGTTTGTTTTTCACTATTTCTCTTCCCATTGCATAAAACGACTTTCTCTGACCCAGAAAAAAGGTTTTCAACATAATCAGGTATAAGCTCCGTTAGACCGCTCAGAAGCTCTAAATCACTGTTATTCGTCATAGAGACGCTGGACAGAACGATCTGACCTAAACTCTTGCCTAAAGGGATGTGCTAAAAAACTTCTAACACAGCGAGAAGTGTCTTTTTTCATTGCAAACAGGATTTTATTCATGCACAATTTTTTTTTTTTTTGTTTTTCACTATTTCTCTTCCCATTGCATAAAACGACTTTCTCTGACCCAGAAATAAGGTTTTCAACATAAGCAGGTATAAGCTCCGTTAGACCGCTCAGAAGCTCTAACTCACTGTTACTGGTCATAGAGACGCTGGACGGAGCGATCTGACCACTGAAACTCTTGCCTTAAAGGGATGTGCTAAAAAACTTCTAACACAGCGAGAAGTGTCTTTTTGCATTGCAAACAGGATTTTATTCATGCACAAAAAAAAATATGTTTTTCACTATTTCTCTTCCCATTGCATAAAACGCCTTTCTCTGACCGAGAAATAACATTTTTAACATAAGCATGCATAAGATCCGACTGGACAGCGCAGAGAGTATGTGCTTACTCGCGCCACCCAATGGGCAGCGCGGCGCGAACTAATCTCACTAGCGCTGAGCGGCCGACTCGACAGCGCAGGGAAGACGTGTTGCTAGCGCCACCCAATGGGCAGCACGGCGCGAGCAAATCTCATTAGCTCCGCGCTGACCAATTTAAACAGCGCAGAGCGAACTACACACAAATGTACACTAAAGAATCCCGTCACTCCTTATAAACAGTGGTGTATATGGGAAGCCCCTCTGTCGAGGTTTAGGTTTAGTTTTTCCCTACACAAGACAAAGGAAATCAGTATGAAGTTATTATATTTCTTTTTTTATTATCTTTAATATTGACACAAGTAAAAAGTAGTGTTGTGCGTCGATACTTTGAAGAACTGCACATATGTATAGAGGCTACGGAAAGAGCTTGACCTTGACCTCATCTCCACAATCAATGAACTGCAAGAGGCTATACAAGACTTATGTCTTCTGGTGGACCACATATTCAACCCTCCTATGAATGCCCCATTTTCACTATCAATTTTACAGACCAGGGGACGGCCAAGGTAATGTTAATCTTAACTTTTACGTTGCAATTTTACAATTATTATTTTTTAGGCTTATGTAAATCATAATCTGCTGTACAGTGACACAAGGAAATCTGTCAGTTGATGGATGGTATTGACTTCCATTGTTTGTTTTCCATGCTATGGCAGTCAATGGGACCCATCACATTTTTAGTAACTGACATTTTTCTGTAAAATATCATCTTCTGTGTTTACTGTTCAGCAGAAAAAAGAAATTCATACAGGGTTGTAACAACATTCCCAACTATCCCTTTACAGGTGAAACAAATTTGTTCTTGTTTTAAGAAAAATTAAACCATAAAACATTTTTAATTGTAACTTCCAGATATCATATCACAGCTGAACAACTTTCACAGCTGAGGACAATTGGTATGTCCTGGGTTTCCATAGCAAATATCCTTGGCATTGGTTTGTCGACCCTTTCTCGAAGACGAGTTGTCTTTGGACTACTTGACAATTATGACGCCATTCCAAACAGTCAACTGGATGACATAATTCGAGACCACTGCACACACTTCAAATGTCGGTGAAAGACTAGTACAAGGTAGGCTGCACGTTATTTGCTTATAATATTTTAAATAACCAGTTTTCAATAACATTTTAATAAGTTATATTTCAGAAATGTATTTTATTTTATAGTTTCATTTTCTTTGTTTAATTTCAAGGAAGCATAAGAGGAAGGGGGTTTAGAGTTCAAAGGCGTCGGGTTAGGGAGAGGATCTGTGGACCCAGCAGGAACTTTGATTCGCAGAAGACGGCTCATTAGAAGAAGAGTGTACAATGTGAGAGGATCAAATCATTTATGGTATGTAAACTGGACAATACAAAATCAATTCTGACAAATAAGGAAAATATATATTTATTTAAGTTGTGTCATATACAATGTTTGTCTCAATTTCATTAGTAAACAACATAATTTTTCAGGCAACTTTTAAGGAGAGTCTCAAAGTTTTAGGTAGCCAAGACACAGCTTGATTATAAAAAATTATAAAATGTTTTTTTTCACTGTAAAAAGTGGTAGCCTGTAATTATTGCCTTAAAGAGCTATTTCTACAAGCATTCAGTTGTCAAATTAAACCTCTATTTCTTTCTTCTCAAGGCATATCGACTCACAAACCACAAACTGATTGCATGAAGATTTGTTCTTCATGGCTGCATCGATGGATTCAGCAGAACAGTTATTTATTTGAGACGTGCCACGAACAATCGTGCCAACACAGTACTGTCATTTTTTCAAAATGGTGTCTCTCAATTTGGTTTGCCTTTAAGAGTACGAGGAGACAGAGGTATGGAAAATATATATGTTGCACAGTACATGATAGAAAGAAGAGGTGCAGACCGAGGAAGATTTATTGTGGGAAGAAGTGTACATAACCTAAGGATTGAACGTCTCTGGGGGGATGTAAACAGGGTTGTATCGGACTTTTATAGACAGCTGTTTCAGTACATGGAGTATGTGGACATTCTACAACCAGATGATGAAATTCACATATGGTCCTTGCACTACGTCTTTTGTGGGCGGATTCAGCGGTCCTGTTTATCACAGTTTAAGAACAGAGGGTGCCATGAGTCCACTGGCATTGTGGAATTCGGGAATGATTATTGAGCCAAACCTTGTCCTTAATGCATCTGACATAGAAGACTGTGGCACTGATTTTGTAGGGGAAGATGAGACTGACACTGGGGCCATCACAGTTCCAGAAAGCACTTTTAGAGTCAGTCTTGCATATACTTGCATATAACCTTCAAACATTGTTTGATCCTTTATCAGATGATGGAAACTATGGAATACAGCACTACTTATTTGTAATTAACTATCTATCATCACGCTACACATGAGAAATTACACACACAACAAGAATTCAGTTACCAACTTTAGTTTTTAATTTCAAAATCCGTTAAACATTTAGAACTTTTTTGAAAAGCTTTTAGAAACATTTTTCAGAGTAAAATCTTTCCATAAAACAATACATTTAGTCCAAGTATTTTATAGACAAATACATTTGTGTTCTCAGTATGTAAACTGTTTAACAATAAACTATTGAAATGTTCTTTGCACTTTTGGCAAATGTAGTTGTTTTTTCCAGAACAGTCACTAAAACTACATTTAAATCAGTAGCAAAACTCCAGAGCTTGCTGATTTGAATGTGAGAACTTGTCATATTAGCATTTGTATTTGTAAGTTGAAATTTACACTCACAGCTCTGATGTGAAAAGCTGAATCTTTCGATTTGCACCCATGGACAAAGATCAAAACACCCGTGTTGCAGATTAATAGCTAAAAATGTGTAGAATGACACTCACATTAAGAAAATGACACAGACATATGTGTACGACATTTTTACTTTTGCACTTTTCTTTAATTTCATTGTACAACGTCAAGTCACCACTTACAACCTTACAGATCTGGCAGCACAACTTCAAATCCTAGCACTTTCACTTTTTGCTACTCCTTTTGCGCTATTCCTGTTGCAAAACTCACTTGTAAATGCAGAGGTAAGAGAACAGAGCTGGGGGCGGGGCTGTGGTGCCAATGAAGTCCTTTTATTGCTCGATGCCTGACCAATGAACAACGCCAGCCCTGGCGATTTGCAGTGCAGAAACATTTTTTATTCATATGTATCAGTTATTTGTAAAATGTATATTCATTAATTATTCTTAGCTTTTACAGGATTTTAAGACACTGCATTTATTTTGTCATGCTGTTAGACAAATAATGCAACAACTTTTCATATTTTACAAATAACTGATATAACTGGCATAATAAAAATGTCTTTCTGCACTGCAAATCACGCTGGTTGGTCGTTGTTCATTGGTCAGGCATCGAGCAATAAAAGGACTTCATTGGCACCACAGCCCCGCCCCAGGCTCTGCTCTCTCACCTCTGCATTTACAAGTGCACAAGTGAGTTTCGCAAAACAGGAATAGCGCAAAAGGAGTAGAAAAAGTGGAAGTGCTAGGATTTGAAGTTGTGCTGCCAGATCTGTGAGGTTGTAAAGGGCGACTTGACATTGTACAACAAAATTAAAGAAAAGTGCAAAAGTGAAAATGTCGTACACATATGTCTGTGTCATTTTCTTAATGTGAATGTCATTCTACACATTTTTAGCTATTAATCTGCAACACGGGTGTTTTGATCTTTGTCCATGGGTGCAAATCGAAAGATTCAGCTTTTCACATCAGAGCTGTGAGTGTAAATTTCAACTTACAAATACAAATGGGGGTGAATACATTATGGGATAATTTTGGGGTTAACTATTACTTAGTTAGTGAACATTTGGAAAACCAGGACAGCATGATCAAGAGCAAGACTAAGAATATTATACTACATTTTTTCAAACCCAACTGAGCCTTTTACTGCATCTGTCAGCAGGTTTTGTAACTCAGATTCTTCAAGTACCCCTCTTGGAAGGAAAAGCACCATTGAGCATGTTGATGCATAAGGCAGTCTCCGGCATCCATCTTCTTGAGTGTAAAAATCTATTTCAGCTTTTTTGGGAAAGCCAAGAGGAGGAACAGCATCAGCACCAGTCATGAACGTCAGCAGTTCCTCAAACATCAGGGAAGTCTCCTTTTCTGTTAAGCACATTATAAAACATAAATCACTGGTTTCACAGTCAAGGTTTAAGTCCTGGAGTAAATGTTTGAGTGGTTTTAACTGAAAACAACTTAATCTCTTAAAATACGTCAGTACCATTTTTCTGTCTCAAGATGCACAACAGTATTTTTGTCTAAGCCACATCTATAAAATCTACTTACAGTAAATGTCCTAATGGAACTAAGATCTAATCCTGTCTTAATCTAAACCCTGTCTAGGAAGACAGGCCCAAGTGAAACAGCCAAGATCCAACATTATAAATGAAAAATTATTCATTATTTTACAATTTACCCTGAATGCTGTTGAGTAAACATTCACAGGCAAAGATGGTGTCCTCTTTAATCTGTCTGAGATTGCTGCCTTCATCACTCCAGTTCACAACAAGAAGGTCTTTGGACTCGCTTCTCGACAGTGTTTTCTGTGTATCAGTGAACAGAGGCTTGAATGCCATCCAGTTGTTTTCCACTGTCTGCCAAAGGGTTCCACATGAATTCAACTGTAAAATCATGCTAGCAGGCCTGGGGTAACACACAAATAACAAACAATATAAAGTTATTTATGCATGTTTAACTGCACTGTTATAAAATTGGTTTAAGTTTGATGACTACATTACAGTTTTATATTGATTTGAGTTATGTTGGCTTCTTTTACCTAAGATAAATGAAGTGTTTAATGACCAGGCTGTAAACTCTGGGCATCTCAGGAAGGCCAGCACTGTAGATCCAGGGTACCCCACATTCTGCAATCCAGTCACCAAGAGAGGCCTTCAGTGCAATTAGATCTCCCACACTTTTGCACTGCTGGATCTAAAAAGATCAGTTTTAGACAATATTAGACTACAATTGAATTGTTCATCGGATTAAACATATAGGTAATAATACACTACCTGTTGCAACTTTAACTGCACTTCATTATCTGGCAAGTCAAGAAAGTCAAACCTATCCAGCTGCCCTTCCTGTCCACACATCAACAAATATAAAGCTGGATGAAGGGCTTTAATGCCTGGGCCTCCATGAATCGGTGACTAAGCAATGAGTTTTCCACACGTGTAAAACCGGTTCTGTTCTAAGGCTGACTGATTGTAGCCAAAAAAAACCTGGCCTTGTTTTCCTTCAAAAATACCAAGTGCTGATTGTGCCTCGATCATTAAGAGCCTGATGGAAGGAAAATGATATTTGTTAAGGAGCAGTAAATAAACATTATTTAAATTTTCAACTAAAAAAGTATAAAAAACTATTAATATTTACTTTAGTTTACTTCAACTAAAGTTAGGTTAATTAGGTTAACATGTATGTACCAAGTTAAATTGATAGTGGACACATAGTGGACACAAAATAAGTACATTTATTTTAGTTTGAGCATTTCTGAATAGTAGAAAGAGAATTCAGTGTCTTGATCTTTGAGATAAAAGTTAATTTTACTATAAAAATGTACTGTAACTTTTAGAACACAAAATTTTCTCCCTAGCTGATTATCCCTAGTATTATACATAAACAAACAAACAACATAATGCTTCTATAATACTACTTCATAATAGTCTGACTGTAGCCATGAGTTTAGGCCTTAATATTTAGTTTCAGTGTTTCAAAATGCAAAATTTATACAACCCAGTCTAGCAGTACAAGTGTTTATACCAACCTAAAGAACTCTCTTTGTGGCCCACCATAATCTTCAGCAGACACTCCAACAAACTCAATTCTTGGAATATTGTGCCAAGCAAAGTAGCTCTTTGACAGAGCTTGACAGGCACTGTGAAGAATTTTTGACCGCCTTGCAACAACAACAGCGCAATTCAAGGTGTCAAGATGGTCCTTCTGAAATGATCTCAGAATGTCAGCCAAATCTTCTTTTTCCTAAATAGCAGTTGAAAATTGTTATTATTAACTATACATTTCATGCAAAGTTCTTGGTTAGTATGTACTCACAGTGTCTGAATTGGTGTAACTGGGAGAGCCCAACATAACAGGTTCTTCCTCTGTGTCTGTTAGAACCTCAAGGTCCTCTCTTAAATATAAATATATATATATATATATTTATCATTATTAACTCACTGCCAAGTTCTTTTAAACCTGTACGCCATTCTTTCCTTTGTCTGATAGGAAATATTTCACTTTACTTGTTAAATAAAAAATGTGACTAATCATGTATTCCACTGCAACAACAAGAATAATAATAATAATAACAAACCCATTTTGAACTTCAGAGTTTGGATGTTCTTCATTCGCTGGTGGTACAACCCTGTAGTACACCTAAAAATATGCTTTAAAAATTATTATTAGTGTTTTTAACACACAGTGGAGACATTGTGAAATTACCTTTAAAGGTACACTATACAATTTTAACCACAGGGGAGTAGCCCAATATTTGTGTGACTCATCATAAACAGATAAAAGTCCCTCAGGCAACAATGCTCTTCTGCAAGATGATACAGATTTGTTTATTAACCACTATGCTAGAGAGCCAAAAGTTACTTAGTGTTCCATTAAGTGAAAAAATGTAAAATTTAAAAATGTCTTTGATTTAACTCGCTAAAATATAAAAGCTAAAAATGTATTTATATTTATACAAGGCAATACAAGTGAAACTGATTTTCATTTATGTGAAATTAAAGTATATAATACTCACATCTGGAGTTCCAGCATTTATCCACTCAAAGACCACAGGGCTATCACTGTCCTAAAAATATATGTGAAAAGTTCAGATGCAAAAGCTTCTAAATCCATCTGACATCTATTTAAAAAATAAGCATTTTTAACAGACTCTGATGTATAGGTTTCTATGCAAGTACTGGTACTTCTGATTGGGCTGAGGCTGGGACTTTAATGAGTTTGAAGTAAAAGTATTCGATAGATGTATAATATGTGTAGAGGGCATTTATTCAGTATCATTATCTCTTTTTTGACCAAGATGGCTTTTAGCTGGTTTTGCATCTGAACTCTTCATGTACTTTCAGAATTTCATTATGAAAAATCACAATTTTTCATTAACTTTCAAGAAATATTATAATTGTTATAAAAAATTATTAGAAGCATTTTTACAAAAATAACTGTTACCAACATAATATGCAGTTACCTGGATCGGAAGTGGAGAGGTAGAGGTCAGTGGGACCAATGGGGATTCTGTAGTACTATGTGAACACTGGGGAGTGCTTTGTTCCCATGATGAGGTTGTGGCTGAAGAGTGGAACTGCTGTGTGGCAACAGCTGCAGCTTCATACAGTGGCTGATTTGTAGAAATTGGTGTACTATTTGCTGCCTGAAACAGTACAGGAGATGTTGTTTCTTGGAGTTGGGATGTGACTACACCCACTGTCTGGGCCAAAGGTGTTTCTGGTCTCTGTGCGGATGATGTTGGCTGGGCATGAGTTTGAAAGACAGCAGTTGTCTGGGCAAGCAATGGTGCTTCAGCTGAACTTTGAACCTGTGATAAATTGTAAAGAGAACATTTACATTATTATTATTCATTTGTCGGATTCGTCCAAAGCAACTTACAATGCAATTTCATGCCACATTCATGCATTCCATGGCAATCAAACCTGTGATTTTTGCATGGCTAGTACTATGCTCTACACATTTTAAAAGAGTAATGCATGCATATTAGCAATATTAAAATCTAAAATGGGGTAAGATTGCATGGTCTTTTAAAATTAAAGAGCCATTATATTAAATATTTTCAGATTCCTTTTAAAAAGCCCATTTCATTGTCAAATATATTTTCTGTAATGTCATTCATAGATATACACACAAATATGATTTTAATACAGCAAAATATATCAAACAACATTTCAAACTTTTTGTGTTTAACAGTCTGTCCGCTTAGAATAAATGACCCTACTTGATCAGGCTGAGACAGGTCAACAGAAGGGCGTACATAGATGACTCTGTCTTTAAAAAGCATGCAGAGTACGGTTCCAGTCAGTTCAACTCCAGGTTCCAGTGTAGGTTTGACCAGCTTTGTGTTTAAAGCTCTCAATATCTCCAATCTTACAATCAAAAAAGAAGGTATATACTGAATAAATGTGTTTAAATTTGTAATCTTCACCCACTCCCACTGGTGTACTGTGGGGTCAAAAAGCCTGAGACCATATTGAAAGTATAGATTCAAAGAAATAATTAAAAAAGAAAACAAGACATTAAATGAGGAAATATTTAAGATTCTTCATCAAATTTGTGACAATAAAAACACAAAATGCTCAATACATCATTCTCAAATTATGCTGGGATAACAGCATAATTTACAGGTTTGGCACACACTTGAGGCCAAGACAACTGAGATTCATGATGAAAATAGGTCACTTAAAAATTACAATTCTTCACTATTTAATCACCCCTGTGATGTTCCAAACCTGCACAACCTTCCATTCCAGAGATTAGCAGAATATTTCCATTACGTTTTACTGTGTGGGGAGGGAAAATATGCACTGAAAGTGAATGTTGACTAAGAAGGGTCATGGAAGCTTTCGAAGAAATGGAAATTAAAGAAATGACAAAATATCCATTTGAGGGGAACTATACCTTTAAAGGGATAGTTCACCCAAAAATAAAAAATGATGTCATCAATCACTTACTCACTTGTATGAGATTCTTTCTTCTATTAAACACAAAAGAAGATATTTTGAGGGTAACCAGGGATTTTCATAGTTCCCCGTCTGTCGTTCACGTTCGACGTTGTGTCGAAGTGACGACTAGGGGTCGCTCTAGGGAGCCCGAACACCTCTGACAGCTTTGAGAAAAGGCCAATGAAATTGGTGCGCAGTATTTGCGTAGCCCGCTCTGCCCCGGAGATCCGGGCATAAGAGGGGGGGGCTAGGCAACACTCATTGTTCTGTTTCTTCGGAGCCGAATGCAGTATTCTCTTAGGGGAAAACAGCATTACTCACCTCTTCGTCGTTGGATCTATGGCACGAGCAGCGGTCTCTCCCTTTAACCCTTCTATTGGTAAGCGAGAATACCCCTGGGTGCTTCGACGACGATCTCTAAAGAGCTTTTCCTCCTGAAAAGGAGTAATTTCTCTGAAAGAGCCGACACGGATGGATTGTGTGTTTACATATGCCTTTCCGTCCGTGTCTTCCTGGTTGCGGTTTCCTCGTAAACAATAACAATCGGCACGATTGTTGTGCTCAGGGTTGAGCTAGTCTCATGCTGATACATCGCTTCGTTGATAGTTTGTGTTCTGCTTGCGGAAGGGAACATAACTATGGGTTGCTGCTCACGAGCCGCGAAGCCGCGGCTCACCGCGACCGCTTCCGTTCGGCCCTTCTACTTCCGGGTACGAGGGCCGCTGCGATGTGCGTCGATGGCGAGCAATAGGAAATGAGTTAGTTCCGCCGGGTTTCCCCCCGCGGATCGCTCGTTCCTCGCGACCCCCGTTTAGGTTTTTGGACAGATTATTAGTTCTTTTTACAACTTTACTCTGTTCAAAACCTTAAAAGCTGGTTGAGAGGTTGGCTGCAGCATCGGAGGGAGGGCTTAAACCATGGGAAGCTGATGCTTCGACTGAGCAAGCTGGGGAGCGAGTCTCAGTTTGAGCAGACGCTGAAGTGGTGGGTGTGCTTGAACAAGATAACCGAAACACATCAGGTTTGAGTGAGAAAAAACCCTCCGCCTCATCCTGTGTGTTCATGGCTTCGGTAACGTACGAGATTGACTATATCGTGATAGGCCTTTTTTTGGCTGAAACACGATATATCAGGTCCTCCTCCCTCATTTCCCTCGACGGCGGTCCAGCGCGAGAGGCGCCCACCCGCCTGGAGAATCCACGAAGCCTCTCGCGCTGGATATCTGGTACAGCGCCTGCATATCTGATGCCCTGCCCCCTGGTGGGACCACGTAGGCTCTCGTCCAGAGCGTGAAGGGGTTCACGTCTTCTGGACAGGCTGTGTCCACCATGCACACTTTTGCCATCCTGCTGGCTGCCAGGCAAAGTGTTATAAGATCTGCACGAGGGAGATCTCGCCTCAGAGTGTCGCAGGAACTGCGTTCAGTTCTGTGTATGCTTCCGAGCATCAAATGTCGCAACGCAGGCTCTGGGTAGAGCGATGTCCACTACGGTGGTCCAGGAGCGCCACCTTTGGCTAAATCTGGCGGAAATGAAGGACACTGAGAAAGTTCGCTTTCTTGACGCCCCCATTTCTCCAGACTGGCTCAGGGCCCGCCTCAGGCTGGTCCTGCACCCAAACCAGCCTTGCCGTCGAGTTCTCGCAAGAAGGTGGCGCCGTTAGCTCATTTTCAGGCCGCTAGGAACCCTCTTAAATATAAATATATATATATATATATTTATCATTATTAACTCACTGCCAAGTTCTTTTAAACCTGTACGCCATTCTTTCCTTTGTCTGATAGGAAATATTTCACTTTACTTGTTAAATAAAAAATGTGACTAATCATGTATTCCACTGCAACAACAAGAATAATAATAATAATAACAAACCCATTTTGAACTTCAGAGTTTGGATGTTCTTCATTCGCTGGTGGTACAACCCTGTAGTACACCTAAAAATATGCTTTAAAAATTATTATTAGTGTTTTTAACACACAGTGGAGACATTGTGAAATTACCTTTAAAGGTACACTATACAATTTTAACCACAGGGGAGTAGCCCAATATTTGTGTGACTCATCATAAACAGATAAAAGTCCCTCAGGCAACAATGCTCTTCTGCAAGATGATACAGATTTGTTTATTAACCACTATGCTAGAGAGCCAAAAGTTACTTAGTGTTCCATTAAGTGAAAAAATGTAAAATTTAAAAATGTCTTTGATTTAACTCGCTAAAATATAAAAGCTAAAAATGTATTTATATTTATACAAGGCAATACAAGTGAAACTGATTTTCATTTATGTGAAATTAAAGTATATAATACTCACATCTGGAGTTCCAGCATTTATCCACTCAAAGACCACAGGGCTATCACTGTCCTAAAAATATATGTGAAAAGTTCAGATGCAAAAGCTTCTAAATCCATCTGACATCTATTTAAAAAATAAGCATTTTTAACAGACTCTGATGTATAGGTTTCTATGCAAGTACTGGTACTTCTGATTGGGCTGAGGCTGGGACTTTAATGAGTTTGAAGTAAAAGTATTCGATAGATGTATAATATGTGTAGAGGGCATTTATTCAGTATCATTATCTCTTTTTTGACCAAGATGGCTTTTAGCTGGTTTTGCATCTGAACTCTTCATGTACTTTCAGAATTTCATTATGAAAAATCACAATTTTTCATTAACTTTCAAGAAATATTATAATTGTTATAAAAAATTATTAGAAGCATTTTTACAAAAATAACTGTTACCAACATAATATGCAGTTACCTGGATCGGAAGTGGAGAGGTAGAGGTCAGTGGGACCAATGGGGATTCTGTAGTACTATGTGAACACTGGGGAGTGCTTTGTTCCCATGATGAGGTTGTGGCTGAAGAGTGGAACTGCTGTGTGGCAACAGCTGCAGCTTCATACAGTGGCTGATTTGTAGAAATTGGTGTACTATTTGCTGCCTGAAACAGTACAGGAGATGTTGTTTCTTGGAGTTGGGATGTGACTACACCCACTGTCTGGGCCAAAGGTGTTTCTGGTCTCTGTGCGGATGATGTTGGCTGGGCATGAGTTTGAAAGACAGCAGTTGTCTGGGCAAGCAATGGTGCTTCAGCTGAACTTTGAACCTGTGATAAATTGTAAAGAGAACATTTACATTATTATTATTCATTTGTCGGATTCGTCCAAAGCAACTTACAATGCAATTTCATGCCACATTCATGCATTCCATGGCAATCAAACCTGTGATTTTTGCATGGCTAGTACTATGCTCTACACATTTTAAAAGAGTAATGCATGCATATTAGCAATATTAAAATCTAAAATGGGGTAAGATTGCATGGTCTTTTAAAATTAAAGAGCCATTATATTAAATATTTTCAGATTCCTTTTAAAAAGCCCATTTCATTGTCAAATATATTTTCTGTAATGTCATTCATAGATATACACACAAATATGATTTTAATACAGCAAAATATATCAAACAACATTTCAAACTTTTTGTGTTTAACAGTCTGTCCGCTTAGAATAAATGACCCTACTTGATCAGGCTGAGACAGGTCAACAGAAGGGCGTACATAGATGACTCTGTCTTTAAAAAGCATGCAGAGTACGGTTCCAGTCAGTTCAACTCCAGGTTCCAGTGTAGGTTTGACCAGCTTTGTGTTTAAAGCTCTCAATATCTCCAATCTTACAATCAAAAAAGAAGGTATATACTGAATAAATGTGTTTAAATTTGTAATCTTCACCCACTCCCACTGGTGTACTGTGGGGTCAAAAAGCCTGAGACCATATTGAAAGTATAGATTCAAAGAAATAATTAAAAAAGAAAACAAGACATTAAATGAGGAAATATTTAAGATTCTTCATCAAATTTGTGACAATAAAAACACAAAATGCTCAATACATCATTCTCAAATTATGCTGGGATAACAGCATAATTTACAGGTTTGGCACACACTTGAGGCCAAGACAACTGAGATTCATGATGAAAATAGGTCACTTAAAAATTACAATTCTTCACTATTTAATCACCCCTGTGATGTTCCAAACCTGCACAACCTTCCATTCCAGAGATTAGCAGAATATTTCCATTACGTTTTACTGTGTGGGGAGGGAAAATATGCACTGAAAGTGAATGTTGACTAAGAAGGGTCATGGAAGCTTTCGAAGAAATGGAAATTAAAGAAATGACAAAATATCCATTTGAGGGGAACTATACCTTTAAAGGGATAGTTCACCCAAAAATAAAAAATGATGTCATCAATCACTTACTCACTTGTATGAGATTCTTTCTTCTATTAAACACAAAAGAAGATATTTTGAGGGTAACCAGGGATTTTCATAGTTCCCCGTCTGTCGTTCACGTTCGACGTTGTGTCGAAGTGACGACTAGGGGTCGCTCTAGGGAGCCCGAACACCTCTGACAGCTTTGAGAAAAGGCCAATGAAATTGGTGCGCAGTATTTGCGTAGCCCGCTCTGCCCCGGAGATCCGGGCATAAGAGGGGGGGGCTAGGCAACACTCATTGTTCTGTTTCTTCGGAGCCGAATGCAGTATTCTCTTAGGGGAAAACAGCATTACTCACCTCTTCGTCGTTGGATCTATGGCACGAGCAGCGGTCTCTCCCTTTAACCCTTCTATTGGTAAGCGAGAATACCCCTGGGTGCTTCGACGACGATCTCTAAAGAGCTTTTCCTCCTGAAAAGGAGTAATTTCTCTGAAAGAGCCGACACGGATGGATTGTGTGTTTACATATGCCTTTCCGTCCGTGTCTTCCTGGTTGCGGTTTCCTCGTAAACAATAACAATCGGCACGATTGTTGTGCTCAGGGTTGAGCTAGTCTCATGCTGATACATCGCTTCGTTGATAGTTTGTGTTCTGCTTGCGGAAGGGAACATAACTATGGGTTGCTGCTCACGAGCCGCGAAGCCGCGGCTCACCGCGACCGCTTCCGTTCGGCCCTTCTACTTCCGGGTACGAGGGCCGCTGCGATGTGCGTCGATGGCGAGCAATAGGAAATGAGTTAGTTCCGCCGGGTTTCCCCCCGCGGATCGCTCGTTCCTCGCGACCCCCGTTTAGGTTTTTGGACAGATTATTAGTTCTTTTTACAACTTTACTCTGTTCAAAACCTTAAAAGCTGGTTGAGAGGTTGGCTGCAGCATCGGAGGGAGGGCTTAAACCATGGGAAGCTGATGCTTCGACTGAGCAAGCTGGGGAGCGAGTCTCAGTTTGAGCAGACGCTGAAGTGGTGGGTGTGCTTGAACAAGATAACCGAAACACATCAGGTTTGAGTGAGAAAAAACCCTCCGCCTCATCCTGTGTGTTCATGGCTTCGGTAACGTACGAGATTGACTATATCGTGATAGGCCTTTTTTTGGCTGAAACACGATATATCAGGTCCTCCTCCCTCATTTCCCTCGACGGCGGTCCAGCGCGAGAGGCGCCCACCCGCCTGGAGAATCCACGAAGCCTCTCGCGCTGGATATCTGGTACAGCGCCTGCATATCTGATGCCCTGCCCCCTGGTGGGACCACGTAGGCTCTCGTCCAGAGCGTGAAGGGGTTCACGTCTTCTGGACAGGCTGTGTCCACCATGCACACTTTTGCCATCCTGCTGGCTGCCAGGCAAAGTGTTATAAGATCTGCACGAGGGAGATCTCGCCTCAGAGTGTCGCAGGAACTGCGTTCAGTTCTGTGTATGCTTCCGAGCATCAAATGTCGCAACGCAGGCTCTGGGTAGAGCGATGTCCACTACGGTGGTCCAGGAGCGCCACCTTTGGCTAAATCTGGCGGAAATGAAGGACACTGAGAAAGTTCGCTTTCTTGACGCCCCCATTTCTCCAGACTGGCTCAGGGCCCGCCTCAGGCTGGTCCTGCACCCAAACCAGCCTTGCCGTCGAGTTCTCGCAAGAAGGTGGCGCCGTTAGCTCATTTTCAGGCCGCTAGGAACCCTCTTCAGGCTTCGAAGCACTCCTGAAGTGAGCCGCCCAGGGGAGAGAGATCTGCTGACCTGTCTAGATCCACACTCGGCGAGGGGACGAGTGTGGGCTTCGGCTCCATCCTGGCTGTCTGCCTCACGGCGGACAGCCACCACATGGTCAATTTAAGAGCAATTTCTTTCTTCTCTGGGCGTAAAAACCAGTGCGACTGCGTCCCTCCGGGGTACCCAGCCACTGAAGCACGTCAAAGCATGCTCGACCGCATCTCCTGCGCTTCTGCATACTTTGACAAACCAAGTGCATCCTTCAGTCGACCCCCTGAACTCAGGCGGTCCTCCGTTGGATCCTTGTCGGTTACGATGATCGGTACACCCACCATGGTTGGGTCCCTCCGGGGTACCCAGCCACCAAAACACATCAAAGCATGCTCAACCGCAAAACCTACGCTTCTGCATGCTTTGACCAATCAAGCGCATCAATCAGTCGATCCCCTGAGCTCAGGCGATCTTCTGATGGATCCTTGTCTGTCGATTCCGATGGTCGATCCTCCCATGGCTGGGTCCCTCCGGGGTACCCAGCCACCAAAACACATCAAAGCATGCTCAACCGCAAAACCTGCACTTCTGCATACTTTGACAGAGAAACAAACGCATCCGTCAGTCGATCCCCTGAGCTCAGGCGATCTTCTCACGGATCCTTGTATGTCCGTTATGGCCTTGTGTCCTCCGGGACAGCACACCCCCGAACAAAGGGCTTTCACCGCAACTCAGTCACACTGTACCCACCCGAGGTACGTCGGTGGTCCCCCTAAGACCGTTAGCAGAGAGTTTTACAGCTTGGCTCGAGAAACCACACCTCTCTCGCTGGCTTCTCAGAACCATCCGACTCGGCTATGCTATCCCGCCATCTCCTCCTTTGGTGTTGAAACAATGTCAAGTCTCTACGAGCCACCCACATACCGGGCGAACTCAACTGGGTAGCGGACGCGCTCTCCCGACAGACTTCGCTTCGGGGCGAGTGGAGACGTCACCCTCAGACGGTTCAGCTGATCTGGAGTCTTTTCGGTCAGGCCCAGGTCGACCTGTTTGCCTCGATAGAGAACACTCACTGCCAGTTGTGGTATGGTCTGTCCGAGGCGCCCCTCGGCACAGATGCACTGGCACACAGCTGGCCTCAGGGCCTCCTCAAGTATGCGTTTCCACCAGTGAGCCTAATTGCACAGACCCTGTGCAAAGTCAGGGAGGACAGAGAACAGATCCTGGTTCTCAGAGCTGGTGCTCCTCTCCCCCGTTCCTCCCTGGCGCATTCCCCTGAGGAAGGACCTCCTTTCACAGGGGAAGGGCACGATATGGCACCCGCGCCCAGATCTCTGGAACCTCCACGCATGGTCCCTGGACGCGACCAGGAGGATTTCAGAGATCTCCCACTGGCAGTGGTAAACACTCTGTTGCAGTCGAGAGCTCCCTCCACGAGGCGGCTGTACGACCTCCGATGGCGCAAATTCACAAACTGGTGTTCCTCCCGGGGGGAGAACCCACGGAGATGTGGCATCCAAACGGTGCTTTCCTTCCTCCAAGGAGGACTGGATAGACACCTTTCTGCTTCAACACTTAAGGTCCAGGTAGCCGCTTTTGCCGCTAACCACGACCTGGTGGAAGGTAGATCGGTTGGGAAGCACAATTTGGTTATACGATTCCTTAAAGGTGCACGCAGGCTGAACCCCGTCAGACCGCGCCTTGTCCCATCTTGGGATCTGTCTGTGGTCCTCCGGGGCCTACAGTCAGATCCCTTTGAGCCGCTCCAGTCAGTCGAACTCAGTGCTCTCTCCCAAAAGACGGCTCTCCTGACTGCGCTCACATCGATCAAAAGAGTGGGAGACCTCCAAGCCCTCTCCGTCAGTGACTCGTGCCTCGAATTCGGGCCGGCTAACTCTCACGTTATCCTGAGACCCCTGTGCCCCACATGTAGTGGCTCCTAATGCGGCCCCATGTGTGTATCTCCACCTATACTCCCAGAGATGCGGTGTTTCCCTTAAGACAAAACTTGTCTCCGACCCTGAGCTCAGCAGTCTCTCCTCATGTGGAGCCTGCCTCAGGATCGTCCCCTTGTTGTGCTCCCCTAGTGCGAGCCCTCAAGTGTATTCTCCACACAAATACCTCCCTCCGGGCAGGGTGTGGTCTCCGTAGTGCCCTTCCCCCCCCGGGGAGGACGGACACTGGCCCAATGTTCTCCAAGATGTTCAACCAAAGGTGAGGAAAGGCTGGCTGAAGCTCTTGGGCATTGGAAGGTCACGTAGAGGTGAGTGACATTTATCTAACACGCAAGACCTGTTAATATTTGCACTCCATGCACTTGTGACGCGGTCCGCTGGTTGTGGCGTTTTCAACTGGGACCCCTAGTCGTCACTTCGACACAACGTCGAACGTGAACGACAGACGGGGAACGTCTTGGTTACGTATGGTAACCCTCGTTCCCTGATGGAGGGAACGGAGACGTTGTGTCCCCCTTGCCACAACCTCGGACCGCCTCTGAGTGTAGCCGGGTGCTTCGGCTCCTCAGATCAGAACAATGAGTGTTGCCTAGCCCCCCTCTCTTATGCCCGGATCTCCGGGGCGGAGCGGGCTACGCAAATACTGCGCACCAATTTCATTGGCCTTTTCTCAAAGCTGTCAGAGGTGTTCGGGCTCCCTAGAGTGACCCCTAGTCGTCACTTCGACACAACGTCTCCGTTCCCTCCATCAGGGAACGAGGGTTACCATACGTAACCAAGACGTTTTTTTTCCTACTATGGAAGTCAAAGGCTACTGTCAACTATTTTATTAACAACATTCTTAAAAATAGATTTCGTGTGTGTGTGTGTGTGTGTGTGTGTGTGTGTGTTCAACAGAAAAAGAAAAAAAAAATCACACAGGTAAGCAAGCTATTGATGACAACATCATGACATTCATGATGACATTAATTTTTGGGCTATTATCCCTTACTTTTTAAATTGTTGATTACAAAAATGAATCATGGTTTTACTACAATAACAAACAAAACACATGGTTATTACAGTTAAACAATGGAAACCACAAGATAACCATGACTTTGCTAGTACATAGTATTTGTAGTATAACTGTGGTTATACAAATGTTAATCAATCTGCCAGAAAAATGGTTACAACACTTTTACTATTATAAAGCCATGGCTAATTTTCGTAAGGGTTTTTTTGTGAAAAAATATATTAAAATGCAGTATAAAAACATTTAAACAACTAATCGCAGTTACTTACTCAGTGTCGAGTTGAAGTTTTGATTCATATATAGAATGAATATGCTGCAACACCTCTTGAGCATTCCAACGTTTTTGGAATTGTACTCCACTAATAAACCATCCATTATTTTGGAGTTGGACTCTTGCCATTCCCTTAGGGACAACTGTGGTTCCCAGGGAGGTCAAAAGACACACTTCTCTAATGAAAGGACCACCTGTGTTTCTTTGGCACCTAAAGCAAATAAGAAAATAGAATTGTGCACTTGCATTTTCATGCTCTAATTAAGAAAAAACACTTCTTTCTTCAGGAAATTAAATATAGTCAATTATAAGTGTGTATGTGACTTAAAGCAAATACTTTACTACATGAATAGCAAATAAGAGTACACTGTTATTCATTATTTTACCTTCTTCTCATGTTTACAGTTCCACGTGAGGCCTCGCCACTGAAGTTACGTGCGAACTGGAATGCTGGAGTTGGTCTGGTTTGTGGCGAACGGTTAAAAAGTCTTCGACTCTCATTTTGTGAATTAATGTCTCTGTCCCCTAGAGCCTCCTCAATTCTGTTCAAAATGTCAGGGTTAGTTAATATTGTTTCTACGATGCGCCTAGGCATTTGACCTCAATTATTTACATTAATAATAGCAGAGGCTTATGGGTAAATTTTAAACGAATGGCGCCAAATGAACTTCTGTTTAAATTGGTCAGCGCGGCGCTAATGAGATTTGCTCGCGCTGCCCATTTGGGTGGCGCTAGCAACACGTCTTCCCTGCGCTGTCGAGTCGGCCGCTCAGCGCTAGTGAGATTAGTTCGCGCCGAGCTGCCCATTGGGTGGCGCGAGTAAGCACATACTAGGGCTTTTCACACTGCGCTTAACCCCGGGTTATCAACGTTTCACACCTGTAATTTGAAAGCGGTGTTAGCACCGCTTTTTACCCGGGGTTATGAAACACTGCTCCGGAGCAGGGTTAGCACCGCATTTGCGGTGTTAACGCCGCATTGCGGTGCTAAGTTTGTTCAGTGTGAAACGGAGCGGTGTTTGCTTGTTGCTGTTGGACGTATAGCAGCAGACACAGTGTAACGGAAACTTAAGTAGGAGGTGTTTACGTCGCATTTTGGAAATATTTCTGCTTTAAACCATGCAGGCGGGCCAATAGATATCACACAAGCAACGTGCAAACTTTGCGCAATAGTTATGCCGGTGAACGTAAAGTGAAAGTAAAAACACATCGCTTTAACAGCGCTCTCGGAGACGACGAAACACGAATCTACTTCTACTACTTTTAACAATTTCTTTGGCTATCGTCGTCACAATATAGGACGCAACTCAGCACAGGGAGGTTAACGCGGGCCCAAACTGTGACAGAGACACTGCAAATAAGAACGTTAACCCGGGGTTTAGGAATGTACAGTGTGAAACGTCTGCTAATGAATACCCAGGATTAACAGATAACCCCAGGTATAGTATGAGCAGTGTGAAACGTGATTACAGATAACCCAGGATTCCATTTATCCGGGGTTTACGATAACCCAGGGTTAACAATTTCAAGTGTGAAAAGCCTAACTCTCTGCGCTGTCCAGTCGGCCGCGCCGCGCTGTCAGTTCGGTGGCGCTAGTAAGCACGTCCTCTCTGCGCTGTCGAGTGGGTCGCGCCGCTCGGTCCATTGATCCGCGCAGATGACATGTCAGCGCAGCGCGAACTTAATACCGCGCTGTTTCGTACCACTTTAGGGTTGTTTGGCTTCCCATAGTTACTGGTCATAGAGACGCTGGACGGAGCGATCTGACCGCATAAGGTCTTGCTTTATGGTATGTGTAAAAAACTTCTAACACACTGAGATGTGTCTTTCTGCATTGCAAACAGGATTTTATTCATGCACAAAAGATATTTCTAATGTTGGTCACTATTTCTCTTCCCATTGCATAAAACGCCTTTCTCTGACCGATAAATAACATTTTCAACATAAGCATGCATAAGCTCCGTGAGACCGCTCAGACGCTCTAACTCACTGTTACTGGTCATAGAGACGCTGGAAAGAGCGATCTGACCATTTTAGCTCTTGCTTAAAGGGATGTGTAAAAAAAAACTACTAACACACTGAGATGTGTCTTTCTGCATTGCAAACAGTATTTTATTCATGCACAAAAAATATTTCTAATGTTGGTCACTATTTCTCTTCCCATTGCATAAAACGCCTTTCTCTGACCGAGAAATAACATTTTCAACATAAGCAGGTACAAGCTCCTTGAGACCATTTAGAAGCTCTAACTCACTTTTACTTGCAATAGAGACGCTGGACAGAGAGATCTGACCGCTTAAGCTCTTGCTTAAAGGGATGTGTAAAAAACTTCTAACACACTGAGAAGTGTCTTTCTGCTTTGCAAACAGGATTTTATTCATGCACAAAAGATATTTCTAATGTTGGTCACTATTTCTCTTCCCATTACATAAAACGCCTTTCTCTGACCGAGAAATAACATTTTCAATATAAGCATGCATAAGATCCGTGAGACCGCTCAGACGCTCTAACTCACTGTTAGTGGTCATAGAGACGCTGGAAAGAGCGATCTGACCATTTTAGCTCTTGCTTAAAGGGATGTGTAAAAAACTTCTAACACACAGAGATGTGTCTTTCTGCATTGCAAACAGTATTTTATTCATGCACAAAAAATATTTCTAATGTTGGTCACTATTTCTCTTCCCATTGCATAAAACGCCTTTCTCTGACCGAGAAATAACATTTTCAACATAAGCAGGTACAAGCTCCTTGAGACCATTTAGAAGCTCTAACTCACTTTTACTTGCAATAGAGACGCTGGACAGAGAGATCTGACCGCTTAAGCTCTTGCTTAAAGGGATGTGTAAAAAACTTCTAACGCACTGAGAAGTGTCTTTCTGCTTTGCAAACAGGATTTTATTCATGCACAAAAGATATTTCTAATGTTGGTCACTATTTCTCTTCCCATTGCATAAAACGGCTTTCTCTGACCGAGAAATAACATTTTCAACATAAGCATGCATAAGGTCCGTGACACCGATCAGACGCTCTAACTCACTGTTACTGATCATAGAGACGCTGGAAAGAGCGATCTGACCATTTTAGCTCTTGCTTAAAGGGATGTGTAAAAAACTTCTAACACACTGAGATGTGTCTTTCTGCATTGCAAACAGTATTTTATCCATGCACAAAAAATATTTCTAATGTTGGTCACTATTTCTCTTCCCATTGCATAAAACGCCTTTCTCTGACCGAGAAATAACATTTTCAACATAAGCATGCTCCGTGAGACCGATCAGACGCTCTAACTCACTGTTACTGGTCATAGAGACACTGGACGGAGCAATCTGACCGCATAAGGTCTTGCTTAAAGGGATGTGTAAAAAACTTCTAACACACTGAGATGTGTCTTTCTGCACTGCAAACAGTATTTTATTTATGCACAAAAGATATTTCCAATGTTGGTCACTATTTCTCTTCCCATTGCATAAAACGCCTTTCTTTGACCGAGAAATAACATTTTCAACATAAGCATGCATAAGCTCCGTGAGATCGCTCAGACGCTCCCCAGCAAGCAATAGCCGTCATTTCACCGTCTCGGTTACCTATAGACCCGATATAGTCCGGCTATGTGTAACTCCCTTCTAGCCCAAATAACCTTGAAATTGGATACATGTCGTTTTTTGGCAAACTAACTTGTGAGTTGTATTATATTCCATCATGTAAGCAAAGTCAGCAGGATTTAGAATGTGTTGGTTTGATTTCTTTGACATGTTCTGTGCATAGCCTGTGCGTAGCCGAGATTTAGCTCGGCTATTTGTAGCCCACTGATAGTCAAATCTGATTCATTGTAGTCTTTGGCCAGACAGCGAATAAGATGATTGATATACCGTAATGTTTGCAGTGTCAATGACATCTATAAAGATATAAGTGTAATTTCATGACATGGTCTATATGTAGACACGATTTAGCTCTGAATTGGATGGGCTATATGTAGTCTGCTTTTAGTCCACCTGGCGAAATCGAGGCTATCGGTGGTCTATTTGTAACGGTTTGGAATAGACCAATATCAGACCAGAGATGAGCACTGCCAAAATAGTCTTCAATCGTTTACATGAAATTTACGCTTATTATCAAATCCAAGTAAACTTCTGAAACACTTAAATTAGCATGGTTTTATATTTTATAGCATTATTAAATATAGCATTATTAATTATGCCAAAATAATGCTAATTTAAATGTTTCAAAAGTTTACTTGCATTTCATAATATTATGTCATGCATCCCACAAGCTGTTAAGTGTAACATTCATACACAAACGATATTATTTGACTCTTTCATTTTACAAAGAAAAATGCAATTACAATTCCCAACCGCTAGATGGCAATTTTAGCCCTACCGAGACATGACTGCTAGCAACGCCAGACTTGACAGTTAGTAGGAATCACCGCTGCAAGATCTCGCGATTTCAGCTTTTTAGGGCCTGAGCACCGAGGAGCAAGCTGGAGGCTTCCACCGTAGGTGCGGAAGCCCTATTGTTCCCGTAAGGATTATTAGGGCCCGAGCCCAAAATGGGTGAAGGCCCTATTGTTCTTCTAAGGGTTTTTTTTTTTTTCCAACCTTCCGGGGGCTTTTGGGGGGCTTAACATGCTCAAAAACTCTTGAAATTCTGCACACACATTGGAATCCGCGGCCATCAGGACGCCACAGAGACTGGGACCCGGGCGTGGCACAGAGGCTCTACGGCGCCCCCTGGAACACAGTCAGAAATCTTGATGTATAGCGCACACATACTTTCAGGTATTCATATGAAACTCGGTACACATATAGAACTCATTGAGCCAAACAAATTTCATACTCGATGTCATAAGCTACACCCAACAGGAAGTGAGCTATTCAGGGCTGTTTAAAAAACACATGCTGTGGAATTTGAAATACTTCTCCCAGGATTTCCATAGGATTGTCACCAAACTCGGTCAACATGATCTACAGACATTGGGGATGCAAAATTGCCAGGGGAATTTTGATATCTCGAACGGTTTGGCCGTGGCGAGCCGACGAAGTTATGGCGAGAAATGAGAAACAGGTGTCTAATAACTATTGCATACATTGTCTGTTTCTGATGAAACTTCATCAGTTTGTTCGTTGTATGATGCCGGTCGCATAGATGTCACTATTGGGAGTCAAAGTTATAGCGCCACCAACTGGCTGCAGGAAATGTGTCATTTTTGAAATGCTTTAAATTCAAGATCTTAATTTTACTCTATTTGCTTCAGACTTTATCAGTATAATGTCAAAACACGGCCGATAAAAATCTGTAAACAGGTTGTCGATACATTAAATGCTGTTTCCATGGTAACGTGTCAAAGTTTAAAATTAGTTTCCTGTGTTTTTGAGGCAGTTAACATGCTTAGAATTCCATAAAATACAACACACATATCAGCATTAATGATAGTTAGACACTGGCAAAAGCTCATAAATGGGCGTGGAGGAGGCACTCTATAGCGCCACCTTTTGACAATATTTGGGGGCTTGTTTTTCCTACAGTCACCAAACTCGGTACATATATTGTTCACTTCAATCCGGACAAATTTCTAATTTACATCCATTAGCTGTGACCAACAGGAAGCCGGCTATTTTGGTTTGAATGTGGATTTTTGGAAAAATCAGGCTGTGGAATTTTGAATACTGCTCTCAGGAAAACCAACAAATTCACACCAAACTTTTTCTACATGATGCCAAGATAGTGAAGATACTAAATTGAGAGCAGATTTTGGATATCTTGAACGGTGTTGACGTGGTGATTTATTAAAGTAACAGTAAAAAAGATAACCATCATTTTATTATATCTTTAAAATGAAGCATCTAAACTCTTTCAAACTTTTTTCATACAGAAAACTAGTCATTCTGAGGAAGTCTGCCAAAATAAAAAAAAAATCCAACACTGTATGAATTAAAGAAAATTAAAATCCCCTCTTTATGAACAAATAGATGAAGACTGTAATAACCTGGATGACCACCGGATGGAGACACAGGCTAAGATTTCTTTTAACCCATCTGAAAGAAAAGTACATTCACATCAATTAATATGTACTGTAGTTTCAGTGTATTTTTATATAATGATTGTAAAAATGGTTACAGAGCAATTTTTTCTTTATAGTTATAGATCATAAAATGTGTTAGTAACAATTTACAATGAGGTCTCTTTGGTTAACATTAGTTAATGCATTAACCAACAATGAATAATGTATTTTCACAGCATTTATCTTTATGTTAATAAATATCTTTATTAACATCTTTAATTATTAATTTTAGCATTAGTTAATAAAAATATGCATGTTCATGTTAATACAAAATGCACATAAACCAGTATTAAGTAAGCATTTTAATAACATGTTAATACATTTTGAAATGAATATTAATCAACTTTAATGCTATATAATTATTGTTCATGTTAACTAACATAATTATATTTACTTTCTGCTCTCTCCTCCACTAATTTCTCTCTGTCCATTCTTTTTGTTTCAAAAACAGAGTATTATATTTTATAATTATTTTCATGACACTTTAAAACAGTACAGGGTTTCTTCACAAAAATCACAAAGAAGTTTAATTCATGTAACTGCTGCATTTTAGAACACTCACACTGATCAAAAATGAATAAAATGTGCTAAACAAATCTTACTGAATTATTTTAAATTCTTCTTATAGAGACCTAATCCTCTGGTGTGACATCTTTTCATGTGGTGTGACAGTACAAGCATGATTCAGCCTTTTATATTAATTAATGACCTTGCTATTCCATGCTAGCCTGTCATTAGTGGTTATCAAGAGACTTTTCCATAATTTTAATAATGATAGATGTGCACAGTTTCCCTGAAGTTGTATATGAAGAGTTCAGATGCAAACCCCCCGAAAGCATCTCAGTCAAAAGTTAGATAAATGAGTGAATGCTCTTGACACACATTATACATCCATCAAATACTTTGACTTCAAACCCACTAAAATCCCAGCCTCAGATCAATCAAAAGTACCACTATTTACATAGAAACCTGTGCATCGGAGTCTGACAAAAGTGCATTTTTTTAAAGAAAGACGTCAGATGAATTTAGTGGCTTTTGCATCTGAACTCTTCATATATTGTTTATTTTTGTATGTGTGTGTTTATCTCACTTGATGTCATAGTAGTAACCCTTTCATTGCTGTAACCCTTAAAATCAGACAGCCAGAGCGATACTGTAAATCCATGTGCCCGCTGTGCACTTTTTTCATTGATTGCACCAGGGTGGCGATTGCGCTGAGGGCGAGGGCCCGCACATCACTGCTTGCAGCTATATTTAAATTTTGTTTTTGTACGAGACAACACTAAGTTTACTTGTCGGAGAGCAACGGGACAAATGATAAAGGACATTCCTACGTGTTCTTGTAAGTATCCGTGGTTTCGTTTTGACGTGTTCATTGTTTATCTATATTATTTGCTATTATGTGTAGGAAGATTGTAGTTGATAGTGATCCTTGACTAGGCCCACGGTTCAGTTTTCATGTGATCAGAGAATTGCAAAATGTAACAGATAATAAATTTAAAGTTTATAATTCATCCGTGTTTACAAACTCAATCATTGTAAAACAGTACAAAAAGAGGTGAAAGGGCAAACAATAGAACAAACACAGCGTTGACAAAGATTAATCTATTCATTTATACAGTGAACACACTGAATGAATAGGAAGGAGTTTAGGAGTTTCAACATTTGGAAAAGTGGATAGAAAATGAGGAGATCCAGGCAGCAAAAAAAAAAAAAAAAAAAAAAAAACATTTCCTCACGAAAGCTCTCATCTCTGACAAAGTCAATCATTTATTTTAACTATATTGAGTTGAATTTATGACTGAACAATGGCTTGTTACATACAGAGAACATGAGCTAACTGAATATCTGTCATTCTACAAGTACAATAAGATTCAGTTTGAAGCCAAATTGATACTAAAGCTTAAAAATATGAATGATTTAAAATAATTATCAATTCTAAAAGTTTGCGGCAGTATTAAAATAATGCAGATAGCTAAGATGTGCAATGCAGCATTAAAAACTAAACAGTTCAATCAGAAAACATAATTAAAAACTGCAGGGGTGAATTTATTATTCCATGTATATTGGAGTTTAATGTGTGTACTGGGCTACTTTTTATTTACAGCAGCTATCACTGTGTTGTTATGAAATCAGTTGTGCCAGACAATTTTGGACACTTGTTCACTGACGCATGTAATACTACCTTCCTGACATTTGTTATTCAGGTGTCACAGTTGTGCAGAATTGAAGGGAGAAACCTCAAAGACAGCACCAGAAGGATTCTGGACAGGTAAAGTCTTCAAAACGTGCCACATTACTCAAATATTGTGGTGTCAATACTTAATAAGCTACAATGCAATTCAGAAATGTAAAAATCCTTTACTGGTCATTTGGAAATGTCAAACGTTGTCTGCAATTATTAACCACCTCAATCTGTATTATATTTGAGGGTTTTCAATTCAACATGAAGGAGGGTGGTCTGCTGCAGAAGGAGGCATTTGAAAAGACTGCACTGTTCTCGGTCATTAGAGGTATGTATATACAACACACAACATTTACCAGAGAGCTTCATTTTTACACACTGAATGGTGATACACAATATACAGGTGCAGCTCAAGAAGTTAGAATATCATGAAAAGGTTTATTATTTTATTGTAACTCATTGCAAAAAATGAAAGTTTCATATATTCTAGATTCCCCACATGTAAAGTAATGAAATAAATTTAATTTTGTTTTCTGTCAAATAAATGCGTCAAAAATTATGTCAAAAAAGCTTTTCTTATGCTATTTTTTTCTTATTTGGCAGATGCTGTGATGACCAACTTCCCGGCAGCAACAGAGTTAGATTTGAGGAATGCAGTTGGGAAGCAATTTATAAAAGATATATAAAAAATAATAATAATAAATTGTGTTCACTATGGTTGTTTTATTTGTTAAATAAACCAACAAAAGGGTTATTTTTTTACATTGTCATTTATCCATAATGTTTTAATGTTAAGTGTCTTCATCTTAAATTATAATTTTTTTTTTTTTCATTTTTATGTTTTTACTAACATTAGTTGGTAAATTCCCTATCATAATATTTATATTTAAGTGTATTATATTTATAACATTTTATTTTGTCAATAATTCTTTAGAATTTTTATGCATTTGTATTGTCTAAAGTTGTTAAAATTATTTTTCTTAATAAAAGCTGTATATTTGTTTATACAAATAAATTGTCATTTTGTTGTCTATTAGATGTATATATGTAGGCGTTCATTAGCTGTCTATTTGATGACTAGTTTAGTCTTGGGCTATGGTTAGATGTCTATTAACTTTTCACTGACAGCCCAAATTCAGTCTTCTTTTAGCCTAGACCCATATTCACTGTCTATTAGACGTATACATGTAGTCGTTCAATAGTGGTCTACCTGATGTCTAGTCTATTATTGGGCTATGGTTAGATGTCTATTAACTTTTCACTGACAGCCCATTTTTTGCCATGTTTTAGCCTAAACGTCAGGGCTGTGTTTCAACGTCTAATAGACGTCTTTTAAACCAAAAATTGCTTGCTGGGAAGTAAAAGTGAGTTAGAGCTTCTAAATGGTCTCAAGGAGCTTATACCTGCTTATGTTGAAAATGTTATTTCTCGGTCAGAGAAAGGCGTTTTATGCAATAGGAAGAGAAATAGTGACCAACATTAGAAATATTTTTTATGCATGAATAAAATACTGTTTGCAATGCAGAAAGACACATCTCAGTGTGTTAGAAGTTTTTTACACATCCCTTTAAGCAAGACCTTATACGGTCAGATTGCTCCGTCCAGTGTCTCTATGACCAGTAACAGTGAGTTAGAGCGTCTGAGCGGTCTCACGGAGCTTATGCATGTAACGTTGAAAATATTATTTCTTGGTCAGAGAAAGGCATTTTATGCAATGGGAAGAGAAATAGTGACCAACATAGGAAATATTTTTTGTGCATGAATAAAATCCTGTTTGCAATGCAGAAAGACACTTCTCAGTGTATTAGAAGTTTTTTGTGCATGAATAATTAAGCAAGACCTCGGGGAACCAGGGTTACATACGTAACCCTAGACGATCTTTAATATGCCTGAAAAAAAAAAAGTTATATGCAATGCATAAAGACGTTTTTAACATCTTAGACGTTTTAAGCAAGTCACTTTATGGTAGAGCCTCAGTGAAAAGATTGTTTAGTTTAGAACTTCTATGAACATAAAAACTGCTTTAGTGCTTCTTGGAGAATGGAGAGAATGCCTTTTTCAGTCACAGACAATTAATTTACGCAATATTAAGAGGAGAGCTGACCAAAATTAAACAATTTTCATATGCATGAAATAAAAAGTTATTTACAATCCAGAAAGACACTTCGTAATGTGTTAGATGTTTTAAGCAAGTCACTTTATGGTAGAGCCTCAGTGAACAGAATGGTTAGTTTTGAGCTTCTTTGAACATAAAAACTGCTTTAATGCTTCTGGGAAAACTGAAAGAATGCAATCTTGCATATGGTGTAAAGTTGCTTTCTCAGTCACAGAAAGTTCATATGCATGAAATAAAAAGTTATTTGCAATCCAGAAAGACACTTCTTAATTTGTTAGATGTTTTAAGCAAGTCACTTCATAGCAGAGCCTCAGTGAACAGATCAGTTAGTTTTGAGCTTCTATGAACATAAAAACTGCTTTAGAGCTTATGTGCAAACGGACAGAATGCAATCATGTACATGAAGTGAAAAGTTGCTTTTTCCGTCACAGAAAGTTAGTTTATGCAATATTAAGAGGAAACCTGAACAAAATTATAAATATTTCATATGCATGAAATAAAAAGTTATTTGTAATCCAGAAAGACACTTCTTAATGTGCTAGATGTTTTAAGCAAGTCACTTTATGGTAGAGCCTCAGTGAACAGATTAATTAGTTTAGAGCTTTTATATGAACATAAAAACTTCTTTAGTGCTTCTGGGAAAATGGACAGAATGCAATCTTGCATATGAAGTGAAAAGTTGCTTTTTTAGTCACAGAAAGTTAGTTTTTGCAATATTAAGAGGAGACCTGACCAAAATTATAAATATTTCATATGCATGAAATAAAAAGTTATTTGTAATCCAGAAAGACACTTCTTAATGTGCTAGATGTTTTAAGCAAGTCACTTTATGGTAGAGCCTTAGTGAACAGATCGTTTAGTTTAGAGCTTCTATGAACTTAAAAACTGCTTTAGTGCTTCTTGGCAAACTGAGAGTATGCAATCTTGCATATGGTGTAAAGTTGCTTTCTCAATCACAGAAAGTTAGTTTATGCAATATTAAGAGGAGAGCTGAACAAAATTATAAATCTTTCATATGCATGAAATAAAAAGTTATTTTCAATCCAGAAAGACACTTCTTAATGTGCTAGATGTTTTAAGCAAGTCACTTTACGGTAGAGCCTCAGTGAACAGATCAATTAGTTAAGAGCCTCTATGAACTTAAAAACTTTTTTAGTGCTTCTTGGAAAATGGACAGAATGCAGTCTTGCATATGAAGTGAAACGTTGCTTTTTCATTCACAGAAAGTTAGTTTATGCAATATTAAAAGGAGACCTGACCAAAATTATAAATATTTCATATGCATGAAATAAAAAGTTATTTGCAATCCAGAAAGACGCTTCTTAATGTGTTAGATGTTTTAAGTAAGTCATTTTATGGTAGATCCTCAGTGAACAGATTGGTTAGTTTGAGCTTCTATGAACATAAAATCTGCTTTAGTGCTTCTGGGCAAACAGACAGCATGCTGTCTTGCATATGAAGTGAAAAGTTGCTTTTTCAGTCACAGACAGTTAGTTTATGCAATATTAAGAGGACAGCTGACCAAAATTATGAATCTTTCATATTCATGAAATAAAAAGTTATTTTTCAATCCAGAAAAACACTTCTTAATATGTTAGATGTTTTAAACAAGTCACTTTATGGTAGAGCCTCAGTAAACAGATCGGTTAGTTTTGAGCTTCTATAAACATAAAAACCGCTTTAGTGCTTCTGGCCAAACTGAGAGTATGCAATCTTGCATAAGGTGTAAAGTTGCTTTCTCAATCACAGAAAGTTAGTTTATGCAATATTAAGAGGAGAGCTGACCAAAATTAAAAATCTTTAATATGCATGAAATAAAAAAAATAAAAATTGCAATCCACAAAAACACTTCTTAATGTGTTAAATGTTTTAAACAAGTCACTTCATGGTAGAGCCTCAGTGAACAGATCAGTTAGTTTTGACGTTCTATAAACATAAAAACTGCTTTAGTGCTTCTGGGAAAATGGACAGAATGCAGTCTTGCATATGAAGTGAAAAGTTGCTTTTTCAGTCACAGAAAGTTAGTTTATGCAATATTAAGAGGAGAGCTGACCAAAATTATAAATCTTTAATATGCAAGAAATAAAAAAATAAAAATAAAATAAAATTTGCAATCCAGAAAAACACTTCTTAATGTGTTAGATGTTTTAAACAAGTCACTTTATGGTAGAGCCTCAGTGAACAGATCGGTTAGTTTTGAGCTTCTATAAACATAAAAACCGCTTTAGTGCTTCTGGCCAAACTGAGAGTATGCAATCTTGCATAAGGTGTAAAGTTGCTTTTTCAGTCACAGAAAGTTAGTTTATGCAATATTAAGAGGAGAGCTGAACAAAATTATAAATCTTTCATATGCATGAAATAAAAAGTTATTTACAATCCAGAAAGACACTTCTTAATGTGCTAGATGTTTTAAAGCAAGTCACTTTATGGTTGAGCCTCAGTGAACAGATCGGTTTGTTTTGAACTTCTATGAATATGAAAACTGCTTTAGTGCTTCTGGACAGAATTCAGTCTCGCATATGGTGTAAAGTTGCTTTCTCAATCACAGAAAGTTAGTTTATGCAATATTAAGAGGAGACGTGACCAAAATTATAAATCTTTTGTAGAGGAAAAAATCTGCAAACCGACTCTCTGTAATAAAGACAAATTCAGAAATTGCCTTTAAAGTTTTATTTCTTGCAAGAAAGGTTCACAATCACACAGACACGGGTCCCTGCTGAGTGTGACAAAGGAGGGAGAGAGCTCTTCCGCTTTATATCTCTTTGCACACCCAAGGTTACAAACTAAGAACAGCTGCAGTTCTCATACAAGGACAGAAAGACAGAAAAACATCTCTATACATCATCTTCCAAAACATGTTCTACCTATATTTTAGGCTTCTCCTGACCCCCAGGTCACCCGAAAGGCGCCCAAGAGTCCCCAGTTGTTCCCACATCCTCCTTAAATGCTTAGGCTTTTTGTTTGGGATCCCCCTTTGTTTAGCAAGCAACACAGTATAGTCATAGACATTTAGACATATAGACAGGCAAACCCTTCCCCTAATAAAGTTTCGTCATCATCTTGTCATTTGTCTTGTGTTTTCTCTTAATGCATTTCACTGTAGGTACCACTACTAGAATCATCATCATCAATTGTTCTCTCCACATCAAACCCCATTACCAAATCTCCACTGTACACATCCAGTTTCACCATCTGTTTTGGAACACTAAATGTCACCAGTCTCTGTACTGAGCTGGAAACAAACTGAAAAATGCATGGCAAACATGTCAGCAGTAAGATTCCCGCAGCCAATATTGGCAACACAGTGCTACATATCCAGTATCCCCAACCTCCCCAAAGATTCGCCCACCATTCACCCCACATGTTGTGAGTGTGTTCAGGCTCTTCTATGGCCATCCTCATATGAGCAACAATGTTGGTGATGTTATCACTGTAGTCTGGAATATGAAAGCAACATGAAGTACCCAACATTTTGCAGACACCCCCAGATTTTGATGTGAGCATATCAAGGACCAATCTGTTCTGAATAGCAGCATCCCTTAACTCTTTCATTTCACCATTAACCTAAGTTACAGCATTTTCTGTGCTATTTGCAATGGCCAGTACAGACCACGCCAATCCATTAATCTTATTTATGCTCACCCCAGGGAAAACTGACCACCCCACTGTAGCCTCAGGTATTGTCCATGGATCTGACAGCTTATACCCATTATACCTTTCTGGGAGGGCCCCTGGCATAATGCCAACATTTCTTTTCTTTCTACTCACAACCTCATGTTCATCAGTTGGCAAATACACAGATGTCCCCACATTCATGAGTGCAGGGTAGCAACACCCCGACCATCCTTTCTCTTGCAGGTCATGATACGCTCCGTCTCCGCACACCCACACTGCAGCAGGTGTCAAATCACTTGGTCTGCTGAACGGACACGTGAACGCTGTTGGTTTCCCATTGATGTTTGCTGTGCACTTGTCTGCCGTTCCATTGCCGATGTTTATCCTGATCCTGCAATCAGACCATCCTGCTTTCAGCTTCAGCCTGGGTCTCATCTGACACACACACACACACACACACACACACATCTCCCCGTGCATGTACAACTCTCAGCGGTGGAAGCCTCACCTCTGATTTATCACCCCATCTCGTTTCCATGCACTCCAGCTCAGGCTTCCTCTGGGGTATCCTCCCCTTCTCTATCTCAGCGCCGGCCGTCAGCACGTCTGTCATCTGTTCTGGGATAAGACATCTGGTTTCTTTTATCGCAGCCACAGTCAGCGGAGCTGCTCTCCATGAATGAGACATCTGCAGACACAGCCAACAGCTTGTGTTGATCTTCAGCTCCTCTTTCTGCAACAGGGCTAGCGTGCATGCCTTGTTCCCCTGACACTGCATCATGGCCTTCTGAACTGAAGGGTTGATCTTTCCCTGAACTGCTTCCTCATTTCCCATCCACGCTGTTTCCTCTTTCGTAGCTGGTTCATAAGCTGGTTCAACGAGGGGTTTCACAGGCCATGGCGCTGGCTCATCCACGAAATGGTGTATACTTCATACCAGTCCGTTCCCAGTCTGTCTATGCCGCAGTAGTACTTTCCCGCGATCGTCACCGACATTCCATCCTTGTTGTGGCCCCTTTGGTTTCTCTTTGCCACTCTGAATCTCCCGTCCGTTCCGTAGTTCGCTGGTCTCGTGTACGTTTTTACCTCTCCCCAGCCACACGGATGCTCACAGAAGTAGACTTGTGCATACTCAGTGCTGCTCGTCCCCAGATATTCAGGCTGAGCGCAGTACGGGCAGTTTCTCAGGAACGGGTTACAGTTGAACTTCACACTTGATCCCTCTGTCACCGTGATGATTTCCCCTGCAGAACCATGCACTGGTGTTACCAGAGTTATAGTCGATCTCCTTATCCATAGAAGCTCCGTCTCATTCTCATTTTCTGCGATGTTGACCACTGAAGTGTAGTTCTTTGCTTCTTGCATCAGTTCTGCAGTCAGATATAATACAATGACGCAGATTATCATACTCAAAACAGTCATTATACACGTCATACCTTTCAAGCCACAGAGGCCTCTCAGTCTGAATGGGTGCCATGGTCTCACTCGCTCCATTTTGTTCAGTGGCAGTGTTTTTCTTGCGCTGGTTTGCCCTGGAAGTATGAGGTAGATCTGTTGTGATGGGTGCTTTGGGTGCGTTATCTCCGGCTTGCCCCCGCTCTCCCTCCTGGGATGCTGATGGAACTCTCCTGCAGTGACTGGCGTGCACCCAAGTTGCCTTTTCCGCCACCTTCACAGCCGTGTACGTGGTCAGAGGCACCTGGAACGGTCCCAGCCACCTTTTCGCCTTCCAGCTCTTTCGCCTGAAGTCTTGTATCACCACGAAATCTCCTGGTTTGATATCATGCAAGGGCGCTTCCTTCTGCTGTGCTGCTTTCACCTGCACACAAATATTACAAAACAGAGAAGACATTTCTTTGCAGTAACTCAGCATGTCATGTTCACACAGCTCTGTGGACGGCAGTGGTTGTTTACCCCCTTCTAAGCCTACGTATGGTGGTTTACCAAACAGAATCTCATACGAGCTTAAATTTGACCTCACCCGTCTCCTCATTCTCATATACATGAGAACTATTGGGAGCGCTTTTACCCATGTGAGTCCAGTTTCCTCACAACATTTCGTCAATTTGTTTTTAAGCATAAGATTGTGCCGTTCCATCACACCTGCCCCTCTTGGCCAATAGGAGCAGTGTGTCCTCATATCAATACCCCAAAACTGTCCCACCTGTTTTATGGCCTCGTTCACAAAATGCCTACCATTGTCCGAGCTGATTTTCCGTGGAATTCCCCATCTCGGGACTATTTCAGTCAGCAGTGCTTTTGCCACTGCCGCCGCATCCTGCTTTGATGACGGGAAGACCTCAGTCCATTTGGACCACATGTCCACCATCACCAAACAGTATTTCTTCCCCTCACACGGGGATTCAGTTCGACAAAATCCATTCGCAGATATTCAAAAGGCCCAGCCGATGGCAGTTGGGACACCAGAGGCATTTTTACACCTCGTGCTACATTATGGGTATTACAAATGACACATCTTTTACAGAAATTTTCCGCATAAAGTGTAAAGCCCTTTGTAAACCACAATCGCTTTACTGACAGCAGCATTCCTGCGCAATTGCGCATTTGCAAATGGCTATCTTTTCCGGCAGCAAGATAGCTTCGAGCAGTTCTGCCACAAGACGGGCATTCAAAATCGGTCGCCCGACCGACTTCAGGAATTTTCTGTGTTTCCACAGTGCACCAAAATCATGTGTCACGCCGAACGCATAACGCAAATCAGTGTAGATTGTCACACATTTACCTTCCATCAATTTGCACGCTTCTGTTAATGCCACGAGCTCAGCCGCCTGAGCCGAGTAATTTGATGGCAATTTTCCAGAAGCCACGACTTCAAACTCTGTTGTTACTGCGTAACCCACTTTGTTTAGGCCTGTTTGTGGATCGCCGACCCATCCACAAAGAGGACATTGTCACAGTTTTCGAACTGCATATCAGAGAGGTCAGGACGTGGTGTACACTCTTGCTCCAATGTCGTCAGACAGCAATGATGCTCCTCCCTGTCTCCCTCTATCGGGAGAAGAGTGGCAGCATTCAGGGTTGTGCATCATCTAACTGTGATATTAGGCATATCAAGCAAGATTGTATGGTATTGCAACCAGCAAGCTGTCGATAAATGCGATGTTTTTTGTTCTTGTAAAATCATGGTAACTGCGTGTGGCATCAACAATGTCAGGTCAGAATAACCCACAAATTCTCTTGAGGCCATCACGGCCTGCTCCGCGGCTGCCACTGCCCTCAGACAGAGTGGCAGACCCGCAGCAATCGGATCCAATTTGCTAGAAAAATAAGCCACAGGCCGCAGTCTATCCCCATGATGTTGCAGCAACACTGAAGTCATAAACCCAGTTTTCTCATCCACCATCTGCACAAACCGTTTGTCAGCATTTGGAAGGCCCAACACGGGCGCTTGTGACAATTGAATTTTTATGTTAGCAAAGGCCTCCTCTGCCTCTGCTGTCCACTCAATTTTGTCAGTGGACTTCAACCCTTTTTCTATTGTTAGGCTTCGTAAGGGCTGCTCAAGTATTGCATAATTGGGGATGAATGTCCTGCAATATGAACACATTCCCAAAAATGACAACATTTGTTTCTTTGTGATTGGTTTTGGCACATCTTTTATGCCCTGAACCCGTTTGTCAGACAGAGATTTGCTGTTGGGTGTTATGACATGCCCTAAAAATGTTACCTGTTGTTTCACAAACTGCAATTTCGACAGGCTGACTTTGTGGCCCTCCTCAGCCAGATGCTTCAGGAGGGTCACAGTGTCCGCTGCACAGGTAGTCTCATCGCGTGCCGCCACAAATAGGTCGTCCATGTACTGCAATAACGCAGTTCCTGCCGATAATTTTAACGATTCCAAACTTCTTTTCAGTGATTCATGGAATTTTGTAGGAGCTTCGCTCAGACCTTGGGCTAATCTTGCGAAACAATAGCTTTTACCGTCAAATTCAAAAGTGAGCCAGTATTGACTCTCTTTAGCCACTGGTACACTAAAAAATGCATTAGCCAAATCAACCATTTTGCATCCTGAGGTATTTGTGTCAGTATTGTGTATGGATTAGGCACAGAAGGAGCTCTCAGCCTGATAGCTGCATTCACGGCCTGCAAATCCTGCACAAACCTCCACTCTGTGGGTTGACCTTTGTCTCTGATCTTTTTTACAGGGAAGATTGGAGTTCTCACTGGAGAAATCATTGCATTCCACTATAACCCCCTCCCTTAACAGAGATTCAAACACTGGTCTTATTCCTTCAATTGCCTCTCTTTTTAGAGGATATTGGTGTTGACACGGTCTGTAATCAGATTTTGGGGTGATTACAAGCGGTTCGCACCCTTTTATCAAACCCACATCGTACTTGTGTTTTGCCCACAAATAGGATGGTATTTCTGCCAGTGCTGGATGAATGTCTGAGGGGTTAACAACTGTCATGCATTGATCCTCTCTTTTGTCATTTACTATTGGTCTTACAGTTCTTTCAACCTCAACTTTGCATTCAAACTTCATCATAAAAGCTTTCAAGCTCTCACTGTGCTTCAAATCAGGCCCTGTCTCCCTCCAGTCTGTAGCATCAACACATTTTTTCACAAACAAGGACCATCTGTGCCCTTCGGCCTTCGAGAGTGATAAGTGAGGAACAGTCTCTTCTGTCATCTGATACTGCCTAGACTGAGCTTCTGTTAAACAGGCTGATAACGCACACACACTTTCTGTCCAAAACATTTTGTCAAAACTCAAAGTTTCTGTCTCTTCTTTTGCAAACCAATCTTTTTCATAATGTTCGTCTCTTTCCAGTGCAACATGTGATGTGCAATGCAAATCGTCAGGTGCCATTATTTCTGCTCCACAGCATTCTAGACATTCTTTTGCCATTTCGGACATCATTACAGCCCAATCATGATTTATGATGCACTATTCATAGACCCACTGAGGCTCTGCTTGCAAACAGCTCCACTGCTCTCCCCCCTCCTCCACTCTGACACCTGAGGAGTCAGCAATGAGCCTCAAATTCAATTTGCACATCAGATCTCGTCCCAAAATGGGCACTGGGCATGTTTTTGAAAACAAGAATGCATGTTTTAACACTCTTCCCCCCTCAGCTTCGCAGTCCAAAGGCACTGTGAATCTGTCAGTAATAGCATGCCCTGAGGCAGACAGAGACTCAGCTACCCGGTCTGTTAATGCTGGGTGGCACGGCAAGTCACATGGTCGCACAGTTGATCTCGAGGCCCCCGAATCGGCCAAAAAGTCAATTTCTACTCCCTGCACTAACAGCGAGTATTTAGGCATTTTTCGAAATACTTCACATTCATACATTGTCAGCTGTTTTTCAACAGCGTCATCATTCACACCAGAAAGGCATACAGAAAAGCAAGCTTTTTCTTCATTGCAGAGAGCAGTCAATATATGTGTATGTGTATGCGTGTGTAATTAATTTATGTTCACTTCCCTTGTCTTGCGGCCGCTCGCCCTCCTCTCCTTCCCTCGGCTGCTCTCCATCCTCCTCGCTTAAATCCGAGTCCTCCTCTTTCTTCGCCTCCGGACAGTCTTTGGCCCAATGCCCCGGTTTCTTACACAGGCGGCATTTGGAACATTTCCCGATTTCATGCTCGTTGGTTTCGCATATCCCGCAGCCCTATCTTCGCGGAAATCTGTCAGCTTTCTCCTGGCCTTTTCCACCTTTGCCTTTTCCTCCGAATTTGCGCTTTTCTCGCCGTGGTTCATACTTCACCACTCCCGCCGCAGCTTTCGCAAGGGTCAGCTGCAAATCTCTCTCGCCCTTGGACTGTCTCTTGTCACGCTTCTCTCTCAGCAATCCATCAACGTGCACAGCATGCATCAGAACAGTAGCCAGCAGTCCTTCTCTCCATTCCAAACAGCTCGCTTTCACTTTGCGTGCAACTTCTGGTTTCAGTCCATCCAAAAAGGCGTTTCTCAGATGACATTCCCATGTGCCGGGCTCGTGTCCTCTGTCAGCTGGCTCCACCAGCCCCGAGAATTTATTGAACACCTCGTGCAGGCGGCTGTAGTAATCCTCAGCCTTCTCATCTTTCTCCTGCTGGCATCTGCTCACTTTTGACATGTCAATTCGTGTTGGAAATATCTCTCTTATCACGCGGACCACCGTGTCCACGGCTCTGTGGTACTCGTAGTTTTCTCGATTGTCCCACTCGCAGTGTCTTCTTCTGCAATCATCCGCTGGCATTCTGCTTTTCACTTTATACCAGTTTGACGGCCCCAGTTTTGTCAGAAGAAGTCTCTTCAGCTCCGCCATGGTGGGGCTGAATTCCTCGCAAAACTGGATCAGCTCCTCACTCAGCTTGTCGCCCCCCTCGCTCACATCGGGCAGATGAGCCATAGCTTCTCTCGTTTCTGTCGCAGTCCACAGCCTAAAGACCATCATGGGACCCTCCGGCCCTGAGACTTCGACCATCAGTGCTGTGATGTTCCTTTCTTCCATCTTTACCGCTTGTCTCGTCTGCGGTCTTTTCCTCTTCACTAGAGGGGTTCTGCACAGCATTGGTTCACCTTCCAGGGGAGTTTCAGGCACCACATCAGGGTCCTCCTCCACCCCGCTTTGCTGATCTTCCTCCTGCCATGCTGCATCTCTCCTTCTGCGCAGTATTAGTGACCTCGGTCGTTGTGTCAGCGCTCCGTCCAGTGGCGCAGTCGGCTGCATCTGTTGCGCTGCTGCTTGCGGTGCTGTAGGTGTCTTTGGAGGAGAGCAGTCAAGGTCGGGGTCCACTTTCAGGGCTTGCAACTCGGCCGTGGGATAGTGATTGTATGGCGGTGGTACATATTCAGACACAGAAGATAAAGAAGGATTAGTATTTGTGATCATTGCAATAATTTTTCCCTCAATTATTTCTTTGATCTTTTCTTCACTCGCCCCGAGTGCTTTCAACATTTCATTAGCCTCTCCGCTTCCCTCTAATATATCCTGCATCTTGCCAATCTTTGCTTTTCTTCCTGCCAAAGCTCTCTGGATAGATTTTCTCTCTCTCTTCTCCGCCTCTCTAAGTCAACAATTTACTGTCGCCTCACAGTCCTTACACACATGTTTCTTACAACACTTCCTTGGCACCTCACTGCCCTCTTTAACTGAGTTTTTTATAGCCTTCAGCCTCGCTACACTCAGCGTCCCCTCCCTGGGAAACTCATGATACTTGATTAATTTCTCTATATCAAGCATACACTTTTGGCCGGTTGACTGCCTCATCTGGCTAAAAGCCGGTGTGTCGTATTTTTCAATTTTGCTCTGGGACTTCCCCATACTGACCGTTCTAGGCGCCCTTTTTTCCTTTCTTCTCTGTCAGACGTCTCTGGCAGGCCCAATCTTTCACCCAAGATTGGCTAGGGTCGAAGTGCCGTACTTCTAATGTGCCCCCACAGCCCCGATTCCCTTTTAGAAATACTCTTAACGTTTTGCATGTGATTTTTATCACCCCGTGATTTAATTACCCCGTGCTCAGTGTCAATTCCCTTTTAGGATTATACGTTGCTGTGCGGCTTCTATTCGCGTGCCCACGTGATTGTCAGTATGGTTTATCCCTTTTATCTAAATTACCCTAAAACACTTTTCTTTTCCCAAAAGAAAAAAAAATACAATTTGTCTCTTACAGAGAGTCAGTGCAGGATAGGATTCGTTTGTCGATTCCAGTGGTGCCTCCTCCGGCCTTCGGCGGAGCGGCCACTGTCTCCCTGAAGTCTAGCCGGGGTTAGGGCTGAACGTCTATTGTTCAGGATGTACGGTCACCGTACAGGTCCAGAAGATACAGCCAAGGAATCCCACTTTCTGACACCAACTGTAGTTGACACCAAAAAAGTTGCTTTTTCGGTTAGTTTATGCAATTTTAAGAGGAGACCTGACCAAAATTATAAATCTTTCATATGCATGAAATTAAGAAGTGTCTTTCTGCATTGCAAATAACTTTTTATGTGTTAGATGTTTTAAGCAAGTCACTTTATGGTAGAGCCTCACTGAACAGATCGATTAGTTTTGAGGTTCTATGAACATAAAAATGCTTTAGTGCTTCTGGGAAAATGGACAGAATGCAATCTTGCATATGAAGTGAAAAGTTGCTTTTTCAGTCACAGAAAGTTAGCTCATGCAATATTAAGAGGAGAGTTGAAGAAAATTATAAATCTTTCATATGCATGAAATAAAAAGTTAATTGCAATACAGAAAGACACTTCTTAATGTGCTAGATGTTTTAAGCAAGTCACTTTATGGTAGAGCCTCAGTGAACAGATTGGTTAATTTTGAACTTCTATGAACATAAAAACTGCTTTAGTGCTTCTGTGCAAACAGACAGAATGCAATCTTGCATATGAAGTGAAAAGTTGCTTTTTCAGTCACAGACAGTTAGTTTATGCAATATTAAGAGGAGAGCTGACCAAAATGATAAATCTTTCATATGCATGAGATAAAAAGTTATTTTCAATTGTTACGTCCAGAGCCGTAAGGTTCTGTGATTTATTTATTTTTTTTTCCCTCTCCGTCTCTCCTTCCCTCTCTCCCGCAGATTCAGTGTCTCCGCCTGCAGTTAATTGGAACTTGGCTGCAATTGGGTGATGGGAGAGGAGAGGGATTATTTAAACTTCAGTTTCCCTCAGACCAGCTGTTGGTGGTGGATTTGATGGATGCGGTGGGTGAGGACTCGGCCTCTCCTCCAGAGAGATTGTTTTTTGGCGCAATCTCAGTGTTTTGGTGTAGACTTCTCTCATGTAAGATTGAATTACTAAAGCAGCTTTTCTGACCCCCTTTGTCTCACTCATGTACACCTAAGATTGAGACTATTTATCTAGAGAAGTGTTTTGCTTGTTGTAAATACTTTGTTCTGTTTTGTTTGGGGTTAAGTAGGAAGGTGGGTGCCATTTTGTTTTGAACTGATAAGTTTTCTCCTGTTTACGTTAGTTTAGGGAGTTAGCTTTATTTGTTGTACTTTTGTTTTCTTTTCTTTGCAGCTTAGTTACCCACGTAGGAGGGGACGTTCTCGCAACCTTGCGCAACGTTCCCTAAAGGTTCTCTAAAGGTGACGAAAGTCTCAAACCTTTACAGAACATTATGGACATTCCTAAAACGTCCTCTTTTGTTTGTAAAAGTGCTGGTGCTCAATGTTCCTTATATGACTTTAAGGGAACGTTATATTTTGGTTATTTTATGGTCAGATAAGAACGTTATAAAAAGGACATTAAGGTCATTAACAGAACCTTCTCATATAGTCCTCTGATGGTCATATAATAATGTTCCCAATATGACTTTAGGGGAATGTTCTATTTTGGTTATTTTATGGTCACAAAAGAACGTTATAAAAAGGACATTAAGGACATTAACAGAACGTTCTCATATGGTCCTCTGTTGGTCGTATAATAACGTTCCCAATTTGACTTTTGGGGGATGTTCTATTTTGGTTATTTTATGGTCAGATAAGAACGTTATAAAAAGGACATTAAGGACATTAACAGAACGTTCTCATATGGTCCTCTGTTGGTCGTCTAATAACGTTCCCAATTTGACTTTTGGGGGATGTTCTATTTTGGTTATTTTATGGTCAGATAAGAACGTTATAAAAAGGACATTAAGGACATTAACAGAACGTTCTCATATGGTCCTCTGTTGGTCGTATAATAACGTTCCCAATTTGACTTTTGGGGGATGTTCTATTTTGGTTATTTTATGGTCAGATAAGAACGTTATAAAAAGGACATTAAGGATATTAACAGAACGTTCTCATATGGTCCTCTGTTGGTCGTATAATAACGTTCCCAATATGACTTTAGGGGGATGTTCTATTTTGGTTATTTTATGGTCACAAAAGAACATTATAAAAAGGTCATTAACAGAACGTTCTCATATGGTCCTCTGTTGGTCGTATAATAACGTTCCCAATTTGACTTTAGGGGGATGTTCTATTTTGGTTATTTAATGGTCACAAAAGAACATTATAAAAAGGTCATTAACAGAACGTTCTCATATGGTCCTCTGTTGGTCATATAATAACGTTCCCAATATGACTTTAGGGGGATGTTCTATTTTGGTTATTTTATGGTCACAAAAGAACGTTATAAAAAGGTCATTAACAGAACATTCTCATATGGTCCTCTGTTGGTCGTATAATAACGTTCCCAATTTGACTTTAGGTGGATGTTCTATTTTGGTTATTTTATGGTCACAAAAGAACATTATAAAAAGGTCATTAACAGGACGTTCTTATATGGTCCTCTGTTGGTCATATAATAACGTTCCCAATTTGACTTTAGGTGGATGTTCTATTTTGGTTATTTAATGGTCACAAAAGAACGTTATAAAAAGGACATTAAGAGAATGTTCTTATATGGTCCTCTGTTGGTCGTATAATAACGTTCCCAATGTGACTTTAGGTGGATGTTCTATTTTGGTTATTTTATGGTCAGATAAGAACGTTATAAAAAGGACATTAATGATGTAAACAGAACGTTCTCATATGGTCCTCTGTTGGTCGTATAATAACGTTCCCAATATGATTTTAGGGGGATGTTCTATTTTGGTTATTTAATGGTCACAAAAGAACGTTACAAAAAGGACATTAAGAACATTAAAAGAATATTCTTAGATGGTCCTTTGTTGGTCGTATAATAATGTTCCCAATATGACTTCAGGTTTTTCATAAAAGTAATAATAAATAAATAATTACAATCAAATAATACAAGTAAATCTTAATATCCACTATATCGTATGCTGTGAACGCACCTTTACTATCTGTCATGTCCCAATATTTGTGGACCATTGGATAGCATTTTAAACCAATCACAAATGTCCTGGGCAGTATACGCCCCTATAGCGGGAGCAAAGGGGAGGGACATTCACCTATCCCAGCATCTGTTGATGCAGACTGAGGACATTTGGCGGCCTTTTTGCAGCAAGCAGCAACAGCTTCTATGGTGAGTAACGTTATGTTTGCTAATTTGATTGTATGTCAGTCAAGTACTACTTCATCTCAGATTGTAACATGTTATGTTGATATGTTTAGTGAAGGGGGTCCCAACCTGCAGACTTTAGTTCCAGACCTGCTCCAGCCACAGCTGTCTGAAATTATGAAGTGCTACCTAAGAGATTAATTAGTAGGAAAATTTTGAGTCTCTTGATGTGTGTGAAAAGTTCTTACATTTTTTTTTTTGACACGATTTCAATTATTAGGTCTGAGATTGTTAATTACAATTTAGATCTGTCAGTTTCCCCTCTGTGTTCTGCCATCTTCACTCACTTTTGAACCATTATCACTTGCTGCATTGGCTGATATTGTGGGTCGGTTGAAAACAATTAATTTGTCCTGGTGATAGGATTCCATCATTGCTTTTTAAAAAAGCTTTTGATATCATTGGGTCTAGTCTTCTAAAACACAAGTCTGGTCACTGGCACGGTGCCCCTTTCTCTGAAACATGCTGTGGTTCAGCCTCTTCTTAAAAAGCCAAATTTAGATCAAGAGATTTTGTCTAATTTTTAAAGTTGCCATTCCTAGCGAAGGTTCTTGAAAAGTCTGTTTTCAACCAATTACAGAGTTTTCTGGACCAAAATTTGGCTCTAGAAGTGTTTTAATCAGGCTTTAAATCCAATCATATTACAGAATCTGCTCTTTTAAGAGTTTTAAATGATATTTTTTTATTTAGTGACTCTGGTCATTCTGTTGTCATTTTATTATTAGATCTCACTGCAGCCTTTGACACCATAGATCATGAGATTTTAATTTCACATCTTGAGAATGTTGTAGGCATCCATGGTACTGCTTTAGCTTGGTTTAGATCATTTTTGGCAAAAAGAAGTTTTTCTGCTAACCTACTGTAGGCCAGACCTTTTCTTCACTTGCTCCATTGACTTGTGGAGTTCCACGGGGATCTATAGTTGCTCCAATGCTATTTGCCCTATATATATTACCACTAGGCTATAGTATAATATATCTGCCTGTGGGAAAAAATACTGCGACAACATTGGATTCCCTTAGAGTCTGTTATGGGAGGTTAAAGTCTGGTTATCAAATAACTTTTTTAACTTAAATGAAAGCAAAACCGAACTTGTGTGTTTTGGAGAATCTGCTATGAGTGATCTCTCTAGTCTAGGAGAGTTGTCTTCCTACTATAAACCAGTGGTTAGAGATCTTGGGGAAATGTTAGATTCCTCCTATATTTTGATAAACATAAACTCCATTGTGAAATCAGCATTTTTTTTTTTTTATTTAATACTACTGACTAAGGTGAAACCATTCGTATCTTGTAAAGATCTGGAGATGTTGATCCATGCTTTCGTGTTCTCAATACTCGACTATTGTAAATCACTCCATATTGGCGCCTCCCAAACATCTTTGAGCCAACTGCAAGTAGTCCAAAATGCAGCAGCCAGACTTTTATCTGGGACCCGTAAATTTGATCACATCTCTCCCACTTCGGCCTCTTTGGGTTGGTTACCAGTTTTAGCCAGAGTTGATTTTAAACTTTTCATTTTTGTTTATAAGAGCCTAAATGGATTAGCTCCATCATATCTTTCTGAGCTTCTCCAGGCCTATAAGCGCCTTAGATCTGCAGACAAAGTGAAGGGGTGATAGGGCCTTCTCAGTAGCTGCCCCCAAATTATGGAACAACCTACCACTTCATATCAGATCTGCTCCTACATTAGGCTCTTTTAAAAGTTTAAAAATGCACTTCCTCTCTATAGCCTTTGCAAGTGAAGAGGGTTGAGTTTTATGAGTTTTATGTTTTTTATGGTTTTGTGTCATTGTTTCATGTTTTTTTTTTTTTACTAAAATGTGTTATTAACGTTTGTACAGCACTTTGGTGCAACTCTTTGTTGTTTGAATAGTGCTATAGAAATAAAAATGAACTGAACTGAACTGATATCCAGGAACAGGGTTGGACACCTCTGGTTTAGTGAATTTGCATACTTTTAAGCACAACTGGTAACTAAAAAGTAAGTGAAGTGATTTGTAAATATTGTTATTTATGCTTTTTTTTCAGGCAGCAGAAGAACAACTGTGCACATCTCTTGAAGATAGAACCAGTGACTGATACACACACTGACACTGTACAGAGTTTAGCATTCATATAAATATCTTGCTGTAGTTACTTTTTCCAAGTATTATGACATATTTAGATTCTGTGTACGTTTTCATGGCAATAAAGCCAATTTGAATTAAATTGAATTGATTACGCTCTCTCTGCTTCTTCTCTCCCCTGTTGCTTGAATAGGTTCTACAGACCTAGTACCACTGTAAACAAAGTACTGCAGTAACATTGAAGTTTGATCCCCTAAAGTTTTCTGTAATGTTACTAAAGGTTCTAAAAATATTCAGTAAATATAATAGAAGGACCTAAATAGAACCAGAAATTAATTTTCAAGGTTAGTCCCCTACAAGGGCTTTAAAATATTATGGGAATGTAGTTTAGAGAACTAGAGGGAATGTCCCGAGAACATCCTGAATGTTTTGTGAAGGTCCCCCAAATGATGTCCTCCAACCCTTTAAAAAACTCCACATCATGACCTTCTCAGAACGTTGTGGGAACATTACTAGGCAATGCCCTTAAAACCAGCAGAGACGTTTTGAGGACGTTCTGGAAACGTCAAACTTCATGGTCCCCTAAACGTCCTGAGAACGTCCTGAATGTTCTGTGAAGGTCCCCCAAATAACGTCCTCCAACCCTTTAAAGAACTACACATCATGACCGTCTCAGAACGTTGTGGGGACGTTACTAGGCAACATCCTTAAAACCAGCAGGGATGTTCTGAGGACGTTCTGGAAACGTCAAACTTCATGGTCCCCTAAACGTCACGACAACGTCCTGAATGTTCTGTGATGGTCCCCCAAATAACGTCCTCCAACCCTTTAAAGAACTCCACATCATGACCGTCTCAGAACATTATGGGGACGTCCTTAAAACCAGCAGGGATGTTCTGAGGACGTTCTGGAAACGTCAAACTTTATGGTCCCCTAAATGTCATGAGAACGTCCTGAATGTTCTGTGATGGTCCCCCAAATAACGTCCTCCAACCCTTTAAAGAACTCCACATTATGACCGTCTCAGAACGTTATGGGGACGTTACTAGGCAACATCCTTAAAACCAGCAGGGATGTTCTGAGGACGTTCTGGAAAATGTCAAACTTCATGGTCCCCTAAACGTCATGAGAACGTCCTGAATGTTATGTGATGGTCCCCAAATAACGTCCTCCAACCCTTTAAAAAACTCCACATCATGACCGTCTCAGAACGTTATGGGGACGTTACTAGGCAACATCCTTAAAACCAGCAGGGATGTTCTGAGGACGTTCTGGAAACGTCAAACTTCATTGTCCCCTAAACGTCATGACAACGTCCTGAATGTTCTGTGATGGTCCCCCAAATAACGTCCTCCAACCCTTTAAAGAACTCCACATCATGACCGTCTCAGAACGTTATGGGGACGTCACTAGGCAACGTCCTTGACACCAGCAGGGACGTTCTGAGGACGTCCTGGGAACGTAACATTTCTAGCGGGGTACTTAATCATCAATAAGGTAGTTTTGTTATGTTTGTTATTTTGGCCTTGCCCCCTTCTGAAGTTGATACCCTTCTTTTTTTGTTGGATTATTCTTTTGTAAATAAAAACAAACTTCTCTTTTGCTGCAGTGACGTGGTTGCGTGAATTATTGTGACCTTAATTGGGTTTGGAGACGGCGTTTCTCTCCTGTCGCACTGTCCATCCCCACCAACCAATTTAATTCTGTTGCGGTCTCCCTTAGATCGTTTTTAATCGTAACAGAAATTGGGGGCTCGTCCATGCCTCAGCCCGTGTGAGTTGGGTACGAACCGTAATAGTATATGAGGGTTCGTTTTTCCATCATTCACTGTTTTTAGATTAAAGGAAATTCAGTGCTCGGACATCCCTTGTTTACTCCGTTAAGCGTGTGTGCTTCGCTGGCTAACAACCTTTTGAGGTAAGTGCTTTCACTTCTTTTGCATTTCACATTTATTGTTTGCCTGGCTGTTTCACTTTTTTTAATGTGGGAGGAATAGCGTAATGGATTTTGATCTAACGGCGTTCGCATTATGTCCTTCATTGGAAGGGTTTAATCGGTGTAGAAAAAGAGATTTAATTGAGATCGCAGATTTTTTCCACGTTAGTATTACTAGAGATGCAAGTAAACGGGCAATCAAAGAGGAATTGTTTGGGGGAGTTGGTTAAAACTGGCGTGCTACCGTCTGACGAGGAGGCTGTTGTTGGAACGGAGTCGGAGGCTGTGGCTAAGGCTGCAGGTTCGGATTTTGATCCTAACATAGAAGCCATGAATCCTTGTTCTGAGCCTATGATTGCTCTTAAGTTAAAGGAGCTGGAGCTGCAGCTGAAGTGTGAGGAGTGCGAGGCTCAGCGAATTAAATTGCGTATGGTAGAAGTGGAGAAAACGCGAGATATTGAAGTACTCAAGCTTGAGCTGGAAGCTTTAAAGCTGCGTGGATCCACTCCATTGCCTCACGCCAGCCCTATTTCTGTTTCATCTGTGAAAATGCCAGACGCTGTTCCTGCTCCAAACCCGAAGTATAATTCCTCTGATGCCTCGTTTGACTGCTCTCCTGACTTTGACGTGAGTAGATTTATTCGTTTAGTACCGCCCTTTCGCGAAGCTGAAGTTGATTCATATTTCACAGCATTTGAGCGTGTAGCCGCTAAGTTAAAATGGCCCAAAGAGATGTGGGCACTTCTCTTACAAAGTAATTTTGTGGGGAAGGCGCAAGAGGTCTCTGCTGCGTTACCAATCGAGCAAGCTCTTGATTACGATATATTAAAGGCTGCAGTTTTGCGAGCGTACGAATTGGTGCCTGAGGCTTATCGCCAGAAATTTCATTCTCACGTGAAAACAGCCAGTCAGACATATGTTGAATTTGCCAGAGAGAAGAAAGCACTGTTCGATAAGTGGTGTTTATCCAGTGGAATTTCTACTTTTGCGCAACTTCAGGAGTTAATTCTGCTGGAAGATTTTAAATCTTGTGTGCCAGAAAACGTTGTTGTTTATCTTAACGAACATAAAGTTCAGGTGTTAAATGATGCTGCTGTTGCAGCTGATGAATTTGTTTTGACACACAGAAGTGTTTTTTTCCCTCTCATTCATCCAGAAAACAGACTTTTCTGGGTGGAAGTACTGAAACCGTTCAACCACTTACTCGTTCTGCTAGATCAGAACAAGAACGTAGTTTACGCCGTAAATCTAGCCCTAAGCCTGCAAGGGGTGATCGAGCTTGTTTTTTTTGTCTTGATCCTAACCACTTAATTTCGGACTGTAAAGCGTGGAAGCAGAAAAATGCTGCTACCAAGTCTAAAAGGGTAGCGCTTATGCAATCTATTCCGAAGTTAAATGACGATGCTTCTACCACATATCAGCCATTCATGTTTACTGGCACTGTCTCTTTTTCACCAGAGTCAGAGGAAAGGCAGACAAGAATGCTTCGAGATAGGGGCGCCTCTCATTCATTTATCTTGAAAGAAATGCTTCTTTTTTCTGCTGAATCATATTCAGGCACTGACGTGTTAGTGCATGGGTTTGGCATGGGCTGCGTTAATGTTCCTCTACATCGGGTATATTTAAAGTCCGATCTAGTCACTGGGTTTGATACGTTGGGGGTATGTGCACAGTTACCAGTAGATGGGGTTGATCTCATCTTAGGAAACGATCTAGCAGGTGGCCAGGTTTTTCCCCGTCCCATTGTGGTACATGAACCATCGATGACTGAGATTGCTGAACCTGACACTCAGTTTGCCACTGTATTTCCTGTTTGTGCTGTAACGCGTGCACAGTCACAGAAATTTGGAGATGTTGTTAACCTTTCTGATACTGTGTTTTCTCAGCCTGAGAAGGTGACCAAGGTTAAGCCTAAGGTGGTGCAACGAGAAACTGAATCGCCCGTGTTAACAGACATTACTTTGAAAGTAGGTAGGTCTGAATTAGCTGCTGCACAAGATTCTGATCCCTCCTTGGCTACTTGTAGAGATGCTGTTGTGGATATCACTCAAGTACCCAAGGTTAGGATAGCCTACTTTTGGGAAAACGGAATCTTAATGCGCAAATGGAAACCCCTGCGTTGTAGTGCAAAGTGGCAAGAGGTGCACCAGATTGTACTGCCCGCTGAGTATCGCTCTCATGTTCTACAGTTAGCTCATGAGCATGTTTTGTCAGGACATTTGGGAGTAACAAAAAAATTCCATCGTATTATGCGATATTTCTTTTGGCCAGGGCTGAAGTCTGATGTTTCTTCTTTTATACGTTCTTGTCATACCTGCCAGTTGGTGGGAAAACCAAATCAGACCATCCCTGTAGCTCCGTTAAAACCGATTCCTGTTATTCATGAACCATTTGAAAGACTAATTGTCGATTGTGTAGGACCGTTACCTAAATCTAAATCTGGTCATCAGTACATTTTAACTATCATGTGCACTGCTACTCGCTATCCCAAAGCAATTCCTCTTCGCACTATAAAAGCAAAAAAAGTGGTTCAAAAGCTTGTTCGTTTCAGCTCTGTTTTTGGCCTGCCTAAAGTGATTCAGTCAGACCAAGGTTCGAATTTTACCTCTAAAATGTTCACACAGATGCTCAGTGAATTGGGAATTCACCATCAGTTAGCCAGTGCTTTTCACCCAGAATCCCAGGGGGCGTTAGAGAGGTTTCACCAGACTCTTAAGTCTATGTTACGCAAATTTTGCACAGAGACTGGTAGAGACTGGGTAGAAGGGCTACCGTTGATGATGTTTGCAATTAGAGAAAGTGTACAGGAGTCCGTTGGTTTCAGTCCTGCAGAGCTAGTTTTTGGCCATACAGTGAGGGGTCCACTTCGGTTACTGAGTGAACAATTGCTCTCACAGAATTCGACAACTATGCCAGTCCACGAGTATGTGACTTCAGTTAAAGAACGTCTTCACCAAGTTTGTCAGTTAGCTCAGACTCATCTGGCAGAGTCCCAAGATAAGATGAAAACCCGCTTTGACCACAAGAGTGTAACTCGTGAGTTTCAGCCTGGTGAACGCGTTTTATTGCTACTTCCGGTGCCCGGAACAGCTTTGCAGGCTAAATTTGCTGGCCCTTACGTGGTTGAGGAAAAACTCAGTGACACTAACTACATTATTGGCACCCCTGACCGTCGCCGTAAGAGTAGAGTGTGTCATGTGAACATGATAAAGTCATACGTCGCTCGAAATGCAAATGATGTTGCTGCTCAGCCGGTGTCTACAGCAGTTGTTCTACCGGTTAACTGTCATGAGGGTGATGGACTGGTAGAAAAAGCTGTCCAATCTTCGAGTGCACGGTTGCAGAATTCAATTATTCTGAGAGATTTGTATTTACATCTATCGCACTTAACGGAAGAACATAGCCAAGCTATTAGTGATTTGATTGCTGAATTTCCTAATTTGTTCTCTGATGTCCCTTCCCAGACTACAGTATTGAGCCATGATATTGACGTTGGAGATAGCATGCCAATTAAACAACACCCATACAGAGTTAATCCAAAGAAACGAGAAGCAATGAAAGCCGAGGTAACGTATCTATTAGAGCATGGTTTAGCCATCCCTAGCCAAAGTCCATGGAGCTCACCGTGTATTCTAGTCCCTAAGTCTGACTCAACATTCAGATTCTGTACTGACTATCGAAAAGTCAATTCAGTAACCAAACCCGACTCTCTTCCTCTTCCAAGAATGGAAGATTGTGTAGATAAGGTTGGTGCTGCTAAATACGTTACTAAGTTAGATCTTCTCAAAGGCTACTGGCAAGTGCCATTAACATCACGTGCCTCTGAAATCTCTGCTTTTGTTACACCAGATTCATTGCTACAGTACTCAGTTATGGCCTTTGGCATGCGAAATGCTCCCGCTACTTTTCAAAGACTTATGAATCAGGTATTGTCAGGTGTGACCAGTGCAGAAGTATACTTGGATGATGTTGTAGTCTTTTCTGATATTTGGGAAGAACATCTTGCCCAGTTGTATGTTATTTTTGATCGGCTGAGTAAGGCTTCTTTGACTTTAAATTTGGCTAAGTGTGAATTTGCTAAAGCTACAGTAACCTACCTTGGTAAATGTGTTGGTCAAGGACAGGTGAAACCTGTCGAAGCCAAGATAGCTGCTGTTGTTGAGTTTCCTACACCTACTAACAAACGTGAGTTGCGCCGTTTTTTAGGGATGAGTGGCTATTACAGAAGTTTTTGTAAAAATTTTGCTGCTATTGTTTCTCCTCTCACTGATCTTTTGAGCACTTCTAGGAAGTTTGTGTGGACTCCTAAGTGTAATGAAGCATTCCATGCTGCAAAAGATCTCCTCTGTACAGCACCTGTTCTCTCTGCTCCAAACTTTTCTCGGCCTTTCAAACTGCAGGTCCCTCTCTCCCGCAGATTCAGTGTCTCCGCCTGCAGTTAATTGGAACTTGGCTGCAATTGGGTGATGGGAGAGGAGAGGGATTATTTAAACTTCAGTTTCCCTCAGACCAGCTGTTGGTGGTGGATTTGATGGGTGCGGTGGGTGAGGACTCGGCCTCTCTTCCAGAGAGATTGTTTTTTGGTGCAGTCTCAGTGTTTTGGTGTAGACTTCTCTCATGTAAGATTGAATTACTAAAGCAGCTTTTCTGACCCCCTTTGTCTCACTCATGTACACCTAAGATTGAGACTATTTATCTAGAGAAGTGTTTTGCTTGTTGTAAATACTTTGTTCTGTTTTGTTTGGGGTTAAGTAGGAAGGTGGGTGCCATTTTGTTTTGAACTGATAAGTTTTCTCCTGTTTACGTTAGTTTAGGGAGTTAGCTTTATTTGTTGTACTTTTGTTTTCTTTTCTTTGCAGCTTAGTTACTTAATCATCAATAAGGTAGTTTTGTTATGTTTGTTATTTTGGCCTTGCCCCCTTCTGAAGTTGATACCCTTCTCTTTTTTTTTAGATTATTCTTTTGTAAATAAAAACAAACTTCTCTTTTGCTGCAGTGACGTGGTTGCGTGAATTATTGTGACCTTAATTGGGTTTGGAGACGGCGTTTCTCTCCTGTTGCACTGTCCATCCCCACCAACCAATTTAATTCTGTTGTGGTCTCCCTTAGATCGTTTTTAATCATAACACAATCCAGAAAGACACTTCTTAATGTGCTAGATGTTTTAAGCAAGTAACTTTATGGTAGAGCATCAGTGAACAGATCGGTTACTTTTGAACTTCTATGAACATAAAAACTGCTTTAGTGCATCTGGGAAAACAGAGAGAATGCAATCTTGCATATGGTGTAAAGTTACTTTCTCAGTCACAGAAAGTTAGTTTATGCAATATTAAGATGAGAGCTGACCAAAATTATACATCTTTCATATGCATGAAATAAAATGTTTTTTGCAATCCAGAAAGACACTTCTTAATGTTAGTTTATGCAATATTAAGAGGATATCAGACCAAAATTAAAAATCTTTAATATGCTTAAAAAAATGTTATATGCAATGCAGAAAGACATTTTTAACGTGCTAGATGTTTTAAGCAAGTCACTTTATGGTAGAGCCTCAGTGAACAGATCGGTTAGTTTTGAACTTCTATGAACATGAAAACTGCTTTACTGCTTCTGGGCAAACTGAGAGTATGCAATCTTGCATATGGTGTAAAGTTGCTTTTTCAGTCACAGAAAGTTTGTTTATGCAATATTAAGAGGAGAGCTGACCAAAATTATACATCTTTCGTATGCATGAAATAAAAAGTTATTTGCAATCCAGAACACACTTCTTAATGTTGTAGATGTTCAGGTCACTCTATGGTAGAGCCTCATTGAACAGTGAACAGATCGGTTAGTTTTGAACTTCTATGAACATGAAAGCTGCTTTAGTGCTTCTTGGAAAACGGACAGAATTCAATCTTGCATTTGGTGTAAAGTTGCTTTCTCAATCACAGAAAGTTAGTTTATGCAATGTTAAGAGGAGAGCTGACCAAAATTATACATATTTCATATGCATGAAATAAAAATTATTTACAATCCAGAAAAATACTTCTTAATGTGTTAGATATTTTAAGCAAGTCACTTTATGGTAGAGCCTCAGTGAACAGATCGGTTAGTTATGGTGTAAAGTTGCTTTCTCAGTCACAGAAAGTTAGTTTAGCAATATTAAGAGGAGACCTGACCAAAATTATAAATCTTTCATATGCATGAAGTAAAAAGTTATTTGCAATCCAGAAAGACACTTCTTAATGTGCTAAATGTTTCAAGCAAGTCACTTTATGGTAGAGCCTCAGTGATCAGTTTGTTTAGTTTAGAGCTTCTATGAACATAAAAACTGCTTTAGAGCTTCTGGGAAAATGGAGAGAATGCAATCTTGCATGTGATGTAAAGTTGCTTTCTCCGTCACAGAAAGTTAGTTCATATAGATTAAATAAAAAGTTATTTGCAATCCAGAAAGACACTTCTTAATGTGTTAGATGTTTTAAGCAAGTCACTTTATGGTAGAGCCTCAGTGATCAGATCAGTTAGTTTTAAACTTCTATTAACATAAAAACTTAGTGCTTCTGGGCAAATGGACAGAATGCAATCTTGCATATGGTGTAAAGTTGCTTTCTCAGTCACAGAAAGTTAGTTTATGCAATATTAAGATGGGAGCTGACCAAAATTATACGTCTTTCATATTGCATATGGTGTAATGTTTGTTTTTCAGAAAGTGTTTTAAGCAAGTCACTTTACAGTAGAGCCTCAGTGAACAGATCGGTTAGTTTTGAGCTTCTATTAACACTAATACTTTATTAGTGCTTCTGGGCAAACGGAGAGAATGAATGCATGCATATGCTGAAAAATTACGTTTTTAGTCACAGAAAGTTAGTTTATGCAATACTAAGAGGAGAGCTGACCAAAATTATACATCTTTCATATGCATGAAATAAAGAGTTATTTGCAATCCAGAAAGACACTTCTTAATGTGTTAGATGTTTTAAGCAAGTCACTTTAAATAGCATTTATTCAACTGAAAAACACAAGAAAATATAGGTGCATTTTGATATAAACTTGTACTTCATGAAATTAAACTTCTATTTTAATTAATTATATGCAGTAATAAACATGTAAACTAATAATCCATTATTCTGGATCAATTTAAAAACATGATTTTTTTTTTTTAAATTGGTGATCACGATTCTCAATTTACTATTGATTCTGAACGTTCATTTCTTAAGTCTTTTATATATATATATATATATTCGATCAAATTAATTTCGCATTTAATTAAGACTTAATTTACGATGGAATCTCCTGAATGAACGATTCAATGATAAATGCATTTTTAAATGTGCAGTTGTTGCCACCTCCTGGTGGAAGAGAATAAGCCTTACAATAAATACACATGTTAAGATACTTTTTAAATGTCTGTAACACAGAAATAATGATCATTATGTGGTTGAAAGACAGGAATAAGATTGTGTTGGGGTTTGAACAGAGATCACAATCTTTTTAGGATTAATTGTGCAGCTCTAATGTAAACATTGCACGTACTATCACTTTCTCGCGAGACCAAACAGATCTCGCTACACACATCCCTATTAATTAGACATGCTTTTTTGATTAACCAATAAAAAAAAGACCAGAAAAAAAAAAAAAAAAAAACAGAGTTTGGGAAAAACTTAAATGGATTTCATAGGGCCCTAAATATAAGATAAAAAGACAGTGGTATGTCTGCCTATGGTTCGCTGCACAGTGCCTTTTGCCATTATAGACTGCAGCCAATAGAAATGCTTCTCTATTCTCTATATCATTGCACGTTCTACTCCTCACAGCACAGATTGTGAAAGCAGACTGTAGTTTTTGCCATTCAAAATGTAGAGATGATGTAAATAATAGATTCAGTGCGCAGTGTAGAGAGCTTCATGAATTAAAATGAAAGTTTGTCAGATCGCGTTTTAATAATAATAAAGGAAGTTGCATGATTGCATATTACTTTAAGTTATTGTTTAATTCATTAAAAAAAGTTTTTTTGGCACACAAATGACATACATTTAATAAAGTTACAAAAATGTCATTAGAAAGGTTAAAGAAAAGAGTCAAATATCACCTTATAATGGAAAGAGTCATTTCTGTCACTAAAAGAAGTGTAGAGTCCTTAAGAACGTTTTTGCAAAGTGTAAACTATTGAATATAATCTACAAATCATACAATACTGTACCAGTAAATAAGAGTTTTGAGAGCTTAGCTAAACAGGCCAATTAGAGACATTTTTTAGAGACCTTTTTATTTTATTATTAAACACAGGGGTTCATTAATGATGCTCACATGCAAATTCACACACAACTCATCTTTAATTTGGCCGGAATTGCAGATGCCTGTCTTAATATACAAGGAGGTTTAAAGAAAATAAATGTTGTTAATAAATGTTATTATAGATTATAATGGGTTTTATAATTAAATACATCCAAAAGGTCATCTAAAATTACCATTGTTAAAAGCTGAATAATCAAAGTCTACTGAATAATCAGTGAAATAATCGACGATTAGTCAATAAATCATTCTAATAATCGTTAGAGTAATCGATTATCAAAATAATCATACACAAGAGCACATACAAGAGCACTTTTTTTTGTTGGAAACTGCAGTGTTATGCAGGCTACTTATCAGCACGTATTTTGCGTCTCATAAAAAAAAGTTTCCTCAGGTATGTTTTCACCATGAGACCATGGTTAAAATGTTTAAAAATCAGTTCAATGTTAGCAGACATTTATATAGTGTAGGATTGCAAATTTAAGAATCTGTTTAAGATCTGAAGATCCTACATCCTTATGTAACATCATATGAAAAACTAAGGTGATCTACATTGCATGAGGCATTTGAAGTGAACATAATGGCATCTGTTTACTGATTAGATTCCATATAGCATCTAGTGGGGGGTTTATCTGCTGGTCTCTGATCTTTCTACTGAAAGTCAACTGGATATGAATTTCACACCTTTGTAGTTCTCGTGGCTTAAAACATTTGGGTACTGTTAAGTAAGTTTGTTCAAACTCACAGTTGGGGTTGATTTCCTGTATTGTCTTTAGAAGTGGTCACTACTGAAGCTTGTTAAGGTCAACAATTTTAAGGACTGCCCACTGAATGCCTATATAAACTACAGTGTATCACGGCCTAAATTAGACTTGAATGACTACAGCAAAACACATAAGCGAGTTCTTCATTAAAGAGTAACTTCTGCTTGAAAGATATCCCAATGTCTCCTCGTTCTCTGCTTCAATGAAGAAAAAAGTTTTCTACAATAGCAATCCTAAATTTAAATTAAATTGATTTTATTAAAAATGTATTACTAATGTACTAGTTCTAAGTACATTTTCCTAACTGTGGTACTTAAGCACGCTTAATAAAAATGCACTAATTAACACTAACACTTAAATTGATTTTAAGTAGTCAGATATGACTAATATTGTACTTGATCGTACTTTTCAAACAGAGATAAAATGTTAAAAGAACAAGGATGAGTACTCTTAGATGTTCTTAAGATTATCTTATAAAGCACTAAAGAATAAGTATTAGTGTATTTGGCGCACTTTTTCTTTTTTAATTACTTTTTTTATTGTAGTTTACAATCATCCTCAAAATAATCCAGAAATTATAATAATAATAAAGGCACAACAGCAAAACTGGGAAAAAAAAAAATCAGAATGGGTCATTAACATTAAGGAGTGGGAGAGGTTTGATCATGATGTGGACGAGGTGCTAGAAACAGCCTTGGCCGGAGATGTGGGAAAGAAACTCAAGGCTATGGCTTCCATTATCTGGAGCATAGGTGCTGATTGCTTTGGGAAGAAAGAGCCAAAGGTCAAAACATACGTCCAGCTAAAGGAAAATAGACGTGTGAAAGAGATAGCAACCCTTAGAGGGGATCTACGGAGGCTGAGGAAGGCAACAGTGGACGAGAGACCAGCACTCTGGGAAATTCGGGACAATCTTTCAAATATCTGTCGAAACTTCTGGGGGACGTAAGATCAGGGCAGCTGAAAGCAACAAAGGAGGAGGTGGAGGAGCACCTTCGTCAGGCCCATAGTGATCCTAGAAGGGAGGACAGCCTGGAGGAGATGAAGAAATTAATAAAACCAACAGAACCAGTTATTCCCTTCAGAGATGAGGAACCGAGCTGGCAGGAGATGAACACTTTTCTCAGGAAGGCCAGAGCAAAATCAGCCCCAGGGCCGAATGGCATTCCATATAAGGTGTATAAATATTGCGGAAGGCTCAGGAGACGACTCTGGAGGCTACTGAGAGTGGCATGGAAAAAAGATTTCCTTGCTGACAGTTGGCTGGTAGCTGAGGGATGCTTTATTCCTAAAGGAAAAAATTCTATAGGGATCAAGCAATTCCGTACCATCTCACTCCTCAATGTCAAAGGCAAGATTTTTCTTGGGATGCTGGCGAAGAGGCTGACCTCTTTTATGATGGACAATGGGTATATGGACATGTCCGTCCAGAAGGGGGGGGTTTCAGGGGTGGCGGGCTGTCTTGAGCACACCAGCATAGTCACAAAGATTATTGAAGATGCAAAGAAGAACGGTGGTGACTTGGCAGTTCTGTGGCTGGATTTAACAAATGCATATGGGAGGATCCCCCATAAGCTGGTGGATTTGACGTTAAAGACCTACCATGACCCAGAGCGTTTCCAGAAACTCTTACAGCATTACTATAACAATTTGAATATGCGCTTCACCTGTGGGAACTTCACCACTGATTGGCAGAGGTTAAAGGTGGGTATTCTCACAGGCTGCACGATTTCGGTGATCTGTTTTCGGCAGCAATGAACCTTCTCGTTAAGTCAGTGGAGAAATTGCAGCGGGGAGCAGTGTTGGCCAGTGGCATCCAGCAGGTACCTGTAAGAGCATTTATGGATGACCTCACCATCACAGCAAAATCAGTACCTGAAGGGAGATGGATCTTGGAGGATTTGGTTGAGCTCACCGATTGGGCAAGGATGGAGTTTAAACCTGAAAAATCTAGGAGCCTGGTATTGAGGAAGGGGCGCATACAGGACCGGTTCCGCTTCAGGAATAAAGATACTGTCATCCCAATGGTGCAAGAGAGACTAGTAAAAAGCTTGGGGAAGTGGTATAGGGCAGACCTCATTGATAAACAGAGTGTGAGGGAGATGATGATCCAAGCAGACACCTGGATGACATCTTTAGAGAAGAGTGGCTTACCAGGCAAATATAAGGCCTGGGGTTACCAACATGGGGTACTTCCTAGACTGCTCTGGCCTCTGCTTGTTTATGAAGGTTCCTGTCTCTGCTGTTGAGGGATTGGAGAGGAAGATTAACATCTGTTTAAGGAGGTGGTTGGGTGTCCCAAGAAGCTTCAGCTCCATTGGCCTGTATAGCACAGGCAGTAAGCTGCAGCTGCCAGTGACATCAGTGCTCGAGCAGTATAAAGCAACAAAGACACACCAAGCTATGATGTTGCGAGACAGCAAGGATGAAAGAGTACGCCAGGCAGGCATTGTGGTCCAGACAGGTCGTAAGTGGTCAGCGGATAGAGCATTGAAAGAGGCTGAGGATCGACTGCAGCATGCTGACATCGTTGGGACAGTAGCTCAGGGCAGGCTTGGACTGGGCTGCTTTACTAGATCGAGCTGGAATAAAGCTGACCCAAAGGAACGCCGCAGCATGGTACAGAGGGAGGTCCGCAAGGCAGAGGAGTAATCCCAGTATGTCAAAGCTGTTGCCATGAAAAAACAGGGCAGCTGGACAAGGTGGGAGGGCGTACGAGATAGAGCCCTGACATGGCAGGACATCTGGATCATGGAAGGACGCCGGATAAAGTTCTTGATGTGCTCTGTCTATGATGTCTTGCCTACTCCATCAAACCTCCATATTTGGGGGATGGCGGAGAGCCCCAGCTGCGCATTATGTGGAAAGCAAGCCAACCTTGAGCATGTCCTCTCATCATGCTAGTCAAGTTTGGCAGATGGGAAATTTCGGTGGCGTCACGATAAGATCCTGTCTCAGCTGGCGGATGGTGTAGAACAGGCAAGGAAGAAGGCTAAACAACTTTCTGACAGGTACCACTTCATCCAGTTCATCAAGACAGGAGAGAGTATTGTAGAAGGACGGAGTAGAGGGGTTCTGACCTCAGCAAATGACTGGGAAATGTGGGCAGACCTGAGGAAGCGGCTTAAATTCCCAGAAGAGATAGCACTTACTAGCCTCAGACCGGATATTGTTCTCTGGTCTAGAGGTACCAAGCAGGTGGTGCTCATAGAGTTAACAGTACCCTGGGAGGAAAGGATGGAGGAGGCATATGAGCGTAAGCTCAAGAAATATCAGGGCCTTATCCTCGAGAGCCAGCAAAATGGATGGAAGGCCTGGAATTTACCAGTAGAGGTTGGATGATAGGGGTTTTGCTGGGCAGTCACTCTGGAGAACCCTTGGGCTATTGGAGATTGAAGGGATGGCCAGGAAACGGCTGGTAGGCAAGGTCACAGAACAAGCAGAATCAGCATCTCATTGGATCTGGATACAGCGGGAGGTGCAGTGGCAGAGCCAATCTGGTGAAGGACAAATAACAACACAGAGTTGGGTGGTGGTCAGCAGGGGTAGATCCAGGATGCTGGATCTACTGTCGAGCCCTCCTGAGGTGTTATGGGCTTAAATCGATGAAACATCAAGGAAGGGGGGTGCCCATCTGACGACCGGCTGTAGCCACCAACCCTTCTACACTTGAGAGATGTAGCTCCTTTCCAGATCTGGTGCTGGAAAGGAGGAGAGAAGGAGAGAAGCGATGCCACTGGCTCACAGTTGGTGCAGGGCCGAGTACCTGTAGAGGTGGGCCAGTTGCGATGGTCTCATCGTATTTTGCATATACCCCACACATTATCCTTCACTCCTACCCTATCATGGGAAAAAAAAGAACGGTCAATTTACAGTGCATATATGTACACATATAAGAGATACAAATGTCTCTTATTAATCCAGCTTTACAATCGCTGTTTAACAGAAAAGGCTGAGCTAAATTGAGGAAAATTACAAATATAACAAACTTTTCAAAATAAATAATAGTTTCACTTATTTTGATGGTCCATTTAACATTCTGTTAAGTAACTTTTTTTTGCTGGAAAATATCAAATATCAATCAAAATATGAAAGGAAAAAAACACTGATCAGTGTTGCTAACTGCTTTGAAAGTAGCTAAAAAAGTCACTAAATGTAGCTGATGAAGATGAGGTCAATAATGGCGAGTTCACTGATCTATAAAAATATATCAGTGGAAGAGTGTTGTAATCTAAATAAAGTTTGTCCAATAAATTGATTTTGTTGCTAGGCTTTTGAATAAAGTCTCAAAAGAGGTAAGGAAGTCTCTAAACACTTATGGCCAAAAATTATGACCACACAATTTAGCATGTTTCATTGCATTATTATCAGAAATAAAACAATTGACTCCAAGCAAATATGCAATATGCCTACAAAAACAATAACACATTTTTTTCCTCTCAGCCTCTACTATATGGCAGTTCATTAACTCTTCATCTGGCCGTCAAATCATGCTGCAAAAACAAACCAATTTTATGAAGATTGTGGGAGTTATTGGAGCTGTTCATGTTTACATCATTGCTCCAACTGTAAACGAGGAGACATACCAATGGAAAAGTATTTCAAAACATCAATAATAATTTGTGATAATTTTGCACAATGAAATACACTAAAATATTCAAGTCTTTAATTAATTAATTATTTTATTGTGTTACATCAAATGATTGGTGTTGTGCTGCTGTGACTTCACATGAGCAGGCTCACTATTGGCTGTTTCAGAGGCTGAGGGCGGCCATTTTGGATTGACCTCATTGTAGTCCTTAGTTTACAATCCTTAAGTGTCCCCTCAGTCAACACTTAAGAATCGGTCTTAGACTTCACTGAAAGTTGCTTTTAGCTTCTTTATAAAAGTCTTGTACTCTTAGAAAAGTCCTAGCTTTTACTAAGAATTTTTTGACACAGGTCAAAGTTTAAGACTATTCTTAAGAGTATTTATGAGAGGTTTTATACATACAGGCCCATTTTATACATACAGGTTTTATACATACATCTTAAGGCTAAAAATAGCTCATAACTTGCCAATTTAGGAGAAAGTCTAAAAAATAATGGGCGTGTCAGTCCTAAATTTAGGACTCCTAAAGTTTTGCTCTAAGAGTATTACAGAAACAATGGTGTGCGGTGGTGTTTTAAAATAAGGGGTCTGTTTTATATGTATATATAACATTTATGTCACTGTTACACTTAATGTTAACACTAAGCTCAAATAGCTACATATTCTATTTACACCTAGCAGGATTTTTTATACTATTTATTGCAAATAGTGGCAATTATCTGCACCTCAGTATTGTAGTAGGGTATACTGGGTACAATTGAAACACCTTAAATAACTTGTGTACACAACAAGTCTGATGCGTGATATTTGGTTCGCACATGCGTATTAGTGCACTTGAAATTTGAAGTATGTGCGCCTCTCCAGTCTAAAGATATCGACAAAAAAGGTAAGGTAAGTTTTTCTCTTCACCACATCTCTTCCACATTGAATAGCTTCTCATCTTTGCATGACTGTTAAAGTTAACTTACATTTTCATAACCCTTAATCTGTGCACTAAAAACATCTAGGTTAAGTAGGTAACCCACATTTCCTGAAGGAGGAAACGGAGACGTTACTATGGGAGCGCTGTGATCAATCACCTCTGAGCTACAGAGAAAAGGCCAATGAATATCAGGGAGTGGTTTGCGTCAGCTTGGCTCAGCCCCCCAGGGGGCAGCCTGGGACTGTGGCAAGGGGAGTAATGTCTCCGTTCCCTCCTTCAGGGAATGTGGGTTACCTACGTAACCTAGACGTTCCCCTTTCAGTCGTTTCACTTTGACGTTACTATGAGAACACCCATGGAAAAGGCCGCAGTCCCAAGCTGTGTTACGCAGGGTCCGATTTGCTGACAGGCAAGCATGCCAGTGAAAATGGACATCAGCACGTAACCTGCCCGACGCCCTGGAAGCCCGTAAGGGAGGGCTCCGCGGAGTTGCTAGGAGCAGTCGTCGGGGGGCGGAGACAATGACAAGCTGCAGGTCATGCAGAGAAAGAGATCAAAACAACTATCTATTCTAGCTATAGATATGTAAGGGAAAACGATCGTAACCGTGAGAATTTATTAACCATGTATTCGAGACAGGATGCCACCTAGGGCGGGCGAAGAAACTCCCGCCGTAGCACAGACACGGGCTACTCCGGCCTAGTCCAGACTGCGGGGCCAGGAGGACCCAGAGTATACTAATGGAAACAACTGGGAATATAGCACACGAATCCAGGAGGAATGGCACAGCAAGCCGACACTGAGCTGGTCCTCCCGCCTTCTGGCTGATTACTGGTGTCGTCCGGCCTGCAGCTCTGTACATGTCACTACAGAGAGATGCCGTGCACCAATGCATAGGAGGAGATGACACCCCGAGAGGGGGACTCACTCCTAGGGGGCATGGCTCACCCTGGAAATCCACCAAGGTGATGGCAACCCACCACTGCCAATCTCTACTTAAGAACAGCATTCCCCTCTGCTGTCCGTCAAAGCAACACTGGGCTGCTTGGAGCGTATGAAGGCCCCGGGTGCTGGACCTGTAAACCGTGGTTTGGACGGGAACAATGACCCAGGCCAGATCTGCCCCCTCCAGAGCAGAGCTTGCAGTCTATTTTGGCACTACACCGGCCGGGTCCCAGGCAAGCGTGGGAGTGGCTGGCTGGAGCTAACGGCACACTTCGCTGACAGAAAATGTTTGTAGGTTTACCCTCAGAGTTCGAGCGCGGTCAGGAGCGAGGATGACTCAGCTCTACTAACGCGAAGCTCGAAAAAGGGGGCACATCATAGCTTTTTAGAAGACTGCGGAAAGCCCCGGGAGGGGAGAGGTGTGGACCGAAGGTTTCACTTGGTCCTCACACCCCTACATAACCTAATGATTAGGTGAAACTGTCCATTTTGAAAAACCCACATAACAGCAAGTGCAAATGCGCAACATACTTTTCCAAAGTTGAAGGGGACAGCCGGCGCTTTAAATTCTCTGCGGGAAGGAAGCGTCACACTAATCAACATTCCTGAAGGTCCTCTATTGAAGAGAACAGTAGTCAACGAATAGACCTCACCTCAGCTGAAAGACTATCCACGTAGGGTCTTAAACTGAGTGACAGGCTATCACAGCCAGTAAAGGTCTACCGCATCCGGTCCCACTGTCTAACATGCAGAGTTACCAGAGTTCTCGAGACAACTCCAACTCAGCTACCACCTGGGGAAGAGAAACCGTTCTTAGAGAAAGTGGACTGTCATGGCTTATATACTACACGAGTGAGCTTTCTCAAGTAAGAACAGCGCGCAGCCTTTATGCTACGCCTAACTCCAAGGAGGAGATGGTGGCGAGTTGTGACATACGACGGAGGCGTAGACCACCCTGACAGGTGATGTACGAGACAGTAGTAAAATAGTCTGTACAGACCAGCACATGCTTGATCACCACACACTGCAGAAGGGAGGAAAGCTTCCGCCAGACTGCGTGTCTCTGACGGCGGGTCCATCCATTGCCTGCCATGGGCCTCACCCTCAGAAGAGGGGGCTCCAGAGGCCGGACCGCGGCGTCAACCGTGTGTGACAAAAACTATACCTGCCTCAAGCGAGCGGGGCAGAAAACAGTGCTACAACTCGCGGATGGCACCCAACCTGACACAGAGGCATCAGTGATGACCTCAACATGCTTGGACCACTGACTTTAAGGTCGGAGCCAGGGTCGACTAAGAGTTGATGCTGGTAGCGACACTCTGGGAAACGCCAGTCCAGAATGTGCTCAGGTGCCAAGACCATCTCGGGACTCGGTCAAGTAGCCAGTGCTGAAGCGGTCTCATGTGAAGCAGCCGAGAGAGTGGCAAACACATGCCCCAGGAGCCTCTAAATTTAAGAGGGATCACATGCTTGTGGCTGAATAGTATCAGGCACTCAGCACTGGCTGCACATTCATCAGAACTGCACTGCCGTAATTTTGACCGAATCCATCTCTAAGCCGAGAGAGGAGAGCCCTGCCCATGAGGGGGGGTTTTGGTGTGGTAAAGGAAAAAGCAAAAAGTGTACCAACTGTACCCGTCTACCCTACATTATAAAATGCTATGTAATAATTACATATTGAGTGTGAATTGTAATTTCAAATATCACAAATTCTGACAGTTTCCAGATATTCTTTTAAATTAAGTAGGTCAGTTACACAGAATAAATAATGGTCACAAACCTGGTTTTAACCATTTATTATGATCTGTGGAAACTTTGTCTGGATGAGCACACTTAGGGAATTCTGGGTTATCATGAGTGTGGACATTCTGAATGTGATTGAACAAACTCTTCCACTTAGCAAAAAGTACGTCAAAGTACTGTTTTACAGCTCTCTCCCTCAGATACGTCAGCACCTGTGTGTGCCGATCAGTCACAATGTATTCCACATTTAAGTTGTTGGACTCTAGAAGATCCAGACCTCTTCTGAGTCCTTCCTTCTCCATGTGTGCACTGCTTCCAACTTTGCTGCTCTTTGACAAATCAAAATCAACTTACCATATGCAAAATCAATTTTAAAAAGTAAAGCTTTACTATGTTCTGAAAGAGAGAGTTACCTGTACCAGTTGAATATCCAGAATTGTATTGCTTTCCAGGTGCATTAAAGTATAGCTGCCATATTTGGCAGAGTGTCCTACATATAGAAAACATGTGAAAGTTAACACAACAGTGTGTGTAACCAAAAATGTTTAATTGTACATTATCCAGATTAGCAGTTTTGGCCAACATAGAAGAAATAATATTTCACCTGGAGAATCAGCACACGTCACCACTCAGAGCAATTTTGCCCTGTGGTTGTAGTTGTTGGAAAAATGGCCTGTTGATCCATCTTCCACTTGTGAAATATGGAAGGTTCCAGAAACAAATAAGCATGCCTTCTGAATGTGTTGTAATGGTGTATTTGCAGATTCACAGAAACATGCAAATCTGGAAACATAGCAGAGATGCATTGATGGTGTTTATCCTTAGTGATTTAAAAAATAAAAAAAGATCTGAAAAATATCTTATTCATCTGCATGAATGATCCACCCTTGATGTAAACTGCCGATGACATTTGAAGATTTCCAACTGGGGTGCTTCCTCTCACAGGCTGGCATATGCATATTGATAATGGCCGCAGACCAGACTAAATAACACAAATGTCCCAAGCCGACATTGCTGGACATAGCAGTTATGCTTGCACAAAGGCTCCCTGAGAGAGCTTTCAAAAACAATGTACTTTGCATCCGTGCAATCATGAGAGACCTCCATCCCACTAAAAAGAATTAAAAAGCATAAAATAACACTGAGAAAAAGCAAATGAATACGAATAACAAATTTAGAGTTACGATGCGCAAATCCAGCATTAACCTGGGCCTTGTTTATAAAACACTCCTACACTCCGTTGCTGCCCTGCCTTGCGTAATGCTGGGTTCTTTGGGAAGCCGAACACGGTAAACTTTCCCTCACATCCAAAAACACACCTATTTGGAGACATTCTCAAACAAATCCTATGTGCTGCAGACGATTATTATTATTATTCCAAACCTCAACACAAAATACACTACAAACGCAAACGTGTACACAAACACAGACATAAAGCTAAAATGGAAACGTGCACAAACATACATGCAAACACAAACATGCACTCAAACAAACACTCATGCAAACACAGACAGGGGCACAACACACACACACACACACACACACACACACACACACACACACACACACACACACACACACACACAAACGTAATGCAGACACATACAAATGCAAACAAACACACAAACGTAATGCAGACACACAAAATAGACACTAACAAACGCACACACACACACACACACACACACACACACACAAACAAACAAAATGCATACACAAACAAGTGCACACACAAGTGCACACACACAAATGCAAACACACACAAACATAATGCAAACATGCACACACAAACACACACACACACACACACACACACATATATGAAGTATATGTGAAGTGTTTTTGGCCAAGAATCATGTCTGGTAATGCAATCTGTATGAACAGTTGTGAAAATGTGGCTTCGGTATTGAATAAGGCTTATTAGAAATTGAAGAAAATAATATTCTATATACCATATCTGACTTTCTCATTAAAACACCGCACATTTTCTTTGACTCAAATAAAGCAACATTTCTGGAGTATGTAAGCATCTACAATGTGTGTGCTAAACATCTCCACTTATGTCATATTTGTTAGATGTACTACTCTTGTAATGCAATCACATTTGAGAACTATGATGTTCCACACTTTTGTAAAGGTTATAGAGAAAAAAAATAAAACATAATCTGTACGTATGAATTGTATGTGCACAAAACTACCTGTCTACCTGTGCCACAAAGACACATAATAGCCCCTACCTCAACTTGAAAATGGGTCTTGCTATTTTCTGTTATGACTGTTACACTTAATACAAACCCATCTATTACACATACACTTAGACATTAAGCGTCAAGGATACCACAGACACATTTTCTTTGTCTGTGTCTCTAAAGATTATTCCAGTAAATAAATCACTGATGACGTGCAGTCAATTCATTGAAAAGGACATGTTTTTTAGACAGCCTGCGCCAACACAGAGACACGTTTTAGGTATTCACCTGACCAAATGGTTAGATGTGGGAAACATGCATTGCTGCAACAGCATGTTGGCATGATTGTCTTCATACGTTTATTAAAACAATGTGGCATGAAGTTACTGTCCTCAACAGTACAGCCCCCTGAAATATTGTAGTATATCATTATTTTTGAAATATCTAAACATGTATTTAGCTTAAATATTAGTTAGGTATTTTTACAAAGTTATCAAGCCTGATGTTTATATTTTTAAGAACATTTGAAAAAGTTTATCGTTTTGAATAGTTTTGAAAAGTTTATGACAAAAAAGTTTATCGTTTCAAATTGTATAACATGTATTTCACCAAACTTAAAGGACTGAAACATAGGTGAAGTATCAGTCCGCATTTCAGCCAGAAAATGCAAGTGAACTCAGTTTTCATTACTGAGACAATCTACAGAATGTGGAACAAGCTCACAGTTACATTAACTTCTAGTTTTTGTTGAATATTGTTTGGTACTGTTCCACGTTTAATGCCTCATTACTCCATTGTGAAGACACGTACTGTTAAAATTTGTATACCTTTTTTATTATACTAGGCTGATCTGAAACCAGATCATGAAAATTTAGCTTCAGTCTTATTTATAAGTATGCAATATGAAAAAACACAATTTGTATTGTATTGTCATGTGTGATTGTAAAACGTTTATGTGTGTCTGTTTTCCATGTTCTTTGTCGAGAAAAACCATGCAGCTTTTGTATTTGCAAACAAGACTGTAATGTTAGCGAACTCTTTGTATTCTTGGCTTCTCTTTGTTAGCAAACATCAGTATTTGAATTTACTTAATTTAATGATGTATTTATCATAAATTGTGGGTAATGTGTGTGAATTCAACACAAGGATCTTTGAAAATAGTTTATCTTGAAAATTAAAAAATTCAAACTTCTTTTAAAATAATAATACAATTAACACATTAACATTCTACAACAGATGTGAATGAGAGTTCTTGTGAGTTCTTGATCTTGAATGATGCTGAAGGTTCATACAAAGGTTCAAACTAAAATACTTTGATATTTACTTTGATTTACCAACAAGATAATTTTAATGTGATTTTTCAAGAAAAAAAAAAAAAGTAATTTAGGAGATAATAATCTCACAGAATGTGCTAAAGGCATGATGTTTATGACTGTTGAAGGCGTCACATCCTCGGTCATTTGACACCTTTAGGTCCTACCTACATTCACAATTTGGTATTTAAATAAGCTTAAGGTAACACATAAGTGGAACACAGAAGACATTCTGCATTTTCTTGTTACAATGGATACCTCTGCTCCAAACACTCCTGAAATGTCTACAAGGGTGATGTGTGTAACACTGACAAGAAGTTCTTCTGAAATGGGAGAAGATCTTACTGATCAGCTCTGGGAAAGACAGATGAATGGTCTGACAAAGATTCTTCAGGAAGAAGAACATTTTGTGAAACAAGATTTTTCACTGACTGATGAATGTACAGGAGGTTTTGTTTTCGACAAAGTAAAATGGACTGTGCAACTGTATGTTTTGGATTCTTACGAAGTACATACAACCAAATGTGACTGGCTGCTTTTGACGGCCATAGACTGGGTGCGTTTCTACTATCAAATTTGGAGAGAATTTAATTTTGATGATAAAAACTGGTACTTCTTCCAGGGATGGTGAAACTCAAGGTATGCGGTACCATGCAACAAGGCCGCCAGGTCACATATCTATATCGTCCTGTTGGAACAAAACGCTTCATGACCAAAATTTCCTTATGCTGGTAAATGAGGACTCAAACTTTTTGTCTCAAAGCAGCGATGAGTCTGACTGCGATGAGTATGATCGCGACTGGCCTACGCCAGAGGACAACCCCTTTGAATGCTGCAAAACAAGTCTATATTTTAGGCAGAGCGACATGCCTGTGTTAAATGCTATTTTCTTAACAATAGACGTTGTTTAAGTCAAGTTTAATTTAAGCATTGCTGTATGATGTTCAATCGAGGGGATATGCATCAATATGTATTGAATGTGCTATGTGTTATAGTGGTAATATTGTAAATACAACGATATTGTAGAGCACAGAGTCCGATTGTAAAGAGTTAAATTGTTTAATAAACAGCTATTGGATTTGAATTCCCTTCCATCTAAGAGTTTTTGTTTTATTATTTATTTAGAATGGAAAATACTGTTTAAAAGTGTAATTTAATTATTAAGTATTTAACAATTATTAGTTTATGACTTTCTGATTACTGTTACACTACATCGACATAACATTAACACAACAAACAACTGCTTCATCATGACTAATGTTTATGACCTCCTGACGACAACCCCTTACTCCACACTTCGGGGGACAACGACACTACTGTAACATCTTGTTGACCAAAACATTATATACATGGACCAACAGAATCAGCTTCAAGGATCCAATTTGCCTGAGCCTGACGCACTCTCCAATTTTTCTACTAATAACATATTGTCAGATCTGAACCCTGAATCGGAAATTGAAACTGAAATTGAAATTCTACAAGGCCTTGTCTGTCATGGACTAAAACAGTCAGTCCAGATTCTTGGAAATGGAGAGAACATTCTATATCGATTAGGGGACAAAGTTTATCTCTTGGAAAGCATTTTATTCTGAAAAAAGTCATCTGACACTGCACAAAAGCTGATGGAGCACAGATGGAGTTCTGGCACTGGTGCGGATGATTGACTGGAGTGCGACTGCGCCATCGGTAAAACATGTTTTGTAAAAGACATTGTAGACCCAATGTTTAAACAACATTACAGAGGACAAATGATTGGCCTGATGCAAAAGATCATCGGGGCGGCGAGCAATCCAAATCATGGTTGCAGTGGATATACCAAACGTGAAACAAACTTCAAGAATGAAATGAAAATGGTAAGAAGCCTGAACAATCCATGGCCTGATTTGACGAGCATGTTTATCACCAGCAGAGACCCAGTCCGTGTAACTACCAGAAAAATTCTGGATGTGATGTCTGAATGTGAGGATGACATGGACATTAACAAGGTTCTCTGTCTGTGTACGTATGTAGCAGATCTATGTGTGTTGTTGGTTTTAAATAATTGTGCTTCTGTGACATCTGAAATTGTTGCATCGTTGGTTGATTTTATATTAGAGCAAAACATGATGGCCTGTAGAGATTTTCTTTTCTGGCTGGACCACCTGTAATGTCATTACTACTGTTTGTTTGCAATGGCAATTTGATTATTTTCTTCACTACTTTAAATGTATGAATGTATATTGTTGAAATAAAAGGTTGTCTCACTCATTCTGTTCACTGAGTTCAATTTTTGACTTTTAATTGAATGATTTTGCATACACTTTTATCCGAAGCGACTCACAAATGAGGATTTGTTTTTTTGTTGTTGACAATTTGATAAAAAAAGATACAAATAAAAATTAGGAAACAATTTTGTATCTTATATCCAATATAAACTAGGATAATATAATAATAATGTAACATAAATGTCATATAATGTATATTTTATTACAGTTTTTTTCAGTTGCTAACAAGCGTTTACCAATACTTAAAGTACTTTTTCTAAACTCTTAACACAGCAACACACCTACATCACACAATTAGCCAAATAGTTAATTTTCTGTCCAAAACCACATTTTGTTAAATAAATTCAAACTCTACATTTCAAAATGCTTAATACCTTTTTCTACATATACTAACTCTATAAAAACACAGCAAACCTTATTCAAAACCGAGTCATTCGGTCAAAACTTTAGGACTAGTTTCTGTTCAACAGAAACATATAGTCAGTCATAGCACAGTGATTGTCAAAATACTAACAGTTAATGGCTTTACAAAAACTGCATTAGTGTCATGTTTCAGTTCTACCTGCATATAATAGATAACATAAAATCCTTTTTTTTTTTTTGTTTTTTTTTTTAGCCTTGAGTTTGCCTTCAACTGAAACCCATTTTACATTTTGAAGTGTTGAACGTGTTCTTTCTTGAGTCATTACGTTACAGAATGTACAATAGAAACAGATAGGGTAACCTATGCAGAAATTCATTTGGAACCTTGATTGAAACTGCTTTCCAGTGGTTAGGGTTTGGAAATGGATGGTGCCCCCATGGAAGCTGATGCCAGTGATCAACAAAACTTCCAACATACATGGTCTTTGGTTACAATTTTGCCACAGAATATAAAGGGTAAAGGGTAACTGTGACCTTTTTATCTCACAGTTTGGACTTCTATTCTTGGAATTGTGAATTTATATCTTGCAATTCAGAATTGTGAGATAAAAAATTCACAATTACAATTTACCCTTTATATTCTGTGGCAGAAATAATCTTTCATTCCACATAAGGGGGAAAAAACAAACATAAAATGCAGTCCAACACACATTCTTACTCCTCTCCCCTGCTTCTTCTTCTCCCTTTTTTTTCTAATCCAACTACTCCTCTACCTCCTATAATTATTTCTCTCCCTCTCCCAAGCATTTTTTTCTCTCTCTGATTCTTTGTGTTGTTCTGCATCCATGTCTTTTTTACTCTATGTTGATGTAATGGAAATAGCTTCAACACCTGACTATTCCTCTTACTGAGACTGGAATCAGCTATTTCTAAATATTTCACTGATCTGTTATTTAAATTTGCTTATCAATTGTTACAATATTTTATATAGAAATATTTTCAATCATTTTGAGCTGCTGTTGTTGCAGAAATAGAGGCTTTATACTGTATTTAATGTTTGGAACATTAGGTCTTCATTTCTGACATGCTGTGTTTATGCATTTGCAAAGAAGACTAAAAAGACCCATGATTTTGGGTAAGCTTGTATGAAAAGAACATTTTTGCATTTTAGAAACATGGTAATTGACTGCATATTGTGTGAAAACAACACAAATTGTGTTAATGGTATGGTTACAACAGACGCATGTTGTGCTAACTGTGTTTAGAGTTTTGAAAATGTAACTACAGATTGGACAAACGTTTGTTAGCAATTGAAAAAAACTGTAAATCAATCAAATTCTCAGAAATATAGACTTTGGTTAAAAGAGGCCAGCTAACATGTCAGCAAAAACTAGGAAACAATGGCTATAATGCTATAGATGTAAGGCTTAACAATTACAATTAGATGGGTAAATAAGTTAATGCTGGAAAAAGTCACGGAAACATTTGAAATTGTTCTAGCAATTTTAGGTGTACTTAGCAGGAATCGGTCTGTTGTCATGTTAATCTACATTGAAATTATTGGCATTATGAATATTTGTATGCTTAGGCTATACTCATTAGTGTTAGTCTAGTCTTAGTGACATTCGATGGAATGTTTTATTAAAAGATTTTATTAAAAATACGTAGTTTAAAAAAAAAAAAAAAAAACTTTATCCCGTCACATTTGTAACTGACTAAAAAACTAATATTTAAGCTAAAGAAACAATGAAGTATTGTGCAGGAAACTGCAACCAAAAACATCAACTTAAATGAACAAACGACAATATGCGTTCACACAGTTAACTTTATTTAAACATCTCGCTGATATAAAATGACCCTGAGTTGTTAAAAAAAAAATGTATACTGACATCACTGCGAGATGACTTATGGAGATTGTTCTGAGTACTCTCAGGTCTTTAAACAGGTATATTGAGCTGAACTGCCCAAATTAATTGTTTTGTAGAAAATCATACTTTTCATCACCAACACAGATCACAAAAAGTGTTTTTAACATTGCAACGCAGAAGGAGCATATGCATCGCAAACAGTGTGGAAATGTGAGTGTTTTTAAACTGGGGTATCTGAGTGTGTGTATAATCAGAAGTCCAACGATTTAGAGCGCTGCCATGTGTGAGCATTTTGGGATATAGATATATTGTTTATTGTATTGTAGTTCCCTGACCTAAAAGTCTACAGCGTTTGAATGAGGCATTAGTTCAAACAAGTGTCTTTATCTTAAGAAAAAGGCAATCAGGTCCTACTGCTGCCGTCTGAATATTCAGTCGGTATTCATTATGAAATAATGCACCCATCATCACCCCATTCTGTAAAATGTGTGTTGTGTTAGATAGGATGTTGTACAGTATTTTTGTTTGAACATTTGTATGAACCTTCAGCATCATTCAAGATCAAGAACTCACAAGAACTCTCATTCACATCTGTTGTAGAATGTTAATGTGTTAATTGTATTATTATTTTAAAAGAAGTTTAATTTTTTTTTTTTAATTTTCAAGATAAACTGTTCAAAGATCCTTGTGTTGAATTCACACACATTACCCACAATTTTTGATAAATACATCATTAAATTAAGTAAATTCAAATACTGATGTTGAAGAAGATTTTATTAACTATAAAAAGAAGGAATCATGTATTAATTATTTTACCATTATAAATATAAAGGAATTATGTATTGTTTGGCCATTATAAGTTCTATTCCTCAGTTACTGTGTGTGTGGGCATGATATTGTATGTTTTTGTAAAGGGTCTGGCTAGCTCGTCTCTAGAGACCCACTAGCCAGGACAGGTCTCATGTTTTGATAAAAGCCCACCAACATATGGTTCAAATTATAAGTGTAACTTCGAGGGTCCCCCTATAACTCGAGTTGACAGGTATGCGTGAGAAGACCCCTATATAAACCCCTTGCAGACTGAACAGAAATCAGTTCTCTATAGACAACTCGGCTTATTGTACCAACAATAAAGTCTATTTTTGGCATCAAAACCTGAGCGTATCGAGTGATTCTTCAAAGTGGGAAAAAGAGAAATCTTCAACAAATTGGCGTAGTCGGCAGGATAGAAGAGAACAGCAGGGTGGACCGCGGCGGGCTGGCTCTGGACGGCAACATAACACATTGGCCAAAAGGTAAGCAGTTTTGCTTATATAGTTAGGTTGTGTTGTTTGCCAGAGTCTGCTCGTGGTGAGACACTTTAAGTTCTTCTAAAACTCATCGAACTAAATTGAATGGGGAAAAAATTTAAAGAAAAAAGCAAACAGAAAAGGTTTTGATTCCAAAAAACACTAAATGCATGCATTGATTTGTGTTTTCTGTTGTGTTGGACTTGAGGAGAACAGAGAATTCAAATTTTATATTTTAATTGTAGAGTTAGACTAGAAAAATAAGAGAGTTAAAAGAGAGAAGCGCTGAGAAAAGTCCTAGGCTGAAGTCCTACAGAGGTAGGCAGGAAAAGTCCTGTGAGTGTTGTCTTATCACATAAGAAAAAGTGAATTAAAGAGATAAAGAGCAAACTCAATAGGTTATTTGTTGTGTTGAGGAAGTGTATCAACAAATATTAAGTTGTGTATTTAAATTATATTTTGATCTGTGTTATTGTTAAGTGGGCCTTGAGGATAGCAATAAACGTGAAACAGATAAGTAGGAGAAAAGGTTGAAAAGAAAAAAGGAAAAAGCAGAGAAATTGGAGTGTAATGCATGTCTGTGTGTGTGTGTGTGTGTGTATGCTTGGGCTGCCTGTGAAAATAAGCTCTGCATCTCATGAGCGGGGGCTGTCTGCCTCTCCTGTGTTTCACGGTGAGAGAACAGCTGGAACCTCACTTGAGAAGAGCGTATGAGCCCTAATTTTTGATAAAGGGACTTTGTATGAAACAGATGAGCCCTATTTTTGATAAAGGGACTGAGCGGATGAATGAGCCCTGAAATAAAGGGACCCCCCATATAAAATAAAGGGACTGTGTGAGTGTTGAATATTACTTGCTCAAAATTCCTATTGCATTAAAAAGCCTATTATTGTAATTAAAAGTATATCGTATATGTAGTTTAAAATTGTAATACTTTATCTAAAAGATTGGTTGAAAATCTCACTTAGGATTGAAGAAAAGTGGCTGATATTGCTATTTGATGTTATTTGGATGTGAAAAATCTGAAATTGCTTGAATGCTCTGATATAAAGAAAAAACTTGTAAGACTAATAATTTGTAGGTTTTGAATAAAACCAGTCTAAAGTCAAAAGTTTGCTGAAAGAAAAATTATGACAGCAACACCAATAGACTTTCTGTGCTCAAAGTATCCTTTGAGTAAAGAACTTATAATCAAGGTCTCCAATAAATGGCAAAAGAGAACAAAGTACCTGATGACAAAATGGCCAAAGGAGGGAACATTTGATACAGCACTGTGTGTGGAAATGGAAACATTAATAAAGAATTACAAGGCTAAAGATATGGGTAAAAAGCAGAAAAAAAGGGAAGAAAAAAGAGAAAGAGAACAGGAAGTGTTAGCATTATTCAAAAAAGAAGGAGAGAACTTACTGAAAAATATAAAACAAGCTAGAAAGATTTTAAGAGAGGCAGACAGAGAAACCAAAGAGAAGGAAGGGAAATTTGCTGACCCCCCTCCTTATGTGACCGCAGAAGGTCAATTTCCTTTACTCAAGGGAACGGTGGAGGTCACTGGAGAGATGCAGATGCAAGGAAATGTGGAGTTAGGAGAGGAAAAACAGACTATAGAGAGAGGCCCAATATTAGATTGTTATGAACAAGTACAGACAGCTTTGGAAAAAATAAAAACACAGTATGAACAAAAATTACTAAGTGGGAAAAACTTAACTGAACAGAGAGGAAAAAGAGAAGAGGGACTAGAAGCAGAAGCAAAGATATTAGAAGCAGAGTTAAACAGAAGGATTAAGGAAGCAGAAAAGTTCGTGGATGAAACAGATAGAATATTGCAAAGGAGGAGTGGATCTCCAGGAAGTAGAACAGAAGGAAGTGAAAAGGAGCTCTCATTTGATACAGGAAAGTGGTCACGAGAAAACGTAGAAGGACGGCTTAGACCGTTGACAAAACAACTCCCTATTTTAGTTAAAGGAGCACAAGGACAATATATACCTTGGGCTTCACAGGACCTTGAGGGCCTTGTGGCTCGTCTACCAGACATAAACGAGGGCGGCGCCAAATTCATAAGAACCTTTGAGGAGGAAACGATGGGCAAGCTATTAGCTGTGGGGGACATCAAAGCACTCCTGGCTAAAGTCATAGGAGGGGCAAAGATGGTAGAAATCCTTCAAGCATCTGACTTAGAGAGAGCTGTGGACTCCCATTTCATGGACGGAACTATTTTTGACATATACCGCCCCGCCATGTGGCAAGCACTGCGTGATGAATATCCAACTAAAGTCGACCCTAAAGCGTTAAAGGGCGAGCAGTTGGGGGAAACTGACAATCCAGTCACATATGTCCAGAGACAATTGAAACGATGGAAACAAGAGACTGAAGGGAATCCAGAAGGAGACCCCCTATTGGCTATATTGTTCCGAAATTCTATAATAGAAGCTATGCCACCAGCTGTAAAGAGCAAACTGGAGGATGTAGTTGGTCTAAACTCCAAAACCCACAAGGAGTTTTGCGACCATGTGACTCATGCAGTAAACCTGCACCGACAAAACGAACAAAAGATCAAAAATCAAGAGAAAGAACTACAAAGAAAGCTAACTCAATTACAGCTTGAAGAATTAACTGCCAAACATAAGAAAAAGGTTCAAGCAGTTGTAAAGAAAGATGAATCTAACCAAATGACTGTGATGGCTTCTGTAAATGCTTCCCAACCAGCTTTCCAAACAACTCCACCCGTGGGAATCCCTCCGAATTTGAACCAGCCTCCTGCCCCTACCATCAATGTTTACGCTCAGCCACAGGGGCTCACTGAGTGGAAAAGAAAAATGATACCATGAGGACAAAGAGGCAGAGGTAGAGCCATTAACTTTCCACCAGGAATATGCTGGGGATGCGGACAGAGTGGCCATAACAGACGAGACTGCCCTACTAATCCATGGCAGCCGACCCCCGGGATTGGAAGGGGGACGGGTTGGCAGGCGCCGATTCGTGGACCTGTGAACCCCTGGGTAGGTCCAAATCAAGAATACTAGGGGTGCCCAGAGAATCCTATAGGGGAGAGTCAACTTCCAATCCTAACTACTAATGCAAATCAAGAACCAGTGATGCAAATTGAAGTAGAAGGGAAAACAATACCAATGTTGTTAGACACAGGAGCTAGTTTCAGTTGTATAAAATCAAATCATGCCTCACACCTCCCCATGTCTGGAAAGTTTGTAAAGACAGTAGGATTCTCGGGACAAACACAGCTAATTCCAATGACAGCTCCTATTCGCCTACAAACAAAAAACAAAAGTGTGACCATGCCTATCCTGATATCAGATCAGACTCCTATTAATTTATTAGGAAGAGATGCTTTGTGTAAATTGGGCTTACAAATTTGGTGTTCTACTGAGGGAGTGTATGTAGATATGAAGGGAACCCAAATGATGATTTCTGAACCAAAAGCAAATGTCTATTGGATAGGTCAGATCGAAAATGATGTAAGACAGGCAATTGATAAATGGGGTAAATTCATCGAAACACAGATACCTGAATCACAGATACCCAAGTCAGGATTTCACTGTACAATGAAATATGACCCCCTAAGAAATGCAGACTTTGAAAAAGAATGGCAGGAAGGAACTAAAGGGCAAAAAATTGAAATAATCTCGCAATGCATTATTATAGGTAAACAGGGAGCAGCTATGGAATTAATAGAAAATGAGTTCATCAAACGATGGTTCCAGGTAGAAGACTCTATACCACATATATCTTTATATGTAGGGAAAAATTGGGATGCAAAGGATCTAGGACCAATGATGAGAAAAGCCAAACAAGGTAAATGGGAGCCTACAATAAATCCACTGATTTATCATTCTGATGACAAGAACTACATAAAAATTTTGTGTGGTACATCTTTGCTAGGTGTCCCCCAGTTAGTAGTTACTAACCAGAAACAACAAATACAAACAGTGTTAACACCAAAACTAGAAAGTAGTACTGCAGAACTTTTACAAGAAGTTGAGAAACAAGTACCATCTGAACTATGGTCTCAGCATGAAACAGATGTAGGCTTAGTAAAATCAGCATGTCCAGTACAAGTGCATCTTAAACCTAATGCACGTCTTCCCAGAAAAATGCAATACCCTTTAAGCCCAGAGGCTGAGTTAGGTATAAAGGGAACAATAGAAGGACTTGTCAAGGCCGGAGTATTAATAGAAACCAGCAGTTATTGCAACACTCCCATTTATCCTATACCTAAAGCAGATAAAACTAAATGGCGTCTTGTACATGATTTAAGAGCAATCAATGAAATAGTAGAAGATTTGCCAGCTGATGTTCCTAACCCTCACACACTGCTGACAAATATTCCTCCTGATGCCAAATACTTCACGGTAATTGATCTTTGTTCTGCATTTTTCAGCATTCCAATAGCAGAAGAAAGTAGACACCTGTTTGCATTTACTTATGCTGGTAAACAATATTGTTACGCTAGATTGGCCCAGGGATTTAAACACTCTCCTCATTATTTCAATCAAGTTCTCAAAACTGATTTAGAAGACCTCCTCTTAGACAGCACATTACTGCAGTATATGGATGATTTAATTCTGTGTTCCACATCACGAGAACAATGTCATAGGGACTCCATTAAAGTGCTAACAAAACTAGCCCAAGGAGGTCACAAAGTATCTAAAACCAAACTACAATATTGCCAACCACAAGTAGAATACTTGGGGCGATTAGTCTCATATGGCACTAAGGCCATAGCCCCAACACACCTAGAAGGCATAAGTAAAACTCCATTGCCACAAACAGTGGGTCAGATGATGACCTTTTTAGGAATGACTGGCTTTAGTAGTGAATGGATAGAAGATTATGCAATAAAAACAGCAGAGACCTAATGAAACAAGCAGGACTGCAAAACTTGAAAGCCTCATTAACCTGGCCAACAGATGCTTTGATAGCGTTTGATTCTATTAAGAAGGAGTTACAAAAGGCACCTGCCTTGGGCACTCCTGACTATTCCAAACCCTTTCACCTATATGTAGCTAACAGGGCTGATGGATATGCATCTGCTGTATTAATGCAGGAGACCTGTAGTGGTAGGAAAAAACAGCCAATCGCCTACTACAGTACTAAATTAGACAATGTAGCGCAAGGATACCCACCTTGTTATCAACAGGGTCTTGCAGCCATAAATCAAGCCTATGAAAAAGCATCTAAGATAACTATGGGATACCCTGTTATCATCTACACACATCATAAAACGGCAGAGTTAATTGAACAAGGAAAATTTGTTTTGACGCCAGCCCGAACTCTAGCCTATGCAACATTACTTACTTATCCTGATGTTACTATAAAAAGATGCCACACTGTCAATTCAGCTGAATTAATTCCATTGGTTTATGAAGGTAAACCCCATGATTGTGTAGCTAATTCATTAGCATTCACTAGACTACGACCTGACCTTGAATCTGCCCCGATTCCGGAAGCAGAAGTCTCTTATTTTGTGGATGGTTCCAGTTTTAGAGATCATGTAGGAATCCATACGGGATATGCAGTAATAAGAAAAAGTGGAAATGATTTTGAGCCTGTAATATCTCAGCATTGCACACAGCCATGCTCTGCTCAACTAGCAGAATTAAAAGCCCTTACAGCTGCATGTCTATTAGCAGAAGGACAAACAGCAAATATCTTTACAGATTCTGCATATTCACATGGTGTGTGTCACCTTTTTGGAGCAGTATGGAAACAAAGAGGCTTTAAAAAAAGTGATGGAACTCCCATTCAGCATGCTGAACAGATAAGTCAACTTATTTCAGCCATGATGCTACCAAAACGAGTAGCAATCATTAAATGTCAAGCTCACAAAAAAGGAAATGACTTTGTCATCAAAAGTAACAACATAGCAGATTTGGAAGCTAAAAAAGCCTCAGGATGTCAGGTAGCTATATTAGCTCCAGAAATACTCATAGAACCACACCCAAGCTTAGAAGATATTATTCGAATTCAACATCAGGCCGGCCCATATGAGCAATCTATGTGGCATCAACGAGGAGCGACAAAAAGTCCCCAAAATCTTTGGCGTTCACATGAAGGACATATAGTTGCGCCAACCTCACTCTTAAACATCCTTATTCCAGATGCACATGGTTTTGACCATTGTGCAAAGGGGGAAGTAATAAGGAGAATTAAACAACAAGGGTATTGGTCTCCATATTTGTATGCAACAGTAGAAGAATTTTTGTCCACATGTGAGGTCTGTGCTAAATATAATGTCAGAAAGGGAATAACAACACCAATAGGTCATATACCCGTACCTGAAGGACCTTTCAAACACTTGGTGATGGATTATGTGGATATGATAAAACGGGTACAGGGCAAGAGATACATGCTTGTGGTCGTTGACCGATTTAGTCGTTGGGTAGAAGCAACACCGTCAGCAGATGAAGGTGCAGGAACAGTGATTAAATTTCTGACAAGAGAAGTGTTTCCCAGATTTGGAATCCCGTCTGAAATAAGTTCAGATAATGGGTCAGCTTTTATCCAGAAAACTGTAAAACAAGTATTACAACACTTAAAAATAAAACAAAGACTAGGGTGTGTCTACAGACCTCAAAGTCAAGGTCAAGTGGAACGTTTTAATGGTGTTCTCAAGTCCAAGATCAACAAAATATGTGCGAGTACAAAACTTAACTGGATTGATGCTTTACCTCTTGCATTAATGAGCTACCGCATGCAAACTAACAGAATCACACATCTAACACCGCATGAAATGCTTACTGGTCGACCTATGCCTGTACCATACAGCAGAGGCCCATACAAAGGACCCCCTTTAGAACAATTGCAAATGGAATTAAGATCATACATGAAACAATTAACTGCTATCCATAAAGCTATTTGTGTGCAGGAAAAGAGAAAAGAGCCGTGTGACGAGACGGAGACCACCTGCCCAATTACCCCAGGAGATCAAGTCTATCTGAGGGTATTCAGGAGAAAATGGAATGAACCAAGAAGGGAAGGACCTTATAAAGTGACAGCAGCTACTTCTACGGCAGTCCAAGTGGAAGGAAGCAACACCTGGTATCATCTTAACCACTGCACAAGAGTGCCTAAAGATAACATAAAAACAAGAGAAGACCGACAGGAAACAAGCGAACAAGTAAATCCAGAAGCTGAAAATAATGAGGTGCAAAATGGGGCAGAAGAGAATGAACAAAACATTTAAAATAACAACTCTGACAATATGCCTAATCATCATGTACTTGTCACAAGCTCTAGGTACAATCAACAATACAACCTCAGCCCCCATAACTCAGACTCCCTACCACACTTCCCTACCATCAACTTTTCAGCCTGCAACGAAACTCAATAACTACACCGACACCACTGAACCTGGATCATATGGAAAACAACGTAGGGACACTGAAGACATGTATGACATGTATGAAGACAATGCCAAACTAGATGTGTTATGGGAAAAAGCACAGAGTAATCAATGGTATGAATAGGCAACCTTCACAGCGACAGAGATAAAAAAGAAAGACTGCTTATTCTGTACTAAAACACCAGTGAGCCAAGTAATAGTAGTCCCAAATCCATTCAATTATGAACACTGTGCTAAATTCAACAGAGACTTTTGTCATTTAGGAAAAGAACTCAGACCTTTTTGTCCAGCTGAATGTCTGGGTTCCTTAAGCAATTCTAAACAAAAACCATTCTATCGACATATACCACGATTAAGAGCTAAATGTGGAAACTTAGGCCTAACTGAAGGCTTGAAAACACAAACAGACCAAATAGAAATTCCACTATGGTATAACATAGATTATAGTAAAGAATATGAATGCTTTATCAAACCCACAGGGGTTATAAATGTAGGAAAATTTAAAGGAAAATGCAGTATCATTTGGAATTTAGATACAATGATATTTCGAGATGTTGATGATTCTAGGGACTTCCCACCACTCCGGGCATCAGGAACCAAGCAGGGAGAGAAAATAAGTCCAGCAAAAACTTGCGAAACTCAAACTATAACATTACCCCAAGCAGACAAGTATAAAGATCAAACGGTAGCACTAGCAGACTTTTTCTGGATTTGTGGAAAAAGAAAACTTTTACCTTCCTTACCCTTAGGATGGAAAGGAAAATGTACTAGAGTACGGTTGATACAAGAGATCCACGTAATAGAATGGGATTCAGAATCCTCACTGGGGAAAAATAACACAATTAACCATAGAGTTAAGAGAAGCTATGCACCAGATCCCCAAGTATATATAGATTCTATAGGTCAACCCAGAGGTGTACCAGGTCAATTCAAGGCACGGGATGAAGTTAAATCAGGTTTTGAATCAATATTCATTTGGATTTCACAAAATAAAAATACAGAATGGATAAATTATATATACTACAATCAACAAAGATTTATTAATTATACCAATGAAGCTTTAATTGCTTTGGGAGAACAACTTGATGCAACCAGTAAAATGACATGGCAAAATAGACTAGCCCTGAATTGGTTTTTGGCCCGGCAAGGGGGCGTGTGTGTCCTATTTGGAGACCAATGCTGTACATATATCCCTAATAATACAGCCCCAGAAGGAACATTTACAAAAGCCATGACCAAACTCAAAGAGTTACAAATAGAAATGGCGACTAATGCTGGAAGAGATGAAAAAATGTGGGATTGGTTTGATTTAAAGCTAGGAGCATGGAAAACATGGTTGACAAGATTAGGAATACTTTTGGGAGTGACAATAGGCATAGGAGGATTATTATTTTGCTGCATACTGCCTTTATTAAAATCCCTAATTATCAAAGCTTCAGTTAAGCAAATGGAGATATTAAGATATCATGAGGATGACAAATTGAATCTGCCTCAACATGAATGTTATCAGGACTTACTATACAAAACCATTTTGAATCTGCAATTGGCAGAAGAGACTTTAAGTACCTCGGACGAGGATGAGGACTGAGTTTGGAAACAAATGTATTTGTGACCTGAACCTTTGTATTATGCATTATCTTTTTCTTTCATTATCATTATCTTTCATGTCCTTATCTACTTTTATTTTACTGTCACATATATTCTACATAACTGTGACAACCACAGGCAAAGCTGAACTATTGCACGCACATGCTTTAACATTTTTGTAACTTTTATACTGAAGAGAGAAATAGCCTAAGAGGTCAGGGTCTTTTACTCCTTTCTAGCTAAGCTAATTAATTGAACAGGAAGGGAGATGTTTGGCCCTGATACTCTTCCGAAGTGCCGTGGCATGATTTAGTCTTATGGTAATGAAACGTAGAGACTGTATTTCAGTCCCTAGGTAGTATTGGCTGAGAGGACTGGATCATGGAACAGCACTCTGGAGAAAGTGAGACGTAAACGTCTCAAAGGGGGAATATGAAGAAGATTTTATTAACTATAAAAAGAAGGAATCATGTATTAATTATTTTACCATTATAAATATAAAGGAATTATGTATTGTTTGGCCATTATAAGTTCTATTCCTCAGTTACTGTGTGTGTGGGCATGATATTGTATGTTTTTGTAAAGGGTCTGGCTAGCTCGTCTCTAGAGACCCACTAGCCAGGACAGGTCTCATGTTTTGATAAAAGCCCACCAACATATGGTTCAAATTATAAGTGTAACTTCGAGGGTCCCCCTATAACTCGAGTTGACAGGTATGCGTGAGAAGACCCCTATATAAACCCCTTGCAGACTGAACAGAAATCAGTTCTCTATAGACAACTCGGCTTATTGTACCAACAATAAAGTCTATTTTTGGCATCAAAACCTGAGCGTATCGAGTGATTCTTCAAAGCGGGAAAAAGAGAAATCTTCAACAATGTTTGCTAACAAAGAGAAGCCAAGAATACAAAGAGTTCGCTAACATTACAGTCTTGTGTGCAAATACAAAAGCTGCATGGTTTTTCTCGACAAAGAACATGGAACAGACACTCACACATAAAAGTTTTACAATCACACATGACAATACAATACAAATTGTGTTTTTTCATACTGCATACTTATAAATAAGACTGAAGCTAAATTTTCATGATCTGGTTTCAGATCAGCCTAGTATAGTAAAAAAGGTATACAAATTTAAACAGTACGTGTCTTCACAATGGAGTAATGAGGCATTAAACGTGAAACAGTACTGTAGCAAAAGTTATTAATTTAAGCACAATAAACTATGTATAATTAATGGTTATTAATTACACATATTTTATACACTTCTCTGAAACAGCCGAGTCAAAAATAAACCGAACTAATGCCCTCGTCCAGCGAGTATTAGCCGCTTTTATTCTAACTCTAAGAAAAATCAACTTCCTAGCCTTGAAAATTAATCTTTCCCACTGTAATTGGCTAAGTTACAGGACTGGATCAGTTTTGTAATGAAATCAAAGCAGTTTAAGTGACGTGATGTTTGTGAGCAAGGAACACAGTGAGAAATTCATTTGTGAATACAAAATGCGGGTTTATTGAATACGTAAAAGGGGAAAATAAACACTAGCTAGCAAATAACGAACACTAAACAGACAACACATAAAACAAAGCAAGAGAGAGGGAGAGAGAGTAGACTGGCAATCTCTTACATCAGCACAACCAAATCATCAGAAGAACCTGAATCTCCTTGACCTACAAGGGGCACAGCTTTCTTATTGCATCTAATAGTTAAATGGTTACTTGCATAATGGTTTCCTTTTGTGTGGTGCTTACGCAAGGGTCCAGATTCCAGCTCAAAGGTAGTCCTGATGATTTCATGGAGATGGGGCCTTCGTTGTTCCATTGCTCGGCTGATCGGATGGTCACAAAGGGGCTGAGGTGTAGATACCAGGATAGAAAGAGAGAGTCCGGCCTCATGCTGGGGGGAAACCACATGTGGCTGGGCCACGGGGTTTGCCCCACGGCCTTTCCGTGGAGGACCTCCACGATAACTATCTGAAGATTTTTCGGAAGAAGAGGAGAAGAGAGGGCCGGAACGGGGTGTGAGCCCTTTAAAGTCTGGACAGAGTCACACCTTCCCAAGTAGTTCCGACCAATGAGAAGGCTGGCTTTCTCAGTGGGAGGTTTGAAACTGGGTCTTCGTTTTATGGCCCTTTGTTTCAGAAAAATCTCAGTTTGCATATTTAAATCAATAGGGGTTCAGGCCAGAAATACTAAAGATTATTAGAACGTTAATATGTTGCACCGGTATCAGTATCTAATACACAGCATCTTTCAGAACATCTACATACGAGTCAAAAGAGACCAAACATGGCATATACTGTATGTGGTTACATTAGCATTCTATCAAGACACAAGCATAAAACGGTTATAAAGTAAGAAATACAAAGGACATGGACAGTCGTAATATACACACACTGATATATGAGCTATGTGTCTTCGTTCACAGAAAGGTTTGTCTGTGAATGAAATAGGGAAGAGTCCATTTCTATGAGCATTGTGTCTTTCCTATGGGGGGAAGTGAGTGAAGAAAGACAGTCTGCCTGTATAGTTGCAGATTCTCCTGCATAGTTTTGCATCGTAAACTGACATTATCAGTGGTTGCTAGAAGTGTCCTGGTTGAGACTTTGTCACCCACTGTTGGGTTGGGTGAGGGGAAGTCTGCTTCTTTGTTAATTGAATAAACTACTGATTTGGTTAAATCTAATGAACCATTGTCTGGTTGATTGGTCCATACCCTACAGTACCAAACAATATTCAACAAACTAGAAGTTAATGTAACTGTGAGCTTGTTCCACATTCTGTAGATTATCTCAGTAATGAAAACTGAGTTCACTTGCATTTTCTGGCTAACAGCTGAAATGCAGACTGATACTTCACCTATGTTTCAGTCCTTTAAGTTTGGTGAAATACATGTTATACAATTCAAAACGATAAACTATATCAAATGTTCTTAAAAATATAAATGTCAGGCTTGATAACTTTGTAAAGTTACCTAACTAATATTTAAGCTAAATACATGTTTAGATATTTCAAAAATAATGATATACTACAATATTTCAGGGGGCTGTACTGTTGAGGGCAGTAACTTCATGCCACATTGTTTTAATAAAAGTATAAAGACAGTCATGCCAACATGCTGTTGCAGCAATGCATGTTTCCCACATCTAACCATTTGGTCAGATGAATACCTAAAACGTGTCTGTGTGTTGGCGCAGGCTTTCTAAAAAACATGTCCTTTTCAATGAATTGACTGCATGTCATCAGTGATTTATTTACTGGAGTAATCTTTAGAGACACGGACAAAGAAAATAGTCTGTGGTATCCTTGACGCTTAATGTGTATGTGTAATAGATGGGTTTGTATTAAGTGTAACAGTCATAACAGAAAATAGCAAGACCCATTTTCAAGTTGAGGTAGGGGCTATTATGTGTCTTTGTGGCACAGGTAGACAGGATCATAGACAGATTGGAAAAGACCATCAAAAGGTAAAGTCAGTTTTGTGCACATATAATTCATACGTACAGTTTATGTTTTATTTTTTTTCTCTATAACCTTTACAAAAGTGTGGAACATCATAGTTCTCAAATGTGATTGCATTACAAGAGTAGCACATCTAACAAATATGAATGACAGAAGTGGAGATGTTTAGCACACACATTGTAGATGCTTACATACTCCAGAGATGATTTATTTGAGTCAAAGAACATGTGCGGTGTTTTAATGAGAAATTCAGATATGGTATATAAAATATTATTATTTTCTTAAATTTCTAATAAGCCTTATTCAATACTGAAGCCACATTTTCACAACTGTTCATACAGATTGCATTACCAGACATGATTCTTGGCCAAAAACACTTCATTTAGGTCTCAAAATAAACTTGTTTCACCATAACACTGGTAACTCATTCAAAAAACCTGCATTTCATCATCTTGAGATATTCATACTAAAAGTTTTTATTTGTGATAGGTTTGTATAAGATATTGTTTAATTGCAGGGGGTTGTATGTGTATTGTTTGTGTTTGCATGTATTTATGCTTTTATGTGAGTGTTTGTGCACGTCTGCATTCATTTTTGTCATTATGCTTCTGTGTATGTTTCTGTGTATGTGTATGTTTGTATGTTTGTGTGTGTGCATGTTTGTGTTTGCATGTTTGCATTATGTTTGTGTGTGTTTGTGTGTATTTGCATTTGTGTGTGTGCACTTGTGTGTGTGCACTTATTTGTGTATGCATTTTGTTTGTTTGTGTGTGTGTGTGTGTGTGTGCGTTTGTTAGTGTCTATTTTATGTGTTTGCATTCTGTTTGTGTGTTTGTTTGCATTTGTATGTGTCTGCATTACGTGTGTGTGTGTGTGTGTGTGTGTGTGTGTGTGTGTGCCCCTGTCTGTGTTTGCCTGAGTGTTTGTTTGAGTGCATGTTTGTATTTGCATGTATGTTTGTGCACGTTTCCATTTTAGCTGTATGTCTGTGTTTGTGTACACGTTTGCGTTTGTAGTGTATTTTGTGTTGAGGTTTGGAATAATCTGTGTGAAGAAATAAATGGAACTAAACTGTAACTAAAAGTAAATAAATGGAACTAAAACATATTGACACGTCACAAATTCTGGATCCAAGAACCACCCTCTCTCATTTTATTGCACTGCGTGATACAAGATATAAGCATTTCGTGTGATGTTGTAAAATTTTAGATATTTAACTGTGCGTGTGTGCGATTCAATTGATATAGCCGTCTGTAAGTCTTACGGTTGGAAAATCAAAGTGTGAAACAAAAGCATTTGCTTGTATCCTGATATTTAACTACGTACATGAGTGTATTTGAAATAATAACAGGCCCAGTAAGTTCTAACAGGGAATAAATTAAATTAAATTAATTAAATTAATGAAGTGTATATAACTAAAATAAACAAAACATTTTCCTGTAACACTGATCTGGACAGATCATTCTGGTTTCATTACCCTAAAAGTAAAAAAAAAACTCTAATGTTAAAAATAGGGAGGACATTTTAATTTATTTAAGAAATGTAATCAATTTATTATAAACAACCCCTTTTAATTTTTAAAATGTTTTTTTTTTTTTTTTAATCAGCAATTGTGCCATTTATTAGCGTTATGGAAGTGTTAGGGATGGATGCGTTTGGAGAGAGGGCGTGGTTTACCACTGCAGATCTAGCTTCATTCAGATTTTTTTGTCAGTGGTGAATGAAGAGCTATTGTGGCCATTGTGTAAGATACTCGGTTCTTTTTCTTTTCTTGCAATGTTTCATTACATCTTAAATTTTAAGATTGAAACTTGTATCAGTAACCTTTTTGTAAAATTATATTGCTAGACTACGACATAATACATAGTACGAGATTTTAACGACTGCATCTGATACTTTTTTTGTTTGTTTGTTTTTCTTTTTCTAACTTGAATCAGTAACAAACCTTTTTTAAAACTGCAACAGAGATTTTGATAACTATCGTATGCCTTTGTTTAACACAGACGTGTTTGATACATTTTTGTTTTAAATATTTCACAGCTTTTTTCCTATAATTGTTTACCAATACGCAAATGTTTGTCTCGACACACATCCGTCTTGTTTTCCAGTTTTCTGGAAATATACAAATGTTGCAGTGTTTTTATTTGCATGTGAAAGCTTTAATAAAAACTACCCTTGATCTCATTTTATCAAACAATACAACGTTTCACATTTAAAAAACTCACGACCCTTCAAAACACCTTTACCTTCACCATCTTTACTAAAAGACCGCGGCTCGCACCAACCGCTTCCGCTGCTGGTCCTTCTATTTCCGGGTACGAGGCCACTGCGGTGCATGTTGGTGAAGAACGGGAGGGAGTGAGTGGTTCGTCGGGTAATTCCCCGCAACCCTCACGCCCTGTGTGTCTGCCGATCGAGCTTTCGGATGACTTTGACAATTCGTCTCAGTACGGGTTGGATTGGTTATTCAGGGCTCCTGCGGGAGAGGAAGAAGTGTCTGCAGCATCGGAGAGTGGGCAGCCATCTGAAGCGGATGCTCTGTCGAAGCACCCGCTGCGGGGGCGGGCTCTCAGTCAGTAGCGGATGCGGAAATGGCGGCCATGCTCAAAAGGGTGGCCAAGGCGATCGGGATTGAGTGGAATTCTCCACCCCATTCTGAGTGTTCGCGGCTGAACGATTGGTATCTGGGTAACGACCGCGGTTCTCGGCCGCGTTCTACCCCAGTTCCTTTCTTCCCGGAAGTGCATGAGGAACTGACTAAATTGTGAAAGTCTCCTTTTTCAGCCAGAACGCGACTTAGCAGTTCTTCCTCTCTCACCACCCTCGATGGAGGTCCAGCGAAGGGGTATACGGAGGTTCCCCCAGTGGAGCGCGTGATCGCGGCGCATCTCTGCCCGCAGACCGCCGCCACCTGGTGGGACCGCCCGAGACTCCCGTCCAGGGCATGTAAGACTTCTTCCGCTCTTGTGGGGAAGGCTTATACTGCTTCTGGACAAGCTGCGTCCGCCCTTCACGCTATGGCCGTCCTGCAGGTCTATCAGGCCAAGGTCCTAAGCGAGTTGCACAAGGGTGCTCCCAAACCAGAGCTTTTGCAGGATTTGCGCTCGGCGACTGACTACGCTCTCTGGGCTACGAAAGTCACAGCGCAGGCTCTGGGGAGGGCGATGTCCACTATGGTGGTCCAGGAGCGCCACCTTTGGCTGAATCTGGCGGAAATGAAGGACGCTGAGAAAGTTCGCTTTCTTGATGCCCCCATTTCTCAGGCTGGTCTTTTCGGTGACACTGTTGAGTAGGGATGCTCATTTCGGTTAATTTTAATGACCGACAACCGCTGCTCGTCAACCGAACATTAACCGTTAACTGATCAAATTAGAATAATAAATTAGTATAGAATAAAAATATATGATAATAGATAAAAATTACAAACAAATATTTTATTTTAACTCGCAAACAGCAGCATACACAGCAGCAGAGCAACAACAGAAATTCACATATCCTCAAATTATCACGCACCAGCAGAGAATATCAGAATAAAATTATATAAATAAAAAATAGGCTTAATATACATTAATGAAATAATTATCTAATTAAGATGACACAACTAAAACACATTAAATCTTTCTATGCGCTCTGAAGAATGGTACCAGTCTTGTTCTTCCCGCTAGACATAAAAACATATATAGCAGGCCTATCTCGGGTCTGAAAGACGCAACACAACACCATCTTGCCACAAAGCACCGGCAAAAATAATTAACAATGAATGTGTCGGGGGGAAACAGTAAGGAGATATTTGTATGATCTATCATTGCTGTAGAATAATATGCTGTAGGACTGGAGCGCTTTCTGTAACTGTTAGACCCGCGGCAAAAACACCATCACAAATATCTGCGGTCAATTTGCGGTTCGGGGCTTCTCATCCACTGGACATAATGTTTCTATTCATAGCGTGTTTCTGCAACGTAGAGCAATATAGCCAATCCATTGCGCACTTTCTAGGCTATAATCCATTCAGAATCCATTCACTCACGGATTCACTCTGATAGCCATTTATCCATTGCCGCTTGCCATTGTGTTGCGTATAGGCTGCATCAGTTAAGTGAAGGTGAAGCAGGTGCTTGCTCTGCGAAATATGTCTGTATAGCCTAAGCATGCTGCACGTGTCGACACTCGCCTGTGAGTAAACAAATTCTTATGTATGGCATTGTTCTTTCACCATGCAGCAAACGTAAGAAATACTTGTAGAAAAAACCTTTTAAACCGTTTAACTGATATCATTAATCGGTTAAAATTCTTACTGGCGGTTAACGGTTAACGGTCAATGTGAGCATCCCTACTGTTGAGGAATTTGCGCAGCAGTTCTTCACAGTAAAGAGAAGGAGACGGAGGCCATTAAACATCCTGCCTCGTCGGGCACCGGCTTCCAGTCCCGCTCCCCCAAAGCAGCAGCTGCTGCCTGCTCCACGCCGAGGCCGACCGCCTTCCAGACTGGCTCAGGGCCCGCCGCAGGCCGGTCCTGCACCTAAACCAGCCTTGCGGTTGAGTTCTCGCAAGAAGGTGGCGCCATCAGCTCATTCTCAGACCGCTAAGAACCCTCATCAGTCTTCGAAGCGTTCCTGAAACGAGCAGCCCGGAGGAGAGAGATCTGCTGACCTGTCTGGATCCACACTCGGCGAGGGGACGAGTGTGAGCTTCGGCTCCATCCTGGCTGTCTGCCTCACGGCGGACAGCCACCACATGGTCAATAAAAGAGCAATTTCCTTCTTCTCTGGGCGTAAAAACCAATGTGACTGCGTCCCTCCGGGGTACCCAGCCGGCACAGATGCACTGGCACTCAGCTGGCCCCAGGGCCTTCTCAAGTATGCGTTTCCACCAGTGAGCCTGATTGCACAGACCCTGTGCAAAGTCAGGGAGGACAGAGAGCAGATCCTGTTGGTGGCCCCCTACTGGCCCAACAGGGTTTGGTTCTCGGAGCTGGTGCTCCTCTCCCCTCCCTGGCGCATTCCCCTGAGGAAGGACCTCCTTTCACAGGGGAAGGGCACAATATGGCACCTGCGCCCAGATCTCTGGAACCTCCACGTATGGTCCCTGGACGCGACCAGGAGGACTTCAGAGATCTCCCACTGGCAGTGGTAAACACTCTGTTGCAGTCGAGAGCTCCCTCTACGAGGCAGCTGTACGACCTCAGATGGCGCAAATTCACAAATTGGTGTTCCTCCCAGGGGGAGAACCTACGGAGATGTGGCATCCGAGTGGTGCTTTCCTTCCTCCAAGCACGACTTTATACGATTCCTTAAAGGTGCCCATAGGCTGAACCCCGTCAGACCGCACCTTGTCCCCTCTTGGGATCTGTCTGTGGTCCTCCAGGGCCTACAGTCAGATCCCTTTGAGCCTCTTCAGTCAGTCGAACTCAGTGCTCTCTCCCAAAAGACGGCTCTCCTGACTGCGCTCATTTCTATCAAAAGAGTGGGAGACCTCCAAGCCCTCTCCGTCAATGACTCATGCCTCGAATTCGGGCCGGCTAACTCTCATGTTACCCTGAGACCTCGGCCCGGTTACATGCCCAAAGTGCCCACCACTCCCTTCAGGGACCAGGTGGTCACTTTGCAAGCTATCCTTCTCAGGAAGGCGACCCCAACCTCTCCTTGTTATGCCCAGTCAGTGCCCTGAGCATTTACTTGGAACGTACTGAAAGCTTCAGACGGTCGAGTCAGCTCTTTGTCTGTTTTGGAGGACAGCAGAAGAGGAAGGCTGTCTCCAAACAAAGAATTTCCCATTGGATTGTGAATGCGATTCGTTTGGCCTACCAGGCCAGGGGTGTGCCCTGCCCGCTGGGGGTGCACGCCCACTCCACCTAGGGCATCGCAGCGTCGGTAGCGCTAGCGAACGGGACCTCTTTAACAGACATTTGCAGAGCTGCAGGTTGGGCTACACCTAACACGTTTGCCAGGTTCTACAATCTGCGTGTAGAACCAGTCTCTTCAGGAGTCCTGAACGCAAGCCTGGCAACTCCTGAAGCTGACACAGTGTAGAAGCTTGCCGTAGCGTTGTTCCCTACGGGTGATGGCGCTTCCCCAGTTCAGTAAGCTTCCTGGCGTGAACCCTGAACGACACTTCCATCATGTTGCACCCGCAACGTAGCTATCAGAATCTAATATGAGGTTAGGTTGCCTCTTGTGAACTCTCATATTAGGTTGGTGCTCCACATGTAGTGGCTCCTAATGCGGCCCCATGTGTGTATTTCCACCTATATTCCCAGAGATGCGGTGTTTCCCTCAAAGAAAATTTTGTCTCTGATCCTGAGTTCAGCAGTCTCTCCTTATGCGGAGCCTGTCTTCCCTTTGTAGCGCTCCCCTAGTGCGAGCCCTCAGGTGTACTTTCCCACACAACGACCTCCCTCCGGGCAGGGTGTCCCCCTTGCCACAACCTCGGACTGCCACTGAGTGTAGCCGAGTGGCTATTCGGCTCCTCAGATCAGAACAATGAGTATTGCTCAGCCCCCTCCTCTTATACCCGGATGTCCGGGGCGGAGCTGGCTATGCAAATACTGCACACCAATTCTCATTGGCCTTTTCTCAAAGCTGTCAGAGGTGTTCGGGCTCCCTAGAGCGACCCCTAGTGTCGTCACTTCGACACAACGTCTCTGTTCCCTCCATCAGAGAACGAGGGTTACCATACGTAACCAAGACGTTTTTAACATTAGCCTATGGATCAGACTGTACTCTCCTACAGAGCTGTGTCAGGATGCACACATACAAATGTTTTAGAAAGACTCAAACTTGAAACCTTTTCAGAAGGATATAAAGTACATAAACGTGACGTGTGGCCAAGTATGGTAACCCATACTCGGAATTTGTGCTCTGCATTTAACCCATCCAAGTGCACACACACACTGTGAACATACACCCGGAGCAGTGGGCAGCCATATTGCTATCGCTGCGGCGCCCAGGGAGCAGTTTGGGGGTTCGGTGCCTTGCTCAAGGGTCTCACCTCAGTCGTGGTATTAAGGGTGGAGAGAGCGCTGATTAATCACTCACCCCACCGACAATCCCTGCCGGACCTGGGACTCAAACCTGCAACCTTTCAGTCACAAGTCCGACTCCCTAACCATTAGGCCACGGCTGCCCCCGTGGCCTAACGGGGGCCTAAACTATATGTTTGTGTGACCATGTCATAATTCATCTTTAATTTCAAGTTATATTTCCTTTGTTTCATTTATGTTTATTGTTGTTGTTGTTTAACCCCAAAATTATATTTAATTTTCTTGTCTAAGGTGCACATTAGTTCAAGAAAAGAGACACAAAGTTTAATTTTGGTGTTCTTTCTTTATTTAGAGTTTGTCAATTTCATTTATTTACATTTTCCCTCTGAGTTCATGACTGCAGCATGGTTTAGGGGTGGGGGTTTAGAGGAACTGCGGCCTTCCTGCTTCCCATTTTATGCCAGCCCAAGGAATTCTGGGTAGTGTAGGCATAGTCCACTGGGTAGTTTGGAAAGGGGGAGGACAATCTTTCTTGTGTTCATTTGAAATATATGTATTAATAGGTTGTATTGGTTTTCATCTTTTGTAATTATATTGATGTTTGTATTTATGTTAACTAATTTTGGATTTCATATTCTGTTAAGTTTGTTTAGATGTTTGTGTATATCCATCTTCGTGTTGTTTTCCCTGTGTTTGGGTTGGTTTTACCCTTGAGTGGAAAAGGGCTCACTTTGCCTCTTCATGTCAGTTGGTGGTTGAGGCCTCCGTGAGGAGGGTCAACCTTATTGTCAAAGCACTGTCAATAAAATTTAAAAATTGTGATTGCAAGCAAAAAGTGTCTCCCTGCCTTTACTCTGGCCATGTCCCCACAATATGGTGGCAGCGGTGGGATTTTCCAGAGGAGGAGCATTGCTGTGCTGAATATTCAGGTATAATGGCACCCAAGCGGGCACGTGGTGAGAAACCAGCCCAGATGGACCCAGGAGATGATGTGGAGGACCTGCAAGGGGCTGGTGGAAGTGCTGTTGAGCTGATGCCCTCTGAGAGTTCTTCACAGGATATTGCAGATCTCAAGGATATGTTCCAGAAGTTCCTGATGGATCAAAAAGTGAGACAAGTTCGTCAAGAGCAAGAAAATGCCTGGCAAGAAACAAGATGGAGGTCCTTGCAGCATCAGTTTCGATTACTGCAGGGAGAAGTGAGTCAGCATACCTCACGGGGAAATTTGCCGGCAGCAGGAAGTGAGGATCAAGGCACTTCCTCCAGAATGTCTGATGGAGGCCAACATCCATTTGCTGGGGGTCTGTTGAAGGAGCCGAAGATGCAGCAGCTCAGTGAGATGGATGACATTGAGCATTATCTGACTACCTTTGAGCGAATCGCTACAGTGTGTAAATGGCCTTCAGAGGATTGGGCCATTCGACTAGTTCCTCTTCTCACTGGTAAGGCCCGTGCCGCTTACGTGGCTATGGATGTGGAGGAAATGACTGACTATGGGCAAGTGAAAGAGGCCATACTGAAGAAATATTCCATCAACTCTGAGACCTATCGGCAGAGGTTTTGTACCATGGAGGTGTTGATGGAAGAAACTCCAAAAGAATGTATGTTCGGTTGAAAGATTCTACAAGTGGGTGAAACCTGCGGAAAAAACAGCCTATGAGGTTGCAGAAACTATCATTTTGGAGCAGTTTTTGAGAATGTTGTGTCCTGAACTGCAAACTTGGATTAAAGAACATGACCCCTCTTTGGCTGAGGAGGCTCACAGGTTTGCTGATGTCTTTGTGGCTGCAAGGCGTAGGACTGAGCCTTGGAGTTATGCTCAGTGGAAGATCATAAGGGACAAGTCATCTTCTCGCAAAACCTCCTCACTGCTAGAAGGTGGTAAGAGTATGGGTGGAGGACTGGGGAAACAAATAGAAACGTCAAGCGTAAATACAGGTGGGACCATTAAGTGTTATAGCTGTGGCCAAATAGGCCATAAGAAACCCATGTGTCTGAACCTAAATAAAAAGCTTACTAATGTCTGTTATGTTCCCCAAATGAGCATACCTGAATCTAGCATTACTCCAATGCCCTGTGAAGTTACAATTCCTGTAAAATTGAATGGTAAACACGTCATTGCTTTAGTAGATACAGGATGTACCCAAACTTTGGTAGAAGGTAGTCTCGTACCAGAATGTTCTATGGAATGTGATTGCCCTGTTATGGTAAAATGCATTCATGGTGAAGAACGGTCTTATTCGACCACACAAGTGTATTTAGGGGTGAATGAACAATCTTACCTTATGAAAGTAGGGCTAGCTTCAAAATTGCCATATCCTGTAATCATCGGTCATGACTGTCCTGTGTTAATGGATTTACTGTGTTCAGGTGGTACTTGTAACGTGGTGTTAACCCATGCAAGATCTGAACAGAGACAGGAGGTAAATGAGATAAATCCCTTGAAATGCCTTCCTTTTTATGATTCTGAGATTCCCACCCATTCTGTTAAACCTGTGAAACCTAAATCAGAGAGGAGAGTAGACAAGTTTCAGAGAACAGTGGTACAAGTTGCCAATGGGGAAGGTTTAGAAAAATTTAATTTGGAGTGGCAGATCCCAAATGACATGTCTGAACTGCAGAGAAATGATTCTGAAATTAGTTCCATCTTTTCTAGAATGGTTGAATGTGAAAAGCAAGGTAAAGAGATGTTCTTTAAAGGTTCCTCTTTTTGTTTGAAAGATGATATTTTGTATCGTAAGACCCAAAATGCACCACAAATGGTTCTCCCCCTGAAAGTGCGTCCAATGGTCATGAAAATGGGGCATTCTATCCCTTGGACGGGTCATTTGGGTCGCCGTAAAATGTACCATCGAATTAGCAAACATTTTTTTCTGGCCAGGTATGACTAAAGATATAGCTGAATTCTGTAAGAGGTGTCCAGAATGCCAAAGCACTGCACCTCGGGGTCCCCCAAAGGCTCCTTTGATGCCTTTGCCAGTAATAGAGGTGCATTTCCAACGGGTGGGGATGGACATTGTAGGCCCTGTAGAGAAAAGCAAGGCAGGTAACAAATATATGCTAGTTATTTGTGACTATGCAAGCCGATATCCTGAGGTTTTCCCTTTAAGAAACATTAAAGCAAAAACTGTAGCTTTTTGTTTGGTGCAGTTCTTTTCTAGAGTGGGTTTACCCCAAGAAATCTTGACTGACAGAGGAACTAATTTCACCTGCAAGTTATTAAAGCAGGTTTATCAGCTGTTAAAAATAAGAGGTTTGAAGACCACCGCATACCACCCAGAAACAGATGGTCTCGTTGAGAGATTCAATCAGACCCTTTACAAATGTTACGTGTTTGTGAGTGATACAGGGTCTGATTGGGATCAGTGGTTACCTTACATACTGTTTGCGTACAGAGAAGTACCACAGGTCTCCACAGGTTTTTCCCCCTTTCAGCTGATATATGGACATGATGTGCGAGGCCCTCTGTCCTTGTTGAAAGAGTCCTGGGAACAAAGTTCACACACAGTGAGTACAGACATTGCTATTGATTATGTGTTGCAATGGAGGGAGAAATTGGAGGAGATGACCAAGTTAGCAGCAGAACACTTACAAGAATTACAAAAAAGGCAGAAATGCTGGTATGATAGGAAGACAAGGCAGCGCTCCTTTGACATAGGGCAGCAGGTTTTAGTCATGCTTCCAACAGAAGAGAACAAGTTGCTGGGTAGGTGGCAGGGTCCATTCAAGATCACAAATAAGTTAGGTCCTACTACTTACCAAATTGCTACACCGGGTGAGTCACGTTCTCATAGAAATTTGCATATTAATCTCTTAAAGGAATGGTTCCCACAAAACGAGACTGCAAGTGTGAACTTGATTCGGGTGGTAAATGATGAAGTGGAGATAGAAGAACAGTATTTATCTGTCAGGATCCCTCCTTAGTTAATCTTGACCACTTATCAGGGGATCAGAAAAGACAAGTTGAAGAGTTATGTGATCCAGAGCTGTGTAAGAATACCCCTGGCTGTACCACTTTGATTCAGCATCGAATTGTGTTGAAACCTAATGCTCAAGTGAAACGGATGAGTTACCCCATTCCTGAAAGGATGGTGTCAGCATTCACTGAGGAGGTTAAGGTAATGCAAGAGATGGGCATTGTGGAACCTTCCCAAAGTGAATGGTGTAATCCAGTTGTCTTAGTTCCAAAAAAGGATGGGAGCTTACGTTTTTGTATTGATTTCCATTACCTAAATTCAGTATCTAAGTTCGACTCCTTTCCTATGCCCCGAATTGAGGAGCTAATTGAGAAGTTGAGGAAAGCCAAATTTATCAGCATGATAGATTTATGTAAGGGATACTGGCAGGTGCCATTGGCTCCTGAATCCCAAGAATTGACTGCTTTTCGTACCCCTACAAGTCTGATGCATTTCCGAGTTCTTCCTTTTGGGCTCCATGGAGCGCCCCCTACGTTTCAAAGGCTAAGGAATACTGTTTTGCAGGATTTAGGTGAGTTTACAGCCGCTTACCTTGATGATGTTGTAATATTCAGTGACAGCTGGAAGCTGCACCTTCAACATCTCGCAACGGTGTTTCAGCAAATCAAGGATGCTGGGTTGACTGTCACTCCTGTCAAGTGTTCTCTAGCCAAGAGGGAGACAGAGTATTTGGGCTATGTATTACGTAACGGCGTTATTAAACCCCAGGTTCAAAAGATACAGGCTATTCAGTCTTGTCCATTTCCAAGTACCAAAAACCAGATTAGGTCTTTTTTAGGACTAGCTGGGTGGTATAGGAGGTTTATACCTCATTTTGCCACTAGAGCTGCTCCACTAACAGATCTGACGCAGAAGTCAAGTTCAAACCAAATTCAGTGGACTGAACAGGCCAGGCTAGCCTTTCAGGATGTGAAGGATGCCTTGGTGACCAAGAATGTCCTGTACAGCCCAGACTTTGAGAAAAAGTTTGTGCTTCAGACAGATGCTTCTGAAGTAGGATGTTTGTGTATATCCATCTTCGTGTTGTTTTCCCTGTGTTTGGGTTGGTTTTACCCTTGAGTGGAAAAGGGCTCACTTTGCCTCTTCATGTCAGTTGGTGGTTGAGGCCTCCGTGAGGAGGGTCAACCTCATTGTTAAAGCACTGTCAATAAAATGTAAAAATTGTGATCGCAAGCAAAAAGTGTCTCCCCGCCTTTACTCTGGCCATGTCCCCACAGTTTGCTATGGTCTCTAATGCTTTGATTCTTTGTCTTAGCCATCAGCTTTCAGCCCATAGATAGCACGTCTTCAAACTAAAACAAAGAGCGGCCCATTAATTTGTCTTTAATTTGCCTTCATGAGTGGAAAATATACTGCAACACTGGGGTCTGCAAAGGACATGTAGAAACATGTTTAGATAGATTAGACATTGACTAGAACAACTGCTTGCCCATTTTAATCTATTGAGCACCCACTGATGGCTATAGGGTAAATGTTTGAAGGAGACGAAGATCTTCCCAATACAAAAGATCACAATCTCTCTCTCATCTTCATCTCTCTCATTCATTTCTCGTTCTTATTCAAAGGTGTGAAACAACCAGAGCACTTGAAGGTCCAACTCACCCGAGATCGTTGTAACACTTCATAACAATTGATAAAACAAAATGGCTGAACCACATCCTGATCACAAAATGGACGCTGCCATAAACATGGTGTCACAATTTTCGTGAAACAGGAACATTATTTTCGGAAGTGTCATTCGGTCACCTACAGGTTGTAAACTTCAAGAAACAGGAGGTCGGAAGTGTCATTCAGACATTAAATTCTTATTAGTAGACATATAATAAATAGCCTCAAGCACTTTTTTTTTTTTCCAATTTATGTTTTTTATAAAACTCTACTGTACGGTTGAGATGTCAGTCCATGGTAAATATTAATTTAACTTCAGAGAACTATTTCATGAGTAATTTTGCAATAATAAACATCCTATTAACTTTATTAGTATCTTGGATACATCTCTTAACACTCAGGGTCCACAAAGTTAAAAACATATTTTTAAGTGTCTGTATAAAATATATAGCCATATGGCAATATAAATGCTATACCGTGTCTTTTTACTGACATATCAACCGTTCGGTCACGCATGATTTGGATAATTATTATAAATAAACATTTCTGCATTTCTCATATATTTTGCTATATTTATGTTCATTACCCTCTACCCTATTCACAACAACTTTATGGTTTCATCCCTACTTTCTTGATTGCTTGTTTGGCTCTATTATTTGATGACTGACCAGCACCAATATCCCTTCTGTGTGACTGACTGAAGTTTGTAAACTGCTGCTGTCACTTGAAAACTGGATTTTTTATTTTATTTTATTTTTTTTTGTAGTTTATGTAAATGTAAATCAAATTGTATCATGTAAAATAAATTGAGATTCACTTGCGAGTGCAGGTAAACAATTTATTAGATACAATCAACACAGAAGTCAAGATGTTGTGGATACAAGATTCAAAATAGTGGCAGGAAAGTATCATAGTTGACAGCAGTATCAGAAAAAAAACCTTTTAAAAAGACTCATGAGAATGTGTGCATCACATGGTCTTAGCTGTGGTCTAAGTTCCTGTGTGGGCAGGAATCTTAGAGCCTGTGGAACTGTGTCGACATCAGTCGATGTTCTCCATGACAGAGTGGGTAGCTTATTTGCTTTGGATCTCTTTGCAGCAGGTTCTTTTGCAGTGTTATCCTCACATCTGAAATACAATCAATCAATCAATCCATCAATCAATAAATAAATAAATAAATAAAGCTTGCCGTTTACACAAATAAACTATATTATTAGCATTATTGTGATGTTCACTGATGCTACCAATTTATAGAAAAAGACGACAATTACCACATAGCACACATATTTTGCCATGCTGTAAATAAATTTAAGTAATCTATTGTAAATTAAATTACTATTAAGTCATTTAATTAGAGAGCTCTGCAATTGCATTCTTACTAGTAACAACTGAATTAGAAAGCTCTAAAATTAAATTCTTACTAGTAACAATTCCAATTATACACCAGGAGCCTGTGGCAGGGGATTCAGACCATCACGGACTACAAGCCCCCGCCGCGGACCTGTGACAGCACCACCCCAATGCTGAACGAGCTGAACGCTTTCTTTGCTCGCTTTGAGGCACACAACAGCACCACTGCACAGAAGACTCCACCTCCTCCCAATGACCAGAGGTTGACTCTGTCCACAGACAGCGTGAGAAGATCCCTCAGCAGGATCAATGCACGCAAAGCTCCTGGTCCTGACAACATCCCTGGACATGTTCTGAGAGACTGTGCAGCGGAACTCACTGATGTCTTCACAGACATCTTCAACATCTCCCTGAGTCAGGCTGTTGTTCCCACATGCTTCAAAGCTACCACAATCATCCCAGTCCCGAAGAAATCATCTCCATCCTGCTTCAACAACTATCGCCCAGTTGCACTTACTCCCATCCTCATGAAGTGCTTTGAGCGACTAGTCATGCAGCACATCAAGTCTGTCCTCCCCCCCTCCCTGGACCCCTACCAGTTTGCATATCGGTCAAACCGCTCGACCGATGACGCCGTCTCCACTGCCCTCCACTCAGCACTCACACATCTGGACAAAAAAGACTCTTATGTCAGAATGCTGTTCATAGACTTCAGTTCAGCATTCAACACAATCATCCCTCAACAGCTCACTCAAAAACTGTCTCAGCTGGGACTCAACACATCGCTGTGCAACTGGCTGTTGGACTTCCTGACCGGGAGACCTCAGGCAGTACGGGTCGGCAGCAACACATCCAGCACCATCATTCTGAACACTGGGGCCCCTCAAGGATGTGTGCTAAGCCCCCTTCTCTTCACTCTGCTGACCCATGACTGCACACCGACACACAACAGCAACCTCTTCATCAAGTTTGCGGATGACACGACTGTGGTTGGTCTCATTAGCAAACGTGATGAGACAAACTACAGGAGTGAAGTGAGCCGCCTGGCCAGATGGTGCGGCGACAACAATCTCTCTCTGAATGTAGAGAAGACGAAGGAGATTGTTGTTGACTTCAGGAGAGTGTACTCTCAGCATGCTCCTCTGTCCATCAACGGTGCGACCGTGGAAAGAGTGAGTAGCACTAAGTTCCTGGGTGTGCACATCACAGAAGACCTCTCCTGGACTGCCAACACCACAGCACTGACCATGAAAGCACAGCAGCGACTCTACTTTCTTCGCAAACTGAGAAGAGCCAGAGCCCCAGCCCCCATCATGTGCACCTTCTACAGAGGCACCATCGAGAGCATCCTGACCAGCTGCATCACTGTGTGGTATGGCACCTGCAACGCATCCTGCCGTATGACACTTCAGCGCATAGTGAGAGCAGCTGAGAAGATCGTTGGTGTCCCTCTCCCCTCCCTCCAGGACATCTACGACACCCGTCTCACCCGAAAAGCCCTCAGCATTGCTGGTGACCCCACCCACCCGTCACACAGCCTCTTCAGTCTGCTGCCATCAGGGAGGAGACTGCGCAGTCTTCAGGCCAGGACCAGCAAATTGAAAGACAGCTTCATCCATCAGGCTGTCAGGACGCTGAACTCCCTCCGTCTCTGCCCCCTCTCCCCTCTTTCTGCCCCATTTACCTGACCTCTGAGATCCCCCCCCCCCCCCCCCCACGGTTCACTACCTCATCCATCTACCTCATACACATCGACTCTCTGAGCATTGGTCTTACATACTCAGACTATTAAGCTCTTGCACTACACCAACATTGCACTGACTATTTGTCTGGTTTGCACTACTATCTGCCATTGCCACTTTATTTTCATAAGTCACTTTATATCTCATACATCTCTATCATAAATGCCACTTTATTTTTTAAATTGACTCTTTTACTGTAATATTTGTATTTATATATATTATTTATTTTGTACATAAGTGTATTTTACTTCTTATGTTATTGTTAATGTTACCAGTATGCATCTAGGGTTTGAGAGTAACGCAATTTCAATTCTCTGTATGTACGTGCTGTATATGAAAGAATTGACAATAAAGCAGACTTTGACTTGACTTATAACAATCTACTAGTAACAATTGTATTAGAGAGCTCTGTAATTGAATTATAGAGTTCTGCAATTGCATTCTTACTAGTAACAACTGAATTAGAGAGCTCTAAAATTTAATTTTTACTAGTAACAATTCCAATTACAGAGCTCTCCAATTCAGTTGTTACTAGTAAGAATGCAATTGCAGAGCTCTCTAATTCAGTTGTTACTAGTAAGAATTCCAGTTAGAAAGCTCTATAATTGCATTCTTACTAGTAACAATTCCAATTACAGAGCTCTATATTTGCATTCTTACTAGTAGAAAGCCGTATTCATTATATGCAAAAAAAAAAGTTTGAGTTTACACCCATGTCCTTACTAAGTCCCACCTGCCGAGGTCTGCTTTTCAAAATTAAAGCTCTGTTTGATATTAAATGTTTTTTTTATAAATTGTAACATTAGAGTACGACTCAGATATGCACTTTGTTATTGAATAATAGGTTTTATCTGTAATAGTAGTAGTAGTACCCTTACGAAAATTAACCATGTTTTTACCACAAATAAACCATTTTGCTACACTAACCAGTTTATGGTATTTATTTATTTATTATTTATTTATAATTTATTACAATTGACCTTATGCACGGAGCGTTTTTTAGAATTTCCGCATAATGATAAGCCAGCTCCTAAACTTCCGAGTAAGCTCATTTTATATGTGCTATAAATAGCCTCGTTCTTATCAGAAACTGAGAAAAATAATAATTGCAGCATCGTAAATAATGATAGGGGCATGAACATTCAGTTTCATATTATTTAATGACATATAATTTAAATGCGGATCCTGGTAATCCCATATAGAGTAACTAGACACATAGCTGTAGATTTAAATGCTGACAGCTAAACACTATCATAAGGTGTTTAGGCTTACGATACTGATGCTTCTCTTCAATGATATCTTAATAGTATTCTTGATAATTAATAACTTGCCTTTATAGTCACATTTTTAAAAGCCTCTAAAGCTTTTATTATTATTTTATTATTATTTAACTCTACAGCTGTGCAATAAAATTCACTTCAGATATTTACTTTTCATACAAAAACACGACATGGAAATAAGGTTTTAACGGAAAACAACGACTTTTTAAGATGGCATGAAATTTCCCTTATAACCAAAAGAGGGCAGCAGAGGATTAGTTATTGGCTGCCGCTGCCATTTAAACGCCCTAGTCTTGCTTTTCGATTCATTATAAAATTATTGTAATAACAAATTCTATAACTTTTACCGCACCACAAATTAAATAAGTATAATAATTAAATAATGCATTCAATATGAATCAATATGAACTTGAACTATTTTAGATTTAACTTATTAACTATCTTTTATCTACATTGTAAAAGCTATTTAATAGCCTATATTTAACCAAACCAAACTTGTTACTGCTGTAGTTTTGTTACTCTGAATTTAGTCTGAATTATTGAATGCACAGCTCTGTTTTTGACATGGGCATGTCAGATGTTTCGTTCGGTTATTACTGTCAATCACAGCAATGACTCGCGCATATTTAGCGGTTTTACTCATGTAATTTTTTAAACTCGTGTTTGTCATTCTTGAAATGTTATTAATAGACGTTTGGTCCTCTTAGACAATTTTTTAAAAAGATATTTGAAACGTTTTAAAAAAGGACAGGATAATACATAGGGCGATAGGACTTGAACGCAGCATACGTCCATGAATATGCATGAGGCAAGATTGTTATAATTAGATGGCTCTGAATATTGAGCTCTGCAATGCAATTCTTACTAGTAACAATTGCTATTGTAGAGCTCTGCAATTGCATTCTTACTAGTAACAATTTAATTAAAGAGCTCTCTATTTGTAATTGTTACTAGTAACAAATGAATTAGAGAGCTCTGCAATAGCATTCTTACCAGTTACAATTGCATTAAAGAGCTCTATTACGTTCTGACTAGTAAGAATTCAGATTAGAGAGCTCTCTAATTCAATTGTTACTAGTAAGAATGCAACTGCAGAGCTCTCTAATTCATTTACAGAGCTCTCTAATTCAGTTTTTACTAGTAAGAATGGCATTTCAGAGCTCTCTAATTCAATTAGTAACAATTACAATTAGAGAGCTCTTTAATTAAATTGTTACTAGTAAGAATGCAATTGCAGAGCTCTCCAATTCAATTACAGAGCTCTCTAATTAAATTGTTACTAGTAAGAATTCCAATTAGAGAGCTCTCAAATGTAATTGTTACTAGTAAGATTTGAATTAGAGAGATCTCTAATTCAATTACACAGCTCTGTAATTAAACATATCTTTAATGTGGGTTTTTACTAGTAAGAATGTAATTAGAGAGCTCTGTAATTGTATTTTTACTAGTAAGAATTGAATTAAAGAGCTCTGTAATTGTAATTGTTACTAGTAAGAACTGAATTAGAGAGCTCTGTAATTGTATTTTTACTAGTAACAATTTAATTAAAGAGCTCTCTAATTGTAATTGTTACTAGTAAGAACTGAATTAGAGAGCTCTCTAATTGTAATTGTTACTATCTGAGGAGGTCATAATAATATATACAGGTCCTTCTCAAAAAATTAGCATATTGTGATAAAGTTCATTATTTTCTGTAATGTACTGATGAACATTAGACTTTCATATATTTTAGATTCATTACACACAACTGAAGTAGTTCGAGCCTTTTTGTTGTTTTAATATTGATGATTTTGGCATACAGCTCATGAAAACCCAAAATTCCTATCTCAAAAAATTAGCATATCATGAAAAGGTTCTCTAAACGAGCTATTAACCTAATCATCTGAATCAACTAATTAACTCTAAACACCTGCAAAAGATTCCTGAGGCTTTTAAAAACTCCCAGCCTGGTTCATTACTCAAAACCGCAATCATTGGTAAGACTGCCGACCTGACTGCTGTCCAGAAGGCCATCATTGACACCCTCAAGCAAGAGGGTAAGACACAGAAAGAAATTTCTGAACGAATAGGCTGTTCCCAGAGTGCTGTATCAAGGCACCTCAGTGGGAAGTCTGTGGGAAGGAAAAAGTGTGGCAGAAAACGCTGCACAACGAGAGGGGGACCTGCGGAAGCAGTGGACTGAGTCTGGAGTAGAAACATCCAGAGCCACCGTGTACAGGCGTGTGCAGGAAATGGGCTACAGGTGCCGCATTCCCCAGGTCAAGCCACTTTTGAACCAGAAACAGCAGCAGAAGCGCCTGACCTGGGCTACAGAGAAGCAGCACTGGACTGTTGCTCAGTGGTCCAAAGTACTTTTTTCGGATGAAAGCAAATTTTGCATGTCATTCGGAAATCAAGGTGCCAGAGTCTGGAGGAAGACTGGGGAGAGGGAAATGCCAAAATGCCTGAAGTCCAGTGTCAAGTACCCACAGTCAGTGATGGTCTGGGGTGCCATGTCAGCTGCTGGTGTTGGTCCACTGTGTTTTATCAAGGGCAGGGTCAATGCAGCTAGCTATCAGGAGATTTTGGAGCACTTCATGCTTCCATCTGCTGAAAAGCTTTATGGAGATGAAGATTTCATTTTTCAGCACGACCTGGCACCTGTTCACAGTGCCAAAACCACTGGTAAATGGTTTACTGACCATGGTATTACTGTGCTCAATTGGCCTGCCAACTCTCCTGACCTGAACCCCATAGAGAATCTGTGGGATATTGTGAAGAGAAAGTTGAGAGACGCAAGACCCAACACTCTGGATGAGCTTAAGGCCGCTATCGAGGCATCCTGGGCCTCCATAACACCTCAGCAGTGCCACAGGCTGATTGCCTCCATGCCACGCCGCATTGAAGCAGTCATTTCTGCAAAAGGATTCCCGACCAAGTATTGAGTGCATAACTGAACATAATTATTTGAAGGTTGACTTTTTTTTTGTATTAAAAACACTTTTCTTTTATTGGTCGGATGAAATATGCTAATTTTTTGAGATAGGAATTTTGGGTTTTCATGAGCTGTATGCCAAAATCATCAATATTAAAACAATAAAAGGCTTGAACTACTTCAGTTGTGTGTAATGAATCTAAAATATATGAAAGTCTAATGTTTATCAGTACATTAAAGAAAATAATGAAATTTATCACAATATGCTAATTTTTTGAGAAGGACCTGTATTAACCCTCTGGGGTCGAAGCCCGTGCCGGCACGTTTTGCGGCAGATTTTTCTGATAACGCAGAAGAGAGCTTAAATTTCTCTGTCATTTTTGACCGTAAATATAAGAGCAATACTCCATTCAATTCTGTAAGGGGTCTACTTTTACAATAACAGAACGCTGTGCTTTTTAAAAATTAAGAAAACAGACAGGGTGCGCTGTGTGCAATTCTGGTCATTGTCAAGTTTAATCAGACACGTAAATGAAACAACTTGATTCTTAGCGAATATTTATCTTGCATACATATTAAATATATGTATAGAAAGCTTGAAATGTCTACTTTTAAACGAGCCAAATCATATTCAAAACAAATAATTCAAAACAAATTTTTTGTGTGTGTAATCCTTATGAAAGCCAGGAGTGGTACGGTTTCTCCTGTATTCCCTCATTACAACTAATGTGATCCCACTATGGCAAGCCGTTTTAGCTTTAAATAAACTAAGAGGTACTCGTCGTAATTGCATTTTTACTAGTAAGAATTTAATTATAGAGCTCTCAAATTCAGTTTTTACTAGTAACAATTACAATTAGAGAGCTCTGTATTTCAGTTTTTACTAGTAACAATTATGATTAGAGAGCTCTGTAATTTTACTCTTACTTGTAAGAATTCCAATTAGAGAGCTCTCTAATTCAATTCATACTAGTAACAATTACATTTACAGAGATCTACAATTACATTTTACTAGTAATATGTCTCCATTGACTTCCATTCATTTATAATTACAGAGCTCTACAATTGATTTTTTACTAGTAAGAAATACAGTTATAGAGCTCTCTAATTTATTTCTAACTAGTAACAATTACAGTTAGAGAGCTCTTTAATTCAGCTACTTTTAGCACTGTTTTAGCTACTTTCAACTAAAAGCAGTTAGCAACACTGATCAGTTTTTCTCCTTCATATTTTGATAGTTTAAGTGAAATGTGAGGTCATTAAAAAAAAACCTCCACACATCACTTTTGGCCACTGTTGTGTTTGGTAGGGTTAGCATCACAATATTTAAGACCCTGCTTACTGCGTCGTCACCGGTGCATTGCCTCATTTTTCCAGCTTTGCCAACTAAATGTTCTGGAGTCCCATTCGCGAAGATCATCTGACTCTGCACCATCTGTCTGTGATACAGAGGACACGGAACCAGCAAGATCACAAAGCAGGTAGTAACGTTAGCGTATTATTTGACGGCTATACTGACACATCAGTATGTACATATGGTTGTCTGTTATTGTTAAAAGGTTTGTGTTTTTAGTGTTTATTTTGCTTTTATTTTGACAGTCACATCACTGGTCTCAGACACATTGCTCACTTCAAACACTGGTGATGAGACACAGGAGACATCTGATAATAATGTACCTGATACAACACCCTCAGAACAGGGCAGGAAGAGGAAGAGAAAGACAGACGTGAGTGACATGATGTCAGTCTTTACAGACATGCAAAAACAGCATCATGAAAAATTCATGAAAGGCGTTACCAGCAAGAGAAAGAAATGCTTGACAACAAGATGAAGGCTTAAGTGGAGATGGAGGAGCGTCGGCAACAGCTACAGAGGGAGGAACGCCACAAAACAAACATGTTTTTTCTGCAAACTATGAACATACTGTTTGATGCCATGACAGCCTCACATTCATATCACCCTCCTCTGCACTATTCCTATCATGCATGTGCAGAGACACCACCTGCCTACCTTGAGCATGATGATTCACAGGTTTACAAGCTTTAAAAGGCTTGTAAACCTTGGCAAATAAAGTTTGTTTGTGTATGGCCAGTGTTTTTTTTCTCACTATTGTTACTGTATTTGCAATGCTGCTTTTGTGCTTTATTATAGGGTTTTTTTTTTTTTTTTTTACACCTGCTGTTTTTTTTTTCAGTGTAAATAGTTGTGAAGACCATATTAAGACCATATTTGTAGTAGGCCTGTTTGACCAAAAGTTGTAAACCTTGTTCTGATTCTTTCTTTTGTTCAAAAAAGAATTGACTGATTACACATTCTTCAGAGTATGGGTGACTATGTCAATAAAATCAAATAAAATCTTTTTTGACAAAACTGTCCATTTACCACAAACTTGTTTAATCAAAATGACTTTACATATAGCAATTTGTGTGTTTTATTTTATTTAAGTTTTACTTGTGAAGTACTGAATGATTCCCGTTGGAAGTGCTTCGGAGTTAGCAGTGAATACAACATTTTTAAGCATTATATTATGGTTTGTCTGTTATAAATAAAGTCTTCTCTGTTGTTGTAATGAACAATAAGAATTTATTACAAAAAGTAATAGGCCATGTTATTCTAAAGAAATTAAATACAATAATCAGTATGACCTTAACATGACAAAAAAGATTCATGTTATTCTAAAGAAATCTGATCTAATGACCAGTATTAGCTTAAAGTGTACTACAAGAAATTCAATACAACGAAAAACATGCATTTATTGGCAGCACCACATAACAAATATAGGCCTTGTTAATAAACAAAAATGACATGCAATGAACAATATGGTCTTAACACCACTAAAATAAATAAACAGGTCATAGCAACCAAAAGAAACAAAAAATACAAGGAACTTTATGAATGAAGTGGCAGCATTAAAGGAAAAGCATAGTTTTCCGTTTCGATTGAAGTAGTCTGCAGGGCAGACGGGTGGAGCTAAAATCCCAATATGAGTACCATCAGTAGCTCCTCCACATTGCGGGAAACACCACCTGTCTCGGAAACCCTGAATTATGATCTTAAATCCTGTTCAGAGGGAGTTCTAATGTAGAGGGAAAGCAAATTGTTAACAATTACCGAGACATGATTAGCAATAGTCACAGCTGTTGACTGACCAATCCCAAATAAATGGGAGATTGTTCGGAACATTTGTGGCCAGTCTCCAAATGCATATTGCTACATGTTGGTCCACAGGCACTGGTTTCCTGAAGGTGTGGACACAGGATGTTGCATAACTGCAAGATTATGGCCTTTCTCATTCTTAAATTGGCCTTCCACTCAAAATCTGTCCTGCTGGTGACAACATGTAGCCACCACACACCAGATCTCTACAGAATCCAGATGTCCTGAACAAGAAAGGAGCAATATGGTAAATTGTATATTAAACGAAGTGAAGACAATAAAATATACAGCATACTTTTACTATAATGCATAATATTTATGTGTGACAGTCGTTGTAATGGGACACATCAGTATTATGCATCACAATACAGTGGCCTTATAACAGCAAAGTAGCCAATATTATCCAGTACAGGCTAGTACATGATAGGTGCCGCTACTCCTTTTCTGTTATCATAACAACAACAAAGATATTCTATTTCTAATTGCGTACAACACTCTTCAATTCATTCAAGATCAATCTTATTCTCACCTTGTCGATTTATGGTAGTTGGTTATTAGAGCTGCAAACTCCTTGCTGGACTTCAGTTGTCACTCCGCAAACTTCTTGAAAACGTCAGAGCAAAAAAAAAAAAAAAAAAAAAAGCAATAGATCAGTTCAGCAATATACTGTGAGAGGGGCGGCGTGTGTCACCACACACTGTCCTCAACAATTTCACATTGTGTACCAATTCAATAAATTGCACAATAAAAGAAAATATAGAAAATTAAAACCTAAAATTAAAAATGTATCCAAATCAAATGTAAAAACCAACAATATTCCAACAAAAAGTTATTATATTCAAAACTACAATGTTGCGAATCACACTTAGTGGTTAAATTCAACTTCAATGAACAGTTCAAAATTTTCTTACATGAGTTAGTTCAGATGCAATGTAATTTTGTGAGCTTTTCAGCTGCAAGTTGTAGCAAATTAGCTCAAGGGGAAATATTAATAATTAATCATAGCTCATTATAATTAAGTATAATATTTGGATAATTCAATAGAATTAGCTTGATAAAGCTGAATTTACATTTCAATGAACTGACCCATTCGTCCAGCGTTTCTTTGCCACAGAAAATAACTTTTTTATATACTGATGTATTAGGGCATGTAGCTTGAATCGGATATTGTAAAGTGACATTAATTTGCAAGGCAGAATCAGAAACTTATGTAATTTGTGCACAAGAACTTTATTAACTAAGGACTAACACGTAACTAGTCTAAACAAACACACACACACACACACACACACACACACACACACACACACACACACACATCAGGCATACATGGTAAGGCTAAGGGATGGTAAGTCTAGGTGGATGGATAGAACCGGAAAGAGGCAGAGGAGTGAGAGTTAACCATCTCTAGAAACCATCAGTTTCTAGTTCAAAGCACAGTATATGATGGCTTACATCAGACCTCTGTCTGGTAAAATAAACTATACTTGCATTTGATCTGGCTGTGGAATGGGTTTCTCATGAAACTGCTGAAAAAGGTCTGGATGGTTCCATTTGATGGCCGAAGTTGCAATTTCTTAAAACTCCGAGACTGTTCTTGACTTTGTTGCGCTCAAGAGAGTCCTCTCTCCTGAGTGTGGGCACTGTAAGTGTGGGCACAGTGGATCTGCAGGCCGCAATCCAGAGATGGAGATGCAGAGGAAGGAATGTCTGGTCGTGGACAGTTCCATGATGATGAGCTCCAGGGTTAAGTGAAAACAAAACTCCAGTGTTATAAGTTTGACTCTTTGTGTTCAAGAGTCATTTCTATGGCTAGGAAGGCCACATGCAGCTCTATGTTAGCGCATGCCGGGCCTAGGACACCCCTGTGCCTGCTCAGGCTCGTGGGGACCCTCCACATGGGTGGCAATCTGAAGATTTTGCAGAAGAGAGGGTGGAACTGTGCATGAGCCCTTTAAAGTCTGGAGAGAGTCACACCTTTCCAAATGGGTTCGACCAATGAGAAGGCTGACTTCCTCAGCGGGAGGTCAGAAGACTGGGTCCTGGTTTACGATCCCTTTGTTTCTGAGGCATGGCATTTTGCATATGTAAATCAATAGGAGTTCAGGCCAAAAATACTAAGGATTCTTTGAACACTAATATGTTGTGCAGGTATCAACATCTAATACACACCATCTTTTAGATAATCAGAATACAATTTCAACAACACCAAACACGATTATACTACATAGAAATCTACCATAAAACATGCATAAAAGAAGCAAGTAAAAGTTGCAGTCTGCCTGCATACTTCGCCATCGTAAACTGAGGTTATCAGTGGTTGCTATGGCGACTAGGCGTTATTTGCTCTGGGGGGGTTGAAGACCAGAACTCCACATTTCGCTGGCTCGCTGGTTTTAGAGATTATTATTTTTTCATGAGTTATTTACAAGTTTCTGACCACTTATAAAATGTGTACAATGTGCTGCCCATTGTGTTGGATTGTCAATGCAACCCTCTTCTCCCACTCTTCACACACTGATAGCAACACCGCAGGAGAAATTCCAGCACAGGCTTCCAGTATCCGTAGTTTCAGGTGCTGCACATCTCGTATCTTCACACCATAGACAATTGCCTTCAGATGACCCCAAAGATAAAAGTCTAAGGGGGTCAGATCAGGAGACCTTGGGGGCCATTCAACTGGCCCACGACGACCAATCCACTTTTCAGGAAACTGTTCATCTAGGAATGCTCGGACCTGACACCCATAATGTGGTGGTGCACCATCTTGCTGGAAAAACTCAGGGAACGTGCCAGCTTCAGTGCATAAAGAGGGAAACGCATCATCATGTAGCAATTTCAAATATCCAGTGGCCTTGAGGTTTCTATTGATGAAGAATGGCCCCACTATCTTTGTACCCCATATACCACACCATACCATCACTTTTTTTGTTCCAACAGTCTTGGAGGGATCTATCCAATGTGGGTTAGTGTCAGACCAAAAGCGGTGGTTTTGTTTGTTAACTTCACCATTCACATAAAAGTTTGCCTCATCACTGAACAAAATCTTCTGCGTGAACTGAGGGTCCTGTTCCAATTTTTGTTTTGCCCATTCTGCGCGCCGATCTGGGTCATCCTCGTTGAGATGCTGCAGTAGCTGGAGTTTGTAAGGGTGCCATTTGAGAGTAGCTAATATCCGCCGAAGGGATGTTCGACTAATGCCACTCTCCAGTGACATGCGGCGAGTGCTACGCTGTGGGCTCTTGCTGAATGAAGCTAGGACAGCCACTGATGTTTCTTCATTAGTGACAGTTTTCATGTGTCCACATTTTGGCAAATCCAACATTGAACCAGTTTCACGAAACTTAGCAAGCAGTTTGCTAACTGTAGCATGGGAGATGGGTGGTCTCGTAGGGTGTCTTGCATTGAAATCTGCTGCAATGACCCGGTTACTGCGTTCACCAGATATCAACACAATTTCGATCCGCTCCTCACGTGTTAACCTCTTCGACGTCAATGGTTGTGAACAAAGAGAAACTTGTAAATAACTCATGAAAGAATAAAGTTACGTTAAAACCAAGCACACCATTGTTGTTCTTGTGAAATTCCCAATAAGTTTGATGTGTCACATGACCCTCTTCCTATTGAAAAAACAAAAGTTGGATCCAAGATGGCCGACTTCAAAATGGCCACCATGGTCACCACCCATCTTGAAAAGTTTGCCCCCTCACATATACTAATGTGCCACAAACAGGACGTTAATATCACCAACCATTCCCATTTTATTAAGGTGTATCCATATAAATGGCCCACCCTGTAGATCAGGGGTTCTCAAAGTCTACATTCAAAGCTCCAAATCAGAAGTTTCATGAATGTCAAAGGTCCGGAACTATTGGTTATTACGAAACTTGTTAATAAACATGCATAACAAATCAATACTCAGTTTTAGAAAAAATAAAGTGCCTTTTGCATTCAAAACACATTGATAACAACTGCAAAAGTAGCAAAACAATTAATTTAAGTGATTTTCAGGTGCATTTTGTTTTTACCTTTATAATGGCATTTTTTATTAAAAGTATGTAATCTTTTATGTTAAAATTAAAAACTTTAATCTTTATATGTCTACAACAGCAGAATCAGAACAAGTAGAATAAGCATCAAATTAAATCAGTATTAACTATTTGTACTACAGAGGTGGCACAGACAACACAAAAGTGTAGGTGTTGTACAAAAGTGCTTGTAGGAGTATTTTCATATGTTTAATGAGGCTCAGAAGTGGCATGAGGGCAATCAAATTAATAAATTCATGTTGAGATTAATGTTTTTTTTTTTTTTAAAGATTTATTTTTGGCTTTTTATTATTATAGGACAGATCAGGAAGGACAGGAAGCGAAGTGGAGAGAGAGAAGGGGGTAGGGTCGGGAAAGGTCCTCGAGCCGGGAATCGAACTCGGGACGCCCGTTGCGCAACGGCGCTGTATGTCGGCGCACTGCCCACAAGGCTATCGACGAGATTAATGTTTTAAATATACCGTTTTGAATACAGAAATATTAAATGATTTAAATAACTGAAAATATACTTTAAAAATGAAACAACTGCCGGTAGGTGGCGGTAAATCGCTGATTTAATTACTGAATCATATTCATTTGATTCCTTCGAACAGCTGATTCATACAGAAATGACGCAAGTGACTGTCTTAATGAATGGAAATCATCTCTGGATAGTTTTTGACGACGAAATAGAGCCAAATCGGCCAATATAGTCAATGTAGACAAAAGATGTGGTTGCTAGACGGCGACACTGGCCTAAATGTTCATTAGTCAAGCTGCTGCGGAGTTATTGACAACATTTATGGCTGAGAATGCAGACTCGCACCGATCGGGAAAATGAACGCGTACCTCTCTGTCCAATCATCTTTGAAAACTCTATTTTCTTCGTCAGCTTTTCTTTTCCTGATAACGAACATCCTCACACCAAACGCTCACTGCGGTCAAAGTCATCCGATTACCCCGCCCGATGATTACGTCATACGCTCACGGGATGCCATGACAACGTCACGCAGGAAAACTTTTAATATCTCGTCTTCGCTTTCATTTTGGAACATTTCCAAAAATACATAAAAACTAAACAAATGATTTACAAGTTTAACATGCATTTATCAAATTAGGAAATCCACGCGTTTAATCCCTTGAGGCGGATCCAGATTAATTTCCCTCCGGGTCCGGAGAAGGACTGGTGTAGATCTTCACAGGTTCAAAATCTATTTGTCCAAAACAGTTGAAACACTCCTACCGGTTCACTGGAAAATCAGTTCAACAAACAGATAGAATCCGTGGATGGCTCGCTATTTTGGTACACTTAACAGCGTGTAGTGCAAAGATGATGCATCTCAGAGGATCGTCTCCAGTAACGTAACGTTACAGGTCAGGAAAACGTTGACAGCAATCATAAACGCACACAAGAAACCCAGCCTTGCAAAACGCAAAGAAAAACAAGGATTAATTCTCAAATCGAATAACATTGTCAGCAATCACATGCATATGCTTCAAATAACGTATTAAACCAACATTTTAACGGATATTAAACACATTAACGCACGTGCTATGCATGAGGGATAACTAAGCACAATTTAATCGATTACGAATATGTTAATACTTTAAATAGCACTCACCAAAAAGTTATTATACTGTTTGGAAATAATCCATTCACGATGCTCTGTGAATCTGGAACACGATCGTTTCCTCACAATTCTCCGTCTTGTCTTCTCAATCCAGCTCCAACTCGATGAGCACTATAATTCAACTTTTGTACTATTCATTCACATTTCTCTATGAGCTGACGATCTGAATACGGAGGGTTTCTGAAAACCACGCAAGACAGTTACCTCGTCTAATCTCGTCCTTCTCTCTCTGCTCTGCTGAAAGCAGCAGCAGCGCCGGCGCGACATGTGGGCGGGGCTTATGAATACCCCTAACCACTGAGTTCTCCTGAACAGCAGTAAAAAAAAAGTCAATAATTTTCTTTTAAAACCTATTCACAAAGCTGCTAAATTTTAGGAGTCCAAAATTTAGGATTGACACATTATTTTTAAGATTTTCTCCTAAATCTGCAAGGCATGACCTACTTTTAGCCTTAAGATGTTTTGTGAATACAGACCATGATCTTTACTTAATATCCTAATGATTTTTGGTATAAAAGAAACATTTTTTGACCCATACAATGCATTTTTGGCTATTACTACAAATATATTTGTGCTACTTAACAGGTTTTGTGGTCCAGTGTCACAGAATAAAAAATTTATCTGAAAGCAGGTGCTAGAGATTTACTACTGATTACACAAACTGGCTTTACTTAATGCGCAAGACAATCGCCTTCATTAATTGTGCAGCCCTAGTTAGAAGATTGCTAGGGGTTCAATTGAGATCGCAAATAACAATGGAGAAAGTGGACACCCCTGTATTTTAGTATTTTAAAATCAACATTCAAAAGAGATATTGGTCTATAAGATTCACAAAGAGAATGATCCTTGTTATCTTTTTGAAGAAGGGAGATTGAGGCTTGCGGGAGTGTCTGAGGAAAGGGATCCATTAGCAAAAGACTCATTCTAGACTTCTACGGGAAGTGGCCCAAGTAAAGCTGAGAACTTCTTGTAGAATTCCACAGAGAAACCATCCATTCCTGGAGCTTTATTACACTGCATTGCTGTAATTGCATCCATTACTTGTTTTTATTATAGATTTACCAAGGTCAGAACTAATGTCATCATTTATCATAGGTAAATTCACTTTGGTAAAAAAGGAATCTAAGATTGGAACTAAAACTGAACAAATCTATTGTTAATATCACGTGAAGAGTACAACAAAGAGCCTGAAGGGTCCCTAATGTGAGTGATCATTCTCGAATTGTTAGACTGTTGAGTCTGAATGGCCAATAGTTTACTGGCTTTGTCTCCAAATTCATTGTCAGGCTTTTAATAACCTTTTCTCTTTGCATGAGGTTGATAGCAAATTATATTAAGTCTGAAATCATAATTTCCCTTTCGAGGGAACATCAAACTGCGTCCTCTAGAGGAATCACTATGGGGGAACATCTCCTTCGTGACCCGTGTCTGAAGCATACAATCAAGTTTTTTGGACCTTCTTGTCAGCGGGACCCCTGGCTGGTTTGGTCTGGACATCTTACCATCCTGCAACCTTCGCTAGGCACTACAGGGTTAGTCTCCTGATTGCTGTGTCCCTGTTACACCCCTCAACCCTATGACCTTGGCCCTTCTGTTCATGTAACCTCCAGTTGTCTTCACATATCTCTGCGTTGAAACTTCTGTTGCTGAGGCACAGAACAACTTTGCCCGCTATTTCCACTCAGTGAATCAGTCTCTCTGAGGAGAGCTAGGCACCTACCCTATGGCTACTGAACGCCCCCACTGGGACCCCACCGAACTGTCGGCCGCTCGCTGCCACCCTATGGGCTTCCTGCCACTACATGGTCATGTACAGAGGTTGCCTTGTCCTCCGGGGTATTTAGGCCCTAACCTCAGTTGATTTGCTATCAGTAGCCCAGGTCACAGACCTTCTTTAGCCCTTTTCATGTCTCAGGACATTAGATGAGCTTGGTAGTGCTCCGCCCCCTGGCAGTGCTCCCCTCGTTGAGGCAGGGTTTTGTACCATGCCGCACTAGGGCTGTTTGGGTAGGTACTCCCATTCATGAAGGGCTAGGTACCTACACTATGGCTGCTGAACTTTGCTTCAGGACCTCATCAGATTTTTGTCCGCTTGCTGCCGCCCGATGAGATTCCTGCCATCACATTGGCATAAACAGAGGTCGCCTTACCCTTCTGAGTACCAAGGGCTCTGACCTCAGGCGCTCTTGCTTCAGCAGCCCAGGTCGCCCTAGTAATGTCTCCTCGGAGATCTGGCCAGGGGCTCGCCTCAGTTCCAGAACTGTAGGCGCTGACGCACTTCTCATGGGTTTCTCAAATCGATGCTCATCTCAGGACGTGGTACTTAGTGCTCACCTTATTTTAGCCTGTAAACTCTCCATTCACCAAAAGCAGAGGGTTCAGCCTCCAAGGTTTAAAAAAATAAATCAAGAATCAAGAAATTAAGTACAGAAGAGGAGGGAACATGATCTGACACATTCTGACATTCAGAACAGAGTTCTCAAGAGTGGGAATGGTAAAAAAAAAAAAAAAAAAATTATATATATATATATATATATATATATATATATATGGTCATGAAAATTTGGGGCATATATGTTAATAAGAACTACTTACAAAAAGGCAACCCATGATGACCACAAAACAGCCAAAGGGGTCACTAATAAACCTTTCACTAGTGAATGGAATATCCTTCCTAATAAAAATAGCCGTACCCCTGTCCTTGGCATTGAAACTTGAGTAATACACCTGTCCTCCCCAACCCTGCCTTAACTTAACTACATCTAAATGAATTATGTGGGTTTCTTGCAAGAAAGGAATACCTGCATTTAACTGGTGCAAATGAGAGAGAGAGAGAGAAAAAACAAAAAAACAAAAACGCATTTCTCTTGATAACATTGTTCATACCTTTTACGTTCCAAGTCATAAAACTTAGATCAGATTTATTAAGCTTGGACATATTATCATAAAACAAAAAGCTTGTATATGTACAAAGTAAAGTGTGCCGGTGCACTTTTTCTCACCTGGGTAGTCACATATCTATTCCAAAAGCAGCTCATCCATATATTGTTTATAAATATGTGGTTTACAGATCAAGCCTGTCTGAATGGTGCAAATGTGTTTTGTGTTACATAAATTAATACAATTATGAAGAACAATAGATTGTAGATACTTTTTATTTGTGTTTATTATAAGCCTTCAGTATGCTAGGCTTATTTTTTTCTGAAAAAATAAGCAACTTTGAACCAACTCAGAACCAACTGTGTCAAAAGTAGTGGGACACATTTCACCTGTCTCACCTACAAATTACACCTATGCATATAGATACATACATACATACATACATACATACATACATACACATGCTTGTCATAGTAAACAAATATTTTATGCAGACAATACTTCATTTCTGGCAACTTACAGCACCACTTTTCAAATTTTATAACTAAGGAAAGAGTCGATACAATGACTGAAAACTTTCCAAGTATACATTTATTAAAAGCTGCAGAGTATAAATCACAACACTTTTTACATAATCTGTACACAGACATGTCAAATGGCAATTAGTGTTGAATTTGTAATTTATTTAAAAATAAGCCATTGCCTCCTAATGGAATGTAGTGCTGGATGCTAGTTTTAGAAATCAGATCCCCAGAACATATATGGTACTGTAATTAACAAGACTTCTCATTTATTTTTTTCAAAAGGAATTTGTTTTTATTTTTTATTTTTTTAATCAGGTGCTTTTACAGCAAGTTTTTGTTATTTAGATGACAATGATATAAATGTTATCTAAAAACCATACAAAAGAAGACAAAAAAGTACATCCACATAACATTAAACAAAAAAGTCTGTTGTATTTTCTCATTTTAATAAACCATTGATGCCCTAAAAAGCCCTTTCAGGTGGATACTGTACTACACAGAAGAGGTTCAATTGTTGACAATGGAAATGAAGTAAGGGTATTTTGAAGCTGTGATTCTTTCAGGAATTGTCATGGTCAGAAGAGAACAGAGCAATCAGACCTGCAGTATCAGTGTTTTCCAGCATATCTTCTGTAGGCTTTGGCTTCTTAAACAGAGATGGAAGGTTTCGGATGTGCACTTCTTTCTTAAACTGCTGTCCAAGGGGTTTCTATCAGCACACACACACACACACACACACACACACAGACCATTTGATTAAATATTTTCAATCAACTGAACATTTTAATCAAATTAAATTGTATACAGTTAAAGACGTTACTTCATTATAGCAAACCAATGTGTGTACACATTTCACAGCTACAAACGACAATCATGAGGGTGCAAGCACAAACGTTCCATGTAGATGATATACTTGAAATGTATCCTTTCTAATATTACGTGGTTTTTATAGTGTTTGAATTTGCATTGATAGTTTGTGTTTGATGAAACGGGATGCAGTAATAGAACACCGGTGTCAAAAACAACAACTGACTTCCAAAAGAAATGACTTAAAAGTTTGACTAAAAGAAAACTTAAAAAAAAAAAAATAAAAAATTACGATTTTTTGCTGTCATGAGATAAGCCTGATAAGACGTGGTGTATGTGGACTCATGTTTAACATATAAATGTAGATCAATTGCATGCTATAAGAAATTTCTTGGCAGCCTTCTGAATAAGTTTTGTTTTGGAAATACATTTGTACCCTTCTAGCGCGCCATGCACCATTATAAACTAGCAAGCCATAGTTGCCTTTGGCTTGGACACTTTGGCACTAAAGATAAAACTATTATGTCATGACTTTCAATCAATTTCTTGCAAGTTTGGTTTTTGACCACTGAAACTGGGCAAGTTCAAAAATTTGGACAATGGACATACAGTGACAGTCACATACAGTGTCATTTATGAGAGTACTGTAATTTGTATGCAGCCTACTGTACTTTACATCTGTGTACAGAATTCTGCCAATATCATTGTTGTCTCAGTCTCTTAAACTGATTAAAAGCATTTTAATTGCAAGCAAAACATTTTAAAAATGTAAACAAAATTCATTTGCATTCCATGCATTTAATTAGACTAGGCTACACTACACTGCAAAAAAATTATTGACTTTTAATAACATGAAGTGCATTAAACATTATATTACATTAGGGTTTCCCAAACTAAAGTTTGTAAAGAACTGCAGGGGGGTTGTAAGTTTAATGAAAAGCTAACAATTAATTAAATCATAAAAAATTAAATAAATCATTTAAAAAAAAAGTCCCTTTCAACAAAAATCTCTTCACTTGGTGGCCATATTTGCAATGCTTCCAGGCAGCTCATACAAGACCAAGTTTTAATGAATAGGGAATTCCCAAAATGTAAAAAAACTGCTCCCTAAACTCGCAATTAAGTTACATCTTAAATCAGCAGCAAAAATCTGAAATTAATTGCCCCATGAATGTTGTTTATTATGTTCAAATAGCGTTTAAAAAGCTTATTTTTTAGAATAGACCACCCAATGCACATTTGCACACTGACATGGTCTAGCCTCAGGTTTCTATGGGAACCAGAGCTTCTAACGGCCGCTGCAGTGATGCAATGACTTTACCAATCAGCAATTGGCTCTTATTTAGAAGGTAGAACTATTCCATCCATATTACACGTTGCCGTTTCTCCCATTCATAAGTATAGGAGTACACTTTATAATAACAATTAAAATAAAACACTTACTAAAAAAAACACATTTTTATTTACCTGCATGCCATGTGACCATTAATCAACAACAAAGAAACCATTAACATGCAAATGTGATAATTATTGAAATATTTATTTTAAAATCTCAGCAGACTGAACTGGACTAGTATTAACCAATCAGGTGAGACAAAATGACAAGGAAGGACGATAAAGGGAGAAGGACGCGGAAGTGAACAGAGGTTGGTGGGTAAAAGAGTTCCGAGTTAACAAGTCAAACATCAAGGTCAAGTCGATTGTCACAGATCATGTTTCTCTTGCACGCAACAATCCTTTACTGCAAAGAACACACACACAAACGCACTTTCACATTCACACACCCACAACGAGCATTCAAGCCGCGCTCAGGGTGAGCTGTGCTGTCTTTATTATTAGGGTCTGAGCATCGAGGAGCAAGCCGGAGGCGTGGCACGGGCTGTACAGCGCCCCCTGGAAAAAAATCCAAAAATCTTGCTGTCTAGCGCGCACATACTTGCATGTATTCAAATGAAACTCAGGAGACATATAGAACTCGTCAAGCTGAACAACTTTCGCGCTCTATGTTTCAGGCTATATTCAACAGGAAGTGCGCTATTCAGGGCTGTTTAAAAAGCACATGCTCTGGAATTTGATATACTCCTCAGAGGATTTTGCAACATTTGCCTCGAAACTTGGGAACATGATCTAGAGACATTGGGGATGAAAAATTGTGAGGGGATTTTTGATATCTCGAACGGTTTGGCCGTGGCAAGGCGACAAAGTTACGGCGAGAAATGAGAAACAGGAAGTGTCTAATAACTTTTGAACAGATTGTCTGATTCTGACGAAACTTCATCAGTTTGTTCGCTCTATGATGCTGATCAAATAGATGTGACTATTAGGAGTCAAAGTTATAGTGCCACCAACTGGCTGCAGGAAATGTGTCATTTTATAAATGCTTTAAATTCAAGATCTTAAGTTTACTCTATTTGCTTCAAACTTCATCAGTATATTGACAAAACACGGCCAATAAGAATCTGTAAACGGTTTGTTGATACAATAAATGCTGTTTCCATGGCAACGTGTCAAAGTTTAAAATTAGTTTCCTGTGTTTTTGAGGCACTTAACATGCTTAAAATTCCATGAAACGCAACACACATATCAGCATTAATGACAGTTAGACACTGGCAAAAGCTCATAAATGGGCGTGGAGGAGGCACTCTATAGCGCCACCTTTTGACAATATTTGGAGGCTCGTTTTTCCTACAGTCACCAAACTCTGTACATATATTGTTCACTTCAATCCGGACAAATTTCTCATTTATATCCATTAGCTGTGACCAACAGGAAGTCGGCTATTTTGGTTTGAATGTGGATTTTTGAAAAAATCAGGCATAAATGAAGACTATAATACCCAGGATGACCACCGGATGGATACGTAGGCTAAGATATCTTTTAACCCATCAGAAAGAAAAGTACTTTCACAGAATCAATTGATATGTAATGTACTGTCAGTATACTTTTATATAATAAGTATAGAAATGCTTACAGAACATTAAAACATTTATTTAAAAATATTCTAAAGAGAAAATCATTAAAAGTTTTATATATATTATACACTCTTTCACTGATAGGATGAGAAATGTTTTAAATCTGACAGTTTATTATTCGGTTTAATTAGAATAAGTAACAAATATATATAGTAAGTTAATATGATTTTATATCATTCACATTTCACAAATGCCTTAGATCATTAATATATGTGTGTGTATATGTGTGTATATATATATATATATATATATATATATATATATATATATATATATATATGAAGAGCTCTTTTCCAAAACGCTATAAATCCATTTTGATTAATTTGAGTAAAAACGTGTTTTCTTGACCAAGAAAGTGGCAAGATGAAAACCACTATTTTCTGTTTCAAACTTTCACATATTCACATAGCATCTTTAGGTTCTGCTTACTTTTTGTAAAAAAAAAAAAAAAAAAAAAAGTTGAGATTAATGTTTTAAATATAGAATTTTGAATACAGAAATATTAAATTATTTAAATCACTGAAAATATACAATATATAACTACAATTTAGTAGGTGGCGTCAAGTCACTTATTTAATTACTGAAACATATTCATTTGATTCGTTCGAACGGTTGATTCATTGAGGAATAAAGCAAGTGACCGTTTATGAATGGGAAATTGAATCACTTGATTGGTGTAAAAACGCATGTTCATTCATAAAAAACACCTCTGTGTTTTAATGGAGATGCGCTGCAGTTTAGTTGTGACTTTGTTTCAAACAAACAAAAAAAAAATAGAGCAAAATATACATTTATTTATAGTTTCTTATCCTAGTCCTCTGGTGTGACATCTTTTCCTGTGGTGTGACAGTACAAGCATCACACTGGTGGACACATCAAAGGAAAATTCAGCCTTTTATATTAATTAATGACCTTGCTGTTCCATGCTAACCTGTCATTAACGGTTATCAAAAGACTTTTCCATATTTTTTAATAATGATAGATGCACACAGTTTACTTAAAGTTGTATAGTCCAGTCAGAAATACCACCATTTACATACAAAACCTGTACGTCGGAGTCTGACAAAAGTGCATTTTTTTAAAGAAAGATGTCAGATGAATTTAGTGGCTTTTGCATCTGAACTCTTCATATATTGTTCATTTTTGTATGTGTTTAACTCGCTTGATGTCATACACCCTTTCATTGCTGTAACCATTAAAATCAGACAAGCAGAGCAATACTGTAAATCAATGTGCCCGCTGTGCACTTTTTTCATTGACTGCACCAGGGTGGCGATTGCGCTGAGGGCGAGGGCCCACCCATCGCTGCTTGCAGCTATATTTTTCTTTTGTTTCCGATTGATGTGAGACTGTGACTTCGCTTACGAACGTCACTAAAATGTGATATTTCTTTGCTAAAGCTCTCATGGACATTTTGATGACAAGGACTTGTACATTTATGGACTATTAATTGAGTGCCTTGCACAATACGAAGATTAAGGGTTATCTGATGTTGTGTTGACTACGATGTTTATTTTGAAACAATCTTTTGTGAAATGTTTTGTTGATTTGCTGAAAAAACAATACAAATAATTACTTTGAACTATATTTCTTGTGCAGTAATGTTTATGTGAACAAGTTTAAATTTATACATTTATTAATTTATCGCTTTCTTGTGCAATTACATATCCTTGTGTACCGAAAGTTTAAGTTTAAGCCTGGTTCCCGAGCTTAGGTTTGGCGGTATATTTTGATTTACCTGGCGCCTGAATAAAAATAAAATAAAAAGCTGAATCTTAAGTGGAATACCGTAGGTTGAGACTTGGCGCCGTTACACACCAGAGTTTGAAAACGTGTAATTGTAAAGTTCTGTAATTGTGATGTGTGAGGGAACTGATCAAACAAGAAGAGAACAAAGGAGCACCACATTTGGATGTTTACAGATGAGACTTAATGAACTGCAAATGAGTCAAGTAAGTATATCCTGATATACGTTTTCGGTAACACTTTATAATAACTTTCATTACATTATTAACATAATACAGTGTTTAAATAACTATTACTTAAATATATTCACATATCTAGAAATATGAGGTTATGTGCTTGTTAATTTTACCTAATGAACTTATTAAACATGACCAAATGATTAACAGATCATTATTTAAAGTAAATTGAAATGCTTACAAATGTCATATGTAACACTTTATAATAACTGCATGCTATGACTCATTAAGCATTAGTAAATAGTCAATTCATTATTTATAAAGCATTATTCCCCATATTTAATAGGCAGTAGTAAGCTGTTTATAAATGCAGCTATAAATGTTTTGTTCCTAGATTTATCAGCATATATATAAAGTCTTCAGTTGTATTTTCATAATTTATTAATGATCAGTTAATCATTTGTAAATTAAGTATTATATTATTTACAGACCAGTTATTTAGTTTTCAGGTTCATAAGATTAGAAAGTTTAGAAAGTGTAACTAATTGATTAATAAACTTTAAATACACATTTATATATATATAATTTAGACATACAAAAATAGTTACTCAGTGTGTTAATAAATGCTTAACACATTCTTACTGTAATTCATGATTAATTCAGGAAGTTATAAAACATTTAGTAGTTGTCAGTAATCTACTGTATTTTTGTGAGCTCATCTTAATGTGAAGACTATTTATGCCTTATAAAACTTTTACAAAGCAGATTTAAAAGCACAGCTATCTTCTAAAAATAAAAAAAGAAACAATGTGATACAGAATATAGAATTAAGATGCAAAAAACTGTACAACTGTTACACTTGTTATAAAATGAAAGAAAAAAAACTCTGCAATGTCATAGAAAATAAAAAAAAATCTTGGCAGTAACATCTAAGTCTCTGCAATCAGAGAGAGAGAAAAAAAAGATATTTTGTTGAATATATTTGATTTTCTATTTCAGCTAATTGTGAGTCAGTTTGAAATGTAGAATTTGTTTTTAAATTGGCCACACTTGGCATTTCTTTATGACTGAGACATTTGTTGCTTATTTTGTTTACTTATATTCCTTTTGTTGTTGTTTTTTTAATGTTATATTTACTTTCATGCTTTTTTTTTTTTTTTTTTTTTTTTAGTTTTTGTGCATTTTGTTGCAGAGGTTTATTTTTCATTTTATATAAAGTGAACAGTTGTACAGTTTCTTTTTTGCATCCTTGTGTGTGTGTGTGTGTGTTCTGTATTACTCATTTTTTTTGTTTTCTCTTTAGAAACTGAGCCTTTAAATCTACTTTGTAAAAGCTTTATGAGGTATAAATAGTCTTCACTTCAGATAAGCTCACAAAAAAAAAAGTTAACTGACAACTACTAAATGTTTTATAACTACCTGAATTAATCATGAATTACAGTAGGAATATGTGTTAAAACATTTATTAACACACTAGTTTTATATTTCTAAATAATATGTATAAATGTACATTTAAGTAGCTCATTAATCGTTTGCTTGAATGAATTAATAAATCTAAATTATCTTGTGAACCACTGATGAAAACTAAATAACTGGTTTGTAAATAATGTAGTACTTAATTTATAAATTATAAATTGATCATTAATAAATTCTGAAAATACAATTATTAAACAAATTATAGGTGTGTTTAAAAATCAAGAATAAAGCATTTATAGCTGTATTTATAAACTGCTTACTACCGTCTATTAATGTAGAGATGATACACAAATTATGAATTGACTATTTAATAACGCTTAACTAATGGTTCATAGTGTGCAGTTATTATAAAGTGTTACCGAGATGGCCGTTACCTGTATAAAAGACACCTGGAAGCCAAAAACCTTGCTGATTGATAGGGGATCAAATACTTATTTCACACACTAAAATACTAATTGTAATGCTGGGACGTATGGATCCATTTGCAAGCTTTAATCAGAATACGTGGCAGGTCGTACAGGCGGGAGGTCAACAGTGTGAGAAACAACGTGGGCTCAGCATAAACAAATTATCCAGGCAGAAAGTCAGGTGGCGAGCAAAACGCAGTAAGTTCACAAGACAGGCAAGGTCAAAAAAGCAGGTGCCAGGCAAACAGAGGTGATACAACAATCCAAGTCAGCAACAGGTAATCAAACAGGGAAATAAACGTTTTGTCAGTATGCAGTGCAAGAACAATACTCAGCGATGAGAAGGAGGAAGTCCAGTGCTTAAATAGGGTGTCTGATTGGATGCAGTTGTGAATACGTAATTAGTGCAAGGGATGATAGGAAGTTTAGTCCAGGTGATATGCAACAGTCTGTGTAGTGTGAGAGTCACTGTGGTGATAGCACAACATCTGGTGGTGAGTGGACAGAAAACCATGGACCAAATTCATGACACTAATATTTTTTTTTTGCGCTTTTTTGGATTTTTGTAAAATAATTAACATATTACTTAAAATCATTTGTGAACGTATAGTTATGTTTTGTAAATGATTAGTTCATTATCTAATTACTTGTAAATGACTTGTAAGTAAATTAACACGCAAATTGTAAGCACATCACTTATTAATCATTTATTAATGTTTTGTAAATGAATATTTTATCATTAACATCACTGAACGTTATTATAAAGTGTTACCGCACTCTCTTAAAGGGAGTGCTCCTAATCTCAGCTTGTTATTTGTGTAAAAAACACCTCTCCACAGATGCAATCAATCAGATTGCAAACATTTTCGCCATGGCCAAGACCAAAGAGCTGTCCAAGGATGTCAGGGGCAAGATTGTAGACCTACACAAGTCTGGAAAGGGCTACAAGACCATTGCCAAGCAGCTTGGTGAGAAGGTGGCAACAGTTGGTGTGATTATTCGCAAATGAAAGAAACACAAAATAACTGTCAGTTTTCCTCGGGCTGCGGCTCCATGTAGGATCTCACCTTGTGGAGTTTAATGATCATGAAACGGTGAGGAATCAGCCCAGAACTACATGGGAGGATCTTGTCAATGATTTCAAGACAGCTGGGACCAGTCACCAAGAAAACAATTGGTAACACTACACTGTGAAGGACTGAAATCCTGCAGTACCCGCAATGTCCCCCTGCTCAAGAAAGCACATGTACAGGCCTGTCTGAAGTTTGCCAATGAACATCTGAATGATTCAGAGAAGAACTGGGCGAAAGTGTTGTGGTCAGATAAGACCAAAATCAAGTTCTTTGGCACCAACTCAACTCACTGTGTTTGGAGGAGAAGGAATGCTGCCTATGACCCCAAGAACACCATCCCCACGTCAAACATGGAGGTGGAAACATTATGCTTTGTGGGTGATTTTCTGCTAAGAGGACAAGACAACTGCACCGCATCAAAGGGATGATGGATGGGGCCATGTACAGTCATTCTTCGGTGAGAACCTCCTTTCCTTAGCCAGGGCATTGGAAATGGGCCATGGATGGGTATTGCATGACAGTGACCCTAAACCAAGGCTACAAAGGAGTGGCTCAAGAAGCACATTAAGGTACAGGAGTGGCCTAGCCAGTCTCCAGACCTTAATCCCGCAGACAATCTGTAGAGAGAGCTGAAGGTTTGAGTTGCAAATGTCAGCCTCAAAACCTTAATGACTTGGAGAGTCTTGCAAAGAGGAGTGGGACAAAATCCCTCCTGAGATGTGTGCAAACCTTGTGGCCAACTACATTTTTCTGGATTTTTTTGTTGTTATACTGTCTCTCACAGTTCAAAGAAACCTACCATTAAAATTATAGACTGATCATTTCTTTGTCAGTGGGTAAATGTACAAAATCACCAGGGGATCAAATAATTTTGAAGGTATAAAAAGCAGACATTGATTTGTATTGCTTGGTTTTATTTTCTTGTATTTCAGTTTGCTAATAAATGTGTGGGCAAAACTGATAAAACTATTGACATCAACATCTTGGTACTTTACTTACCTTTCACTTTGGTTGCAGAGGAGTTTAAGGCAAACAAGGTTTACAAAAGGAAATTAAATCAGACATTTTGTTTTTTTCCTTTGTAGTCATTACCATTCCAGAGTTATGGACAAATATATAAATTTGCCTATTATAGTACCACCTAGAGGCAGACAGATTTGTGTATACAATTTAAGCATGCATTCAATCACCTACCACTTTGGCAAAAAAATGTGCTGTACACAACTAGTGAGATCTGCATGGAATTCTGTATCTCATTATACAAGTACTCAACTTGACCTTACAGAACTAAGAAAAAAGAGTGCCTCTTTTGTGATTTATTGATTTGACAAAACACTAACAATGTTAATATTTTATCAAAATTGAAAAATGTGATGAGCACAGGTGACAATGTAAATGAAAGAAAAGTCCCAAAGTAAAGAAAAGTTTCCATACCCCAACAGTGCCTGCAATGAGTCTTTTAAACTGCTCCTTCTTTTTCTTCTCTCCAGCCTTTGATACAGTGCATTGTATGGTCTTCTGATCAAACTGCTCCAGGGCCTCAACATGTATATCAGGAATCTGATTCATTATGAAACGTAGCTCAGTGTATCGAGGTCTCTGTACAGAAACATCAGAATGAAATCGTTGATTTTACATTTTCTCACAAATGTATCACTACAATAATCATTTAAAGGTGAATTTAATAGTACTTAAAGCTAACATAAGTGACATACACTAATATAACTACTGGTAACAAGTTTTTATTGCGTACTTGAAGTAAAAAATACCACAGTGATGTTAGATGCGCCTCACAATTATTTATTTATTTTTTATTTTTTTATTTAAAAACCTTAACAAATACAGTCTTTATATTATGTGTGGATATACACCATTAAGATGACTTAACAAAAACAATAAATTTCTTAATCTGAAAAAACATACTTGGTTAGTAACGTAACCTTGGTTCCCTGAGATATGGGAACGAGTACTGTGGCGTAAGCCGCTATGGGGAAAACCTGTTTTTCTCCGAGACTGAAGCACTTTTTCAATCATGCAGTTTAACTGCAGGGCTATTGGCCAAGTCAGTGATAAGAGAGGCCATAAATGAAGCGCCCACAGTTCCGGTCTGGGGTGCCAGATAGTTCTGTTCGCCTGAGAGAGAAGGTCTCTCCTCAGGAGATAGGCCACGGGGCTGCTGACAGTAACTGGGTTACTTCTGCTAGCCAGTGCTGGTTCTCCCAGAGTGGGGCCACTAACAGAACTTTGTGTCTCTGTTCCCTGATTTGCCTGATAACCTGAGGGATCAGGGCGATCGGGGGGAAGGCATAAAGGAGGAGACTGGGCCAGTCATGGGCCAATGCATCCTGTTCCTTCGAGAAATAAGTTTGGCAGTGAGAGTTGTCTTCTGAGGCGGAGAGGTCGACTCTTGCCTTGCCGAAGATTTCCCATATTTTCTGAACCATCAAGGGATGGAGCGTCCACTCGTCTGAGGGAACGTTGCTCCGAGAGACCATGTTTGCGCCCTGGTTCAGTCTGCCTGGCACATGGACCGCTATCAACGAGCGTAGATGGACCTGAGCCCATTCTAAGGGGTCTTTTACTAGCGTGAAAAGACGCCTGGTGATATATATAGGTCACCACTGTCAAGTTGTCCGAGCGGACTAAGACATGATGACCCTTCAACTCCGACAGGAAGGTATGAAGGCCTAAACTCACTGCTAGCATTTCTAGTCGTCGAGATAATTTAGGATTCTTCCCTTCTGTCTGACGGGGGGGAAAGCGGAGGGGGAAAAGCGGGAAAGCTGTTCCACACCCGGAACAGAACGGGGTGACGGGAGGCGGAACAGAGGCAGTTTGGGGGTAGGTTCGGCTACAGCGGGACCTGTACCCCTCCTCTTCCTGTTTCCTGCTCAAGAGGACGCTGGAGGCACAGGGTCCAGCACTATCTTGGGCCGGGGTTCCTGACACTTGGGAAAAGGGTAGGGTTTAGCGGAGTGGGAACGCTGTCTAGGCTCAGGCTTGGGCACCGGGGATGCGGATGGCGCGGGCTTAGTGGGCTGCTGAGAAGGCACTGTCTTGGGGCGACTCGAGGCAGCTGCCGAGCTAGAGCTGGAACGCTTCGGCAGGAAGTGTCGCATGGCCTGAAACACTCAGTGAAGCTCTCAACAGCAGGTCCGAAGAGACCGGTGGGGGAGACTGGAGAGTCGAGGAAGGGGACCTTATCTGCATCTTTGAACTCCGTCAAGTTGAGCCACAGATGTTGCTCGAGCACCACCAGGCTGGCCAAGGACCTTCCTATAGCCTGGACCATCATCTTAGTGATTAAACCACTCATGTAAGACTTACAAATTATTTAACATATGAAACAAGTTCAGTATTGAACAGTCTAAACATCCCTTAAAAACAGGAATTATAAACCTCAAATACAGTTCAATTAAATTATCCTTAAAGCATCTGCAGAAACTACACGACTGTGTAACCACATAAGAAAATGCATCTGCCGGAATTCAGTTATATGATATACTGCAGTAATAAACATGTACAGTATCATTTAATGTGAGCACTTCAAAAGACTGCAAATAAATCTAGATTCCTTAACCGAATTGTCTAGAGCCTTAGCATGCATATAAGCTTCTTTTATATCAACGGGTTAAATTTTACAACACTGCATGTATGCTGTGTGAAAATTTGGTTCAATTTTCATGTTGATCTGAAGAAAAAAAATAAAATAAAAAAGTAGACAGGCTAAGTGAGAATCCAAATTCACTCTCAGAATCAGAATGACCCTTATTGCCAGATATGTTTACACATACAAGGCATTTGTTGTACTGACAAGCTTCACAGTGCAACAGAATGACAACAATGACCAAACAAGACACATAATAAAAAGAACAATATACAGAGACAGTGTGCAAAAGAGCAAAGACACAATATACAAATTAAAATAAACAATTTACTATGTACAAGTATGTTATGTGCAAATTTGAAATGTGAACTTAAGTCAATATATAACTCATTCAGTTCATCTGCCAGTTGTTGATTCTCCCCAGTGCTGGGGGATGGTGTCTTGTTGGTGAGGTCTTTCAGACCTTTCCACACTGATGAAGAGTCACTGGAATAAAATTGGTTCCTTAACTTTTCAGAATAATTCCTCTTTGTCACTTTGATCTCCTTTTCCAGGGTGCATTTGGCCTGTTTATGTAAGACATTGTGTCCATTCCTGTAAGCATCTTCTTTGGCCTGACAGAGCTGTCTTGAGTTTTGCAGTGAACCATGGTTTGTCATTGTTGTATGTTAAATAGGTCCTGGTAGGAATGCACATATCTTCACAGAAACTGATATATGAAGTCTGTGACGCAGATGAGTCATCAGAAACGGGATCCATGTGCGTATCGTTTATTGACATAATCGTAGTCAGACAGGCAGAGTAAACAGGGGCTAACAGCAATATCAAAGACAATCCAAACGGTAAACTGAGTCCGTTCAAAAGTCCGAGGCCGGCAGCGAGCAGGAAATAACCAGTAAACAGTCCGTGAGTCAGGGAATCCAGATAAACGTTCACAGTGAGATAAACAATCCAAGTCGGTAACGAAAGGGCAGTCCAGGAAGAAACGCTTAGAGTTGCAGCCATAAGCAGTACAAAACCTCGCGAGGAGCCGGGGCGAGATGGCGCTTATTTATGCCGGAAACCCGCACCAAAGGAGGCCGCGAGAGGAAGTAGTCCCAGGTGTGGGCATGATGGGAAATGTAGTGAATGAATCAGAACTCCGGAGAAAGCTCCCGCCGGCGGCAGTCCGAGGGAGCCACAGAGACCGAACTCGTGACAGAGCCCCCCCCCTGCGAGCGACTCCTGGCGCGAGGAGGCCATCGACGCTGGGGTCTCCCCCTTCCTCTGGGACCCGGCCGATCTGGGTGAGACCGATGAAATTCAATTAACAGATTGGGGTCCAAGATGTCCTCAGACGACACCCAGCATCTCTCTTCAGGGCCGTAGCCCTGCCAGTCGACCAGGTACTGGAGATTTCGCCCCCGGCGTCTGGAATCCAGGATTTCGTGTACCTGGTAGGCCTCCTCGCCGTTGATTAGGATGGGCGGAGGGCCCGTCTGTCCAGTTCCCTCTAGGTCCTCCTCTCGGGCCGGGCCGACGGCGGGCTTTAACAGAGACATATGGAAGGTGGGTGAGATACGATACGATACTGAGGAGGAAGATTCAATCGAAAAGAACAGGTGTAATCTGACGGAGAATTTGAAAAGGACCCACGTACCTGGGACTTAATTTCCTACACGGGAGGCGGAGGCGCAGGTTCCGGGTGGATAGCCAGACCCACTGCCCGGGTGTGTAGGGAGGCTGAGGTGTTCTTCTGCGGTCAGCCTTTCTCTGAGTTCATCCTGTGGCCCGTTGAAGGTGAACGTGGGCCGAGTCCCAAGTTTCCTCACTGAGACGCATCCAGGAATCCACAGCTGGGAGATCGGAGGGTTCGCCTGACCAAGCAAAGAGTGGAGGTTGAAATCCCAGGATGCATTGAAAGGGTGTCATGTTAGTGGAGGGTTTCTGGAGAGAGTTTTGGGCGTACTCAGCCCACAGGAGGTAACGGCTCCATTCTTGCTGATGGTTCTGACAGTAAGTACGGAGATAACGAGTAAGCTCCTGGTTTAGGCGTTCTGCTTGCCTGTTGGACTGGGGGTGGTATCCCGAGGTAAGACTGACGTTAATATTGAGAAGTTTACAGAAGGCTGCCCACACTCGGGAGGTGAATTGGGGCCCACGGTCTGACACAATGTCCTCCGGAAGGCCATAAAATCTAAAAACCTGGTTGCAGAGGACTTCTGCAGTTTCAAGAGCAGTCGGAAGCTTCTGTAGGGGGACTAGACGACAAGCCTTTGAGAAACGATCGACCACCGTAAGAATTGTGGTGAAGTGCTGAGAAGGTGGCAAATCTGTGATGAAATCCACGGCTATATGTGACCAAGGGCGACGTGGCAGAGGAAGAGGTTGAAGTAAGCCAGCCGGGAGGCGGTGAGGAACCTTGGCCATATTGCATTCAGGGCAAATCTTAATGTACTGTATGACATCGGACTGCATTCCCGGCCACCAAAACCGATTGGTGAGCAAATGGAGAGTAGCGGTAATTCCGGGGTGGCCCGAAATGGGGGTAGTGTGTACCGTGGTTATAACTCGGGATCGAAGAGACATGGGGACATGCGTTCGGTCAGGAGGGCAGTCTGCAGGAATAGGGTCAGCGTTCTGGGCCTCGAGGATTTCAGTCATGATATCCCACTGGACAGGTGCAATAATAAGGGACGGAGGGATTATGGGAAGAGGAAGAATGGGCTCGGCGGTCTCCTCGTGAAGACGAGACAGAGTGTCCGCCTTTGTGTTCTGGGAGCCGGGTCTGTAAGACACGGTGAAGTCAAACCTGGTGAAGAATAGGGCCCACCGTGCCTGTCTGTGATTCAGTCTACGAGCCGAGCGCAGATATTCGAGATTTCAGTGGTCTGTCAAGACGGTGAATGGGTGACGGGCCCCCTCTAGCCAATGGCGCCACTCTTCCAGAGCCAACTTAATGGCGAGCAGTTCCCGATTCCCGACGTCATAATTTCTCTCAGCTGGGCTGAGTTTGTGCGAGTAGAATGCACATGGATAGAGTTTGGGTGGATCGCCGCTACGTTGAGAGAGCACAGCTCCAACACCGGTGCTGGAAGCATCAACTTCAACAATAAACTCTCTTTCTGGATCAGGGTGATGGAGTATGGGTGCCTCCGTGAAGCGTCTCTTTAAGTCCTGGAAGGCATGGAGAGCTGCGGGGGTCCAGGAAAGTCGGGGAATCCCTTTCTTGACCAGCGCAGTAAGGAGAGCTGCTACGGAGCTGAAGTTTCTTATAAAGCGGCGATAGAAGTTAGCGAACCCGAGGAAACGCTGCAGCTCTTTAAGGGTGTTAGGTTGTGGCCACTTGAGCACCGCTTCGACCTTGTGGTCATCCATAGCTACCCCCTCATGACTGATGATATAGCCCAAGAAAGTGGTAGAAGTCTTATGAAACTCACATTTCTCTAGTTTGGCGAAGAGGTGGTGATGAATTAATCTTTGGAGGACCGCTCTAACGTGTTGAACATGTTCTTCGTAGGTGGGTAGTAGATTAAGATGTCATCAATGTAGACTATGACCCAGCGGTCGAGCATGTCTCTCAGCGCTTAATTGATGAAAGATTGGAAACACGCCGGACTGTTGGACAAACCGAAGGGCATAACCAAGTATTCATAGTGGCCTGACGCGGTGAAGAAAGCAGTCTTCCACTCATCCCCCTCTCGGATACGAATGAGATTATACACACTCCGTAAATCGAGCTTGGTAAAGATCTTGGCGTTCCGTAGCTGTTCTAGGGCAGAGGGAACCAGTGGCAGTGGGTATCGAAACTTAACACGTGATGTCGTTGAGGGCCCGGTAATCAATGCAGGGTCGGAGTCCTCCGTCCTTTTTCTTTACGAAGAAAAAGCCGAAGATTACGGGTGAGACAGGAGAGGGCAGGATGAAGAACCGTATGCTTTCAGTATGCTGCGGGTTGGTCTTGAGATTGATGTCGGTGGTGGTTGAGTGGATAGTGCCGGAGCCCAGGGGACGGGAGAAAGACAGGATATCTGAGGTATTTTGTGAGCAAGCACCAGATTAGCATCAATAAAATTCCCAGCCGCTCCAGAATCTATCAAGGCTGTAGTTTCTAAGATGGTATCGTTAAAGGTTAAAGTTATGGAAATGGTCAGGCTAGTTGACTGATGGGTTGAGTTACTCACCGAATCAGATCGTCGGGGTGGACGGGTGGGGCAGGTGGCACGAATGTGGCCGGGCTGGCCGCAATACAGGCAAAGGTTGCCTCGTAGACGTCGCTCTCTCTCCTCCAAAGACAGATGTGTGCTGCCGATTTGCATGGGCTCCTCGGAGGAAGTAGCCGTTGGAGGGGTATAAGTGGCTGATGGAGCTGGGAACGAGGACGTTTGCTGGCGGACCATGGGCAGACGAGTAGGCCTACGTGATCGAATCAGGTTGTCATATTTGATTGATAGATCAATGTAGCAATCCAGACTGAGATCCTCGTCGCGACAGGCCAGTTCTGCCTGGAGTTCGGCACTCAATCCTTTCTGGTAGAAAAGCTTTAATGGACCCTCATTCCAATTGGTCTGAGCGGCTAAAGTGCGAAATGCCAGGGCAAAATCCGCGGCCGTGCCTCTTCCTTGACGGAGGAGGAGGAGTTGTTCCTCCGCATCGCGTCCGTCTGGCGAATGTTGAAACACCTCCCGAAATCGCTGAATGAATGAGGCGTAAGAGGGGAAAGAGGGCCGGTCGGGGGTCCAGACCGCAGTAGCCCGCTCAAGGGCTTGACCGGTGAGGAGTGAGCACACAAATGCTACGCGGCTGTTGTCAGTAGGGTAAAGCGCCGGCTGTTGTTCCAAGAAAAGTGAGCATTGCATGAGAAAGCCTTTACACTTGCCTGGTGAACCGTCGAATTTCTCTGGGTAGGCCAATCGTGGTCCGGAAGCGGATGCTGCTGTTACATTGTTCCATCTCTTTACAGTCTTTACTACAGGTTTAGCAGATTTAAGTTTTTGCCTGTAGGTTGGTATTAGATGAAGCAGGCAGTGATCAGAGAGCCCCAAAGCTGCCCGTGGGACAGAGTGATATGCATTTCTTATTGTGGTGTAACAATGGTCCAGTACATTACTGTCTCTGGTGGGACATGTAACATGCCGTCTATATTTTGGCAGTTCATGGGAGAGATTTGCTTTGTTAAAATCCCCAAGAATGATTAAAACCGAATCCGGGTGTTTGTTTGTTTTTTTCGCTCTCTGTGATCTGATCAGTGACCAGGCTCACATGGAATGTAGACGCTTACGAGAATGAACTTACAAAACTCTTGCGGCAAATAGAATAGCTTACAGTTAATGAAAAGCACTTCTTGATCAGAACAGCACATCTTGAACTGTTACAACTGTACACCACCTTTCAGTGAAGTAAAAGCATGTCCTGCTGCCACACGATTTCCCTGTTGATTCTGCGATGCGGTCTGCTCGGAATAGATGATAGCCTGGCAGATGAAGCGAGCCATTCGGTATTGTGCCATTCAACCAGGTCTCCGTGAAACACAGAGCAGCAGAATGTGAGAAATCTTTATTTGTCCTGAAGAGTAAAAGAAGTTTGTCCGTTTTGTTGGGTAGAGAGCAGTGATTTGACATATGTATGCTAGGCAACACTGTTCGAAATCCACGCTGACGAAGCTTCATGAGCGTGCCAGCTTGCTTTCACCGTTTGCGTGTTCTGAAGCTTTTTATCAGTGCTGCTTCTCCGCCAACTACAACGTTCAGCAAAACGTCTGAATAATTGAAAACCGGTGTCATACCCGGAGTTTTTAAGGTGTGTTTTGCCAAATGTTTTGCCCTGTAAATAAAGCAGCTTTGTACATATTTCTCTTTCTGACACCCACTTGTCACAGATGTGTTTGTCAACAGTGTTGGGGGTAACACATTACAAGTAACGCAAGTTACGTAATAATAATACTTTTTTTTTAAGTAACTAGTAAAGTAACGCATTACTTTTTCACTTCCAAGAAAATATCTAAGTTACGTTTTCAAAAAAAGTAATGTTACTTTTTGTTTTCTTTATGTGTTTAATCCCATTTTACTAACCAATAACTTTGCTGCTGACCTTTGTTGATCCAGTTCAACCATACACTGCAAAAACACTTTTCTTACTTAGATTTTTTGTCTTGTTTCCAGCCAAAATTTCAAAAAGTTCTTAAATCAAGAAGGATTTTTTGGACAAGTAAAAATTTGAATTTTTTTATTTGCTATGGTGTTTATCAAACAACACCAAATACTTTAAGGCTTAATAAACAGCTCTGGAAAAATAAGACAAAACTGCAAAATTATCAGTTTCTTTGGTTTTACTATTTATATGTATGTGTTTAAGTAAATCATTAAAAAAACAATTTAGAGCATTTATTTGCAGAAAATGTGAAACTGGTAAAAAAAAAAAAATAAATAAATAAATGCAGTATTTTCTGACCTCAAATAATGCAACTTCCACTTAGGAAGAGATCAGAAATCAATATTAGGTAGAATATCCCTGATTTTCTTTCACACTGCTGTTGGGTGACTTCATGCAGCTCCTTGCACAAACATTTAAACAGCTTGGGTTTGTTTGATGGCTTGTGACAATCCATCTCCCTCTTGATCACATTCCAGAGATTTTTAATGGGAACATTGTAAGAGCAGGAGGAGAAAGTTTTCTTCCAGGACAACTTGAAAGTGGCTTGATTAATGCGCCCTTTACAAAGACAAATGTGCAGCCTTGCTGAAGCACACCCAGATCATCACCAATTCTCCACCAAATTTGACTATGGGTATGAGACACTGTGGTTTGTCAACAAGATACAATTCTAATTTCAACATTATTTCTTCTTCAGACATTGTCCTTTACATAAAAAAATATTTGCTGTATACAAAGTGACCAATATTTGTTTTTCGACCATTGAAAATGGGTAACATTCAACAATCTGGACATGAAGCCTCATTGAAACCCCTATGACTTTGGGACTGAATGATGTCGGGCCTTGAATATTAACCCTCTGGGGTCTGAGGGTGTTTTGGGGCCCTGAAGAAGTTTTGACATGCCCTGACATTTTTTCAGTATCTTAAAAACATATTAATGGCTAAAGTCACTGTAATCAGCACAAACTGGGCTACAATAATATGTAAGCAACATGAATGTACATGTTTGTGTTTTTGAGAAAACAACGTTTATGCATGGTTAGTGAAAAAAAAAAAAAAGTAAATACATACAGAACATTTGTTCACAAGACTTTTGAGAACTGGATGTTCAAAGAAAACAATACATGTAAATTTTCCAAAACATGTTTTGTAATTGAAAGGGAATATGCAAGAGAGTGACAAAGGTCATGAATATTTAGCGATTCACACCTGAAACACAAAGAGCACTCCCCTAATGGCCCATCAATGAGACTGTGACTGTCAGGTAAGAAGCAAAGAATGGAGTTTTAGATTATTTGTATTTTATTTACAACACAGTATAATCAAAACATACATAATGAAGGTCAAAGACATGTTATTGAGCACCCTGATCTAACCACAGAGATGTGAACAGACTTTGTGTAATTTCTGAAAACTGAATTTTTCTGAATTCTGTTCAACAAGTGAAACAAGTAAATCACACCTGATATTTAAAGTGCTTGCAAAACTCATCATCAGAAGTCAAGAAACTTGTTTTACACTAGAATATCAGTGTAGTTGAACATCTAAAGTTGGTACAGCGCTCTCAGAGGAAAACATTTTGAAGAGACTCAATTGAAAGTCAGCAGGATTCATCTGTTGAGCAGGTTTCAGATCGCTAAAAAACAAGAAAAAACAAAACATCTGTGAGCATGTTAATATCAGGAGCATCTGTAATAAATTAAACTATCATTCAATGTTACAATGTAAACACTATTACATCCTGGCATTGTGAGACATTTAGATGCAATGAAATAAAACATACTTCATAACGTTTGACTTAATGTAGTCAGGAATTATAGTTTGGAAAAAGTCTAACTAGTAAAATGTGTACAACTTAGTCTGTCACAATAACAATAACTACAAGCAGGCTAATAAAAGAAAGACTTACGTAAACGTCTCCTCTGTTGGATTAGCTGCGCGTCACATCACGTTCTTCTGATCGAGGTAAATATAAGTCTTATTCACAGTCACGTCTTCTTTTTAGAAACGAACAGAAATGAACTTGATGAAAGAAGTCTCGCTGCTTTGTTTATGGTGATGTGGGCGTTTTCCTCCCACGTTTTTTAACATGGCCAATTTTAATATGAAAGCGAAAGTAGCTCATATGCGTAATCAAATTAAATATAATTAGCTCCAAGGGGATTGACTGGACATCGCGTTGGTTTCATATGGATTACTTTATCACAGAATATTTGTTTTTGATAACACATACTTCATTTAAAAGTATAAATATCAAGCTTTCTCTAGATATATCTATAGTTCATTTAATGACGGGTTTCTAAAGGAAAGGAAAGGACGTGACGTGTGGCATACTGGGAATTTGTGCTCTGCATTTAACCCATCCAAGTGCACACACAGTAGTAAACACACACCCAGAGCAGCGGGCATGCATATTGCTATCGCTGCAGAGAGAGCCCTGTAAATGAAGATCACGGAGATCAATGCGGCACACAGCACACCCTGTTTATTTTCTTTATTTGACAAAAGCTCTCTGTTCTATTGTTATTATACAATATATACAAAGCGTATACAAATAAAAGTAAACCCTTTACAGATTCAATTGATATATTGCTCTTATCTGTACGATCAAAACTGACGGAGTAATTTAAGTTTATATAGGGGGCTTAAAAAAAAAAAAACGCGGCAGCGCGTTTGTCGACCCCAGAGGGTTAACATTATTTGTTTTTCAGACATTCCTCTTTAAAAGAAAAGAAGTATAGTATTTTTTATTGTATTTTAACAAACTGACCCACATTTGGTTTTTGACCACTGAAAATGTGTACATTTTAACTATTTACTCCCGGAGCCATACTGAAATTCTAATATCTCTGGAACCAAATCTCATAGGGCATTAAAAATAAAGATGCCAAAAGAAAAGTTTGTTTAAGACTCAAGTTGAGTTGACTTGGAATTACCCATATGTGCTTCCCATACACCACTGAGACACATTCAAGATATCACAGCTTAGCTGGCATGACTCACTAGAGACTCGTAGATGAGCAAGGCCAGCTGAGTTAGTGCAGCATTGCAACCTTCATGTTGTCCATGCATCTGCAGACCCTTCAGTACACTGGTGTACAGCCATGTCACAGCCTCCGGGAGCAGATTACAGCCAAGCACCTGCAAAAGAATTAATTCACAGACAGACATACACGCACACTCAGAGTATTTCCATTAAGACAAAAAAATAGTAAAACAGCTGTCATTTTAAGAATGCAATTCTAAAGATAACTGCAAACTGACAGAAATATTGTGGTGAATTGTCCACGTTAGGTACAATTTTTATCTAACCTGTTTTAGCAAAGTCCAGGAAAACACACTTGCACTTCGTTGACAGTTTATAGTGTCCTTCCAGGAAAGGGAGTTAAAACATATAGTCAGGAGGGTCATATATGTATCCTAAAAAAAGGAGGAGAAATAACATTTTACTCTGTCCACAGAGCCCATCTACAAAATACAACTGATCAAGAGCACAAATAAATGTTTAGTGCAAATGTTACCTCACTCTGCAGAAGGCACTTGCCCAATTCTGAGAGCTCATCTGAAGGTGTATTGATTTGAATTCCCTGTGAGGAGTCCATTGACACCATCTCTTCGTTACCTAAACAAATGATGATTTAAAAAACAAACAAACAAAAAAACGATTTACAGTACCAGTATGAAACGAAGAATTGTCTATATGAAAACACTTTAACAAGGGCTTTAACACTGTAGGAACTGTAGGGTAGGGACCAATCAGACAACGGTTCATTAGATTTAACCAAATCAGTAGTTTATTAAATTAACAAAGAAGCAGACTTCCCCTCACCCAACCCCACAGTGGGTGACAAAGTCTCAACCAGGACGCTTCTAGCAACCACTGATAATGTCAGTTTACGATGCAAAACTATGCAGGAGAATCTGCAACTATGCAGGCAGACTGTCTTTCTTCACTCACTTCCCCCCATAGGAAAGACACAATGCTCATAGAAATGGACTCTTCCCTATTTCATTCACAGACAAACCTTTCTGTGAACGAAGACACATAGCTCATATATCAGTGTGTGTATATTACGACTGTCCATGTCCTTTGCATTTCTTACTTTATAACCGTTTTATGCTTGTGTCTTGATAGAATGCTAATGTAACCACATACAGTATATGCCATGTTTGGTCTCTTTTGACTCGTATGTAGATTTTTTGAAAGATGCTGTGTATTAGATACTGATACCGGTGCAACATATTAACGTTCTAATAATCTTTAGTATTTCTGGCCTGAACCCCTATTGATTTAAATATGCAAACTGACATTTTTCTGAAACAGAGGGCCATAAAACGAAGACCCAGTTTCAAACCTCCCACTGAGAAAGCCAGCCTTCTCATTGGTCGGAACTACTTGGGAAGGTGTGACTCTGTCCAGACTTTAAAGGGCTCACACCCCATTCCGGCCCTCTCTTCTCCTCTTCTTCCGAAAGATCTTCAGATAGTTATCGTGGAGGTCCTCCACGGAAAGGCCGTGGGGCAAACCCCGTGGCCCAGCCACATGCGGTTTCCCCCCAACATGAGGCCGGACTCTCTCTTTCTATCCTGGCATCTACACCTCAGCCCCTTTGTGACCATCCGATCAGCAGAGCAATGGAACAACGAAGGCTCCATCTCCATGAAATCATCAGGACTACCTTTGAGCTGGCATCTGGACCCTTGCGTAAGCACCACACAAAAGGAAACCATTATGCAAGTAACCATTTAACTATTAGATGCAATAAGAAAGCTGTGCCCCTTGTAGGTCAAGGAGATTCAGGTTTTTCTGATGATTTGGTTGTGCTGATGTAAAAGATTGCCAGTCTACTCTCTCTCTCCTCCTCACTCACTCTCTCTCTCCCTCTCTCTTGCTTTGTTTTATGTGTTGTCTGTTTAGTGTTCGTTATTTGCTAGCTAGTGTTTATTTTCCCCTTTTACGTATTCAATAAACCCGCATTTTGTATTCACAAATGAATTTCTTACTGTGTTCCTTGCTCACAAACATTACGTCACTTAAACTGCTTTGATTTCGTTACAAAACTGATCCAGTCCTGTAACTTAGCCAATTACAGTGGGAAAGATAAATTTTCAAGGCTAGGAAGTTGATTTTTCTTAGAGTTAGAATAAAAGCGGCTAATACTCGCTGGACGAGGGCATTAGTTCGGTTTATTTTTGACTCGGCTGTTTCAGAGAAGTGTATAAAGTATGTGTAATTAATAACCATTAATTATACATAGTTTATTGTGCTTAAATTAATAACTTTTGCTACAGAACCTTTTCATAGTTCCTGAAACTATTGGCAGTAGTTTGCACCAAAGGAACTAAGAACGTATTTAGGGATTTAGTTTGGGGGAACTAAATTAGCTCCTACTTCAGACTGGCCAAACGCATATGAAAAAGCAGCTACCCAGAATTTTTAAAAAGCCATGTAAAAATACTTACTCCACAAACATGAAAAACAGCGATAATTAACATTTAATAGTATTTATTTTCTCAGCCTCAATGATATGTAACACTGGAAGTTGTCATAGGAGATTTTTATGCTTTTTCAATAGCAAAAATTGTGCATTTACATTCTATCTCCGGTATCATGAAACCCATGACACACAACAAAAAAAGCTGATCATAGCGTTCTCCATTCACAGGTGGTTGACGTTTATAAATGCCACAAATAGACCTCAAGACACCGCTGTCGGCCACTTCAGAGTTCCTGATTTAAGCACAATTACCAATTTTTGAGGTCACTGCCATTCTAGATCTGCAAAATATAAAAAATTCATGTAGTGCTTGGGCCTGGACATGATTGAGTAGATCTACAATGCCCTCAAATGCAGACTGTGGTTAAGATGAAGTTCCTCCAATGTGCACAAAAACTGGTATGGTCACTGAACGTGTCATATAGGACAAAGTTCACTTGGTTCCCCCTCTGTCGTTCACGTTCGACGTGGTGTCGAAATGACGACACTAGGGGTCGCTCTAGGGAGCCCGAACACCTCTGATAGCTTTGAGAAAAGGCCAATGAAATTGGTGCGCAGTATTTGCGTAGCCAGCTCCGCCCCGGACATCCGGGCATAAGAGGAGGTGGCTAAGCACTGCTCATTGTTCTGTTTCTTCGGAGCCGAATGCAGTATTCTCTTAGTGGGAAAACAGCATTACTCACCTCTTCGTCGTTGGATCTATGGCACGAGCAGCGGTCTCTCCCTTTAACCCTCCTATTGGTAAGCGAGAATACCCCTGGGTGCTTCGACAACGATCTCTAAAGAGCTTTTCCTCCTAAAAAGGAGTAATTTCTCTGAAAGAGCCGACACGGATGGATTGTGTGTTTACATATGCCTTTCCGTCCGTGTCTTCCTGGTTGCGGTTTCCTCGTAAACAATAACAATCGGCACGATCGTTGTGCTCAGGGTTGAGCTAGTCTCACGCTGATACATCGCTTCGTTGATAGTTTGTGTTCTGCTTGCGGAAGGGAACATAACTATGGGTTGCTGCTCACGAGCCGCGAAGCTGCGGCTCACCGCGACCGCTTTCCGTTCGGCCCTTCTACTTCCAGGTACGAGGGCCGCTGCGATGTGCGTCGATGGCGAGCAATAGGAAATGAGTTAGTTCCGCCGGGTTTCCCCCCGCGGATCGCTCGTTCCTCGCGACCCCCGTTTAGGTTTTTGGACAGATTATTAGTTCTTTTTACAACTTTACTCTGTTCAAAACCTTAAAAGCTGGTTGAGAGGTTGGCTGCAGCATCGGAGGGAGGGCTTAAACCATGGGAAGCTGATGCTTCGACTGATCAAGCTGGGGAGCGAGTCTCAGTTTAAGCAGACGCTGAAGTGGTGGGCGTGCTTGAACAAGATAACCGAAACACATCAGGTTTGAAAAAAACCTTCCGCCTCACCCTGTGTGTTCATGGCTTCGGTAACGTACGAGATTGACTATATCATGATAGACCTTTTTTCGGCTAAAACACGATATATCAGGTCCTCCTCCCTCATTTCCCTCGACGGCAGTCCAGTTCGAGGGGCTTCGTGGATTCTCCAGGCGGGTGGGCGCTTCAGTACAGCGGCTGCATATCTGATGCCCTGCCCCCTGGTGGGACCACGTAGGCTCTCGTCCAGAGCGTGAAGGGGTTCACGTCTTCTGGACAGGCTGTGTCCACCATGCACACTTTTGCCATCCTGCTGGCTGCCAGGCAAAGTGTTATAAGATCTGCACGAGGGAGATCTCGCCTCAGAGTGTCGCAGGAACTGCGTTCAGTTCTGTGTATGCTTCCGAGCATCAAATGTCGCAACGCAGGCTCTGGGTAGAGCGATGTCCGCTACGGTGGTCCAGGAGCGCCACCTTTGGCTAAATCTGGCGGAAATGAAGGCCACTGAGAAAGTTCGCTTTCTTGACGCCCCCATTTCCCCAGACTGGCTCAGGACCCGCCTCAGGCTGGTCCTGCACCCAAACCAGCCTTGCCGTCGAGTTCTCGCAAGAAGGTGGTGCCGTCAGCTCATTTTCAGGCCGCTAGGAACCCTCATCAGGCTTCGAAGTGCTCCTGAAGTGAGCCGCCCAGGGGAGAGAGATCTGCTGACCTGTCTAGATCCACACTCGGCGAGGGCGGACAGCCACCACATGGTCAATAAAAGAGCAATTTCTTTCATCTCTGGGCGTAAAAAAACCAGTGCGACTGCGTCCCTCCGGGGTACCCAGCCACTGAAGCACGTCAAAGCATGCTCGACCGCATCTCCTGCGCTTCTGCATACTTTGACAAACCAAGTGCATCCTTCAGTCGACCCCCTGAACTCAGGCGGTCCTCCGTTGGATCCTTGTCGGTTACGATGATCGGTACACCCACCATGGTTGGGTCCCTCCGGGGTACCCAGCCACCAAAACACATCAAAGCATGCTCAACCGCAAAACCTACGCTTCTGCATACTTTCACAGAGAAACAAACGCATCCGTCAGTCGATCCCCTGAGCTCAGGTGATCTTCTGATGGATCCTTGTCTGTCGATTCCCATGGTCGATCCTCCCATGGCTGGGTCCCTCCAGGGTACCCAGCCACCAAAACGCATCAAGCATGCTCAACTGCAAAACCTGCGCTTCTGCATACTTTGACAGAGAAACAAACGCATCCGTCAGTCGATCCCCTGAGCTCAGGCGATCTTCTCACGGATCCTTGTATGTCGGTTATGGCCTTGTGTCCTCCGGGACAGCATGCCCCCTTTCACCGCAAAGGGCTTTCACCGCTTTCACCGCAACTCAGTCACACTGTACCCACCCGAGGTATGTCGGTGGTCCCCCTGAGACCGTTAGCAGAGAGTTTTACAGCTTGGCCGAGATACCCAACCTCTCTCGCTGGCTTCTCAGAACCATCCGACTCGGCTATGCTATCCAATTCGCACGCAACCCGCCCAAGTTCAGCGGCATCTTCTCTACCGCGGTTCGGGACGAGAATGCTGCGGTTCTTCGGGCGGAGATCGCAACCCTTTTGGCGAAGGACGCGATAGAGCCGGTCCCCTCTGCCTACATGAAGAAAGGGTTCTACAGCCCCTACTTCATTGTACCCAAGAAAGGTGGCTGTCTAAGACCAATCCTGGATCTGAGGAGGGATTCTCACATCAGATCCAGGATTGGTTTGTGGCGATAGACCTGAAAGACGTGTACTTTCATGTCTCGATTCTTCCAAGACACAGGCCCTTCCTGTGGTTTGCCTTCGAAGGTCGAGCATTTCAGTACAAAGTCCTTCCATTTGGACTCTCCCTGTCTCCCCGCGTCTTTACGAAAGTCGCAGAAGCAGCCCTTGCCCCTCTCCGGGAGAGGGGCATCCGCATTCTCAAATTACCTCGACGACTGGCTGGCCATAGCACGCTCTCAGGAGTTGGTATGCAAACACAGGGATGTGGTTCTCAACCATCTGGCCCATCTGGGGTTTCGGGTCAACTGGGAAAAGAGCAAGCTCGCCCCGGTACGGAGCATCTCTTTTCTCGGTGTACAACTAGACTCGGTTGCCATGAATGCACGGCTCTCCCCGGAGCGTGCACAGTCAGTGCTGAGCTGCATCCAGAAGCTCTCACGCAGCCCGACGGTCCCCCTCAAACAATTTCAGAGGCTCCTGGGTCACATGGCATCCTCAGCCGCCGTCACGCCGCTGGGCCTGATGCACATGAGACCGTTACAACACTGGCTGCGTTCCCGAGTCCCGAGATGGGCATGGCGCCAGGGTTCATACTGCATTGGCATATCAATTGCCTCGAGCTGCTGACAGTGTTTTTGGCCCTGAAGAGGTTCCGACTTTTGGTTCAGGGCAAACACGTGCTGGTCCGCACAGACAGCACTGCGACTGTAGCCTACATCAATCACCAGATCGGTGTACGCTCCTTTTGCATGTCACAGCTAGCCCGCCATCTTCTCCTTTGGTGTCGAAACAATGTCAGGTCTCTACGAGCCACCCACATACCGGGCGAACTCAATTGGGTAGCGGACACGCTCTCCCAACAGACTTCGCTTCGGGGCGAGTGGAGACTTCACCCTCAGACGGTTCAGCTGACCTGGAGTCTTTTCGGTCAGGCCCAGGTCGACCTGTTTGCCTCGATAGAGAACACTCACTGCCAGTTGTGGTACGGTCTGTCAGAGGCGCCCCTCGGCACAGATGCACTGGCACACAGCTGGCCTCAGGGCCTCCTCAAGTATGCGTTTCCACCAGTGAGCCTAATTGCACAGACCCTGTGCAAAGTCAGGGAGGACAGAGAACAGATCCTGCTGGTGGCCCCCTACTGGCCCAACAGGGTTTGGTCCTCAGAGCTGGTGCTCCTCTCCCCCGTTCCTCCCTGACGCATTCCCCTGAGGAAGGACCTCCTTTCACAGGGGAAGGGCACAATATGGCACCCGCGCCCAGATCTCTGGAACCTCCACGTATGGTCCCTGGACGCGACCAGGAAGATTTCAGAGATCTCCCACTGGCAGTGGTAAACACTCTGTTGCAGTCGAGAGCTCCCTCCACGAGGCGGCTGTACGACCTCAGATGGCGCAAATTCAGGAACAGGTGTTCCTCCCGGGGGGAGAACCCACGGAGATGTGGCATCCGAACGGTGCTTTCCTTCCTCCAAGGAGGACTGGATAGACACCTTTCTGCTTCAACACTTAAGGCCCAGGTAGCCGCTATTGCCGCTAACCACGACCTGGTGGAAGGTAGATCGGTTGGGAAGCACAATTTGGTTATACGATTCCTTAAAGGTGCACGCAGGCTGAACCCCGTCAGACCGCGCCTTGTCCCCTCTTGGGATCTGCCTGTGGTCCTCCGGGGCCTACAGTCAGATCCCTTTGAGCCGCTCCAGTCAGTCGAACTCAGTGCCCTCTCCCAAAAGACGGCTCTCCTGACTGCGCTCACATCGATCAAATGAGTGGGAGACCTCCAAGCCCTCTCCGTCAGTGACTCGTGCCTCGAATTCGGGCCGGCTAACTCTCACGTTATCCTGAGACCCCGGTCCGGTTATGTGCCCAAAGTGCCCACCACTCCCTTCAGGGACCAGGTGGTCACTCTGCAAGCTATCCCTTCTCAGGAAGGCGACCCCAACCTCTCCTTGTTATGCCCAGTCCGTGCCCTGAGCATTTACTTGGAACGTACTGAAAGCTTCAGACGGTCGAGTCAGCTCTTTGTCTGTTTTGGAGGACAGCAGAAGGGGAAAGCTGTCTCCAAACAAAGAATTTCCCACTGGATTGTGGATGCGATTCGTTTGGCCTACCAGGCCACAGGGGTGCCCTGCCCGCTGGGGGTGCACGCCCACTCCACCAGGGGCGTCGCAGCGTCGGTTGCGCTGGCGAACGGGATCTCTTTAACAGACATTTGCAGAGCTGCAGGTTGGGCTACACCTAACACGTTTGCCAGGTTCTACAATCTGCGTGTAGAACCAGTCTCTTCGGGAGTCCTGAACGCAAGCCCAGTAACTCCTGAAGCTGATATTTCGTCCCTTTTGTGAAAAACGCACAAAATTGTGCACACTCGTAGAGACTTATAATCAACCTGTGTCTATCAATAATTAAACAGGATAAAGACTGGTTCTGTCTTTAAATAAGGTCTGCCAATACTGAAGCAACTGGCTGCAACATGCTCTTCTAACTGCAATTTACTGAGTTGTTGTAAATGGGGGAAAATACTTGAAGTGCCTCCATTTTTGAATGCAAAATATTTTAGGAAAACGTATATTACGTATATTTTAGTTAGAATTAATGTGCTCCCACTTTATTGAAGTCTGCAAAGTTTAACAGGGATTTGCTTGCTGCCAGCATGAGCCTTTATGCAAAATGGAAATACATTAATTTCAAACATTTACATACAAGGAGGCAGCAGTAAGATATACTGTAAGCTATAAAGGCATAACATGCATTAAAAATTGTCTTCTGCCGAAACACAAAGAAGTTTGATCAGAAGTAGTCTTTATGGAAGATTTCATGAAAGACCCACATCTAAAATAGAAACAATGGCAAACACCCCAACTATGCTAAAAAGCACAAGGACTGCTATGTCAATTTGAAATTTTCGTTCTAACAATTTATTTGCCGAAGGGCCAGGGACAGGTACAAGATGTACAATAAGTGTCAGTAATTCTTTTAAATGTAAAACCTGTTTTGAGTACCTTAAACTATCTTAAACCATCTTCATGGACCCCCCCACTCACCGCTGACATTGAGGTGTTTTTGTGTTCCATTTTTCTTATCTTTCTCGTGTATCAGGTCCACTGGTAGACGGCCCATCAAGTTTTTTAAAGCCACCTGTCCATACGCTAGTTTTAATAACTATTTTTTTAGCAATATATTGCTGTAGTAATGATGGCAAGAAGCAATATTACTGTCATTTTAAGATCATTCTATGCCACTGACGAGTGATATTTCAGCAGTATAATAGCACGGTTGTCAGTCGTTGTTACGCCAGCAGGTGGCATTAATAGATTGCTTTTACAAGAGAGTCATCATTAAAAACCAAATGCTTACAAATCGTTAGAAAAAGCTACCTGTTAAGTTCCTTAGAAAGTGTAAATGTAATTGCACTAAAGAGAACTGATGCTGTGTTAAAGACAAAGGGTGGTCACATCAGCTATTGATTAGATAATTTTTATAAAGTTTGTATATAAATTAACAATATACAAACTACAAAATTAATACTTATTTGCACTTTACAGTGCGTTTTTAAATAATAAATGCCTAAAAATGCTTATGCCTATAAAGGCTGCTAGATACAATTTTGTAACCATGCCATCAAAGTAAACATTTAAAACTCTCATAACTAAAAAAAGAGATTAAACTGAAATCTCTATAGACTGAACCAACAGGGTAATTTAACAACGAAAGGATGATACACAGGGAGAATGATTACACAAGGAGAATGATTACTAACTCACCCTCTACTTCCTCTTTGTTTGCAGATAGCTCTGGATTTTTTCTTGTAATGCAAGTCACACCTGAAAACATATTTACAACAGGTTTTTTTTATTTTTTATTTTGTTTTAGCTTTTGTATGAAAAGATTGAAATGCTTCACATGCATAAGCTGCTCTTCCACCACTTACTTAGAAGGTCCATGACTTCTCGAGTGACCAACCGCAACAGCTGCTCTTCCACCACTTCCTGAGTCACATGGTTCTCTTCATAGGACTCCTCCTCCTGAGCACTAAAATATAAACAACAACAATAGAATAAAATCAAATATACCTGCAAGTAGCAATTAAGGGGCCAAGCACAACAGAGGTAAAACAAGTAGGTAAACATGTCAGGGAATATCAGACCAATTGAAAACCCATAAATACAATCCCTTTTGACCAATTGGTGGCACAACCACCGGAATGATCTAGTGTGGTCAGTGTTGGGTGACAGACACAAGATCCAGTTAACAATGACTTAAAGCAGTGGTTGTCAACCACGTTCCTGGAGCCCCCCCAACACTGCACATTTTGCATCTCTCCTTTGTCTGACACTCATTTCAGGTCTTGAAGTCTCTACTAATGAGATGATTATCTGAATCAGGTGTGTTTGATTAAGGAGACATGGAAAACATGCAGTGTTGGGGGGGCTCCAGGAACGTGGTTGAGAACCACTGACTTAAAGGTAAACAGTGTAAAAGATTCGAATTTTGGTGAAAATTGGACACGTGGTCTAGAACGAGTTAGAAAAAAAAATGTTTTTTGAACCAAATCAAAAAGGCTGGTTGTCAAAAAAACATTATTGAATTTAATAGGACCCAAGGAATAGAAAAATGAAAAACAACTGGTTGGCATGAGAAAACTAGGTATGCTCAATTCTTGCTACACCAACCTGGAGACAGCCGTGTGTGTGTTAAAAGCAGGTAGATTTTTTTGAGAATTATTAATTAACCAAATAAAAAAAATAAAGAAATAAACAAAATAAAGAAATATCATTCAAATACTATGACCAAATATGATGTTCTTGATGTTTTAGCTTTGAATGTCTATCATTTAAACTTGCTGCTCCAGCTCCACTTCTGATTATATTGGTTTAAAAACCTCTTTAATATTACGCAAGTTTCCTGAGTTTACTGAACTTCTCACTCTCGCCTGTGCCTAGCAGAATCATAATGCTAGGTGACTAACATATATGTTGATTCATGCATGTTGATTGGAATTCTGCAAAATACTTTGTCTTTTTAGGATTTTGATGCATCTTAGTATATTGATTTTCCCACGCACTCACATTCTCATACTCTTGATTTCCTTTGCACTGTTGGTATTGACAATGTTGGTAATGAATCTATTTGTAATGTTTTAAATGACTTTGCTCCACTAAAAACTAGAACTGTCCTATCCACTCACTCCTCTCATTGGTTCACCCTTGAACGTAGAGTAATGAAAATCTAAATGTAGGTGTCTTGAATGACTTTATTAAAAAAAATTTCCCTTGTACGGCATGCTATTGCTTTTTCAGATTCAGTAGAGAAATATAAAGCAGCACTTAACACTGCACGTTCTACCCATCTCTCCATTATCTATCTATCTATCTCTGTGTCATTAATAAAGCCAAGTGTAAACTTAAAGCTCTTTTCCCTGAGATCAACTTGTTAAACCATCGTCTGTAGCTATTAATGGCTCTGTTGATCTTTGTGACAGTTTTGAGTCATTTTTCCTAAAAAAAAAAGTTTGCTAACATTTACCAAGCCTTTTCTGCTATCACCCCAATCCTTATGAAACCTGGTCTTGATAACACAGTTCTGAACAATTTTAGACAAATACCAAACCTCCCATTTGTTGCTAAAATACTTGAGAAGGTAAGTATCATTTAGAGAAACAATCTTTATATTTCCATCCACAGAAACAGCACTTTTAAAAAGTGGTTAATGATATTCTGGTTTCTGACTAACTTAATATCTATCGGCTAGACAGTAACCCCCCCCATGACTCAACCCCAAAGACTCAGGATCAGTTTTTTTTTTCTTCTCTGGGGAATATAGGTTGGGATACACACATGGGGCTACGTTAGGAGCCACTACATGTGGAGCACTGATCCAGCATGAGAGTTAACGGGGGGTAACCTACCCCATGCTAGACCCTGATAGCCAGTTCCTCCGCCGATCTTGGCTACGTGTAGCGTGCTTAAGTGATGGAAGTAGGTAGTTCAGGGTTCACTCAAGGAAACTTACTGAACTGGGCAGCGTGATCACCCAAGTGGGGGGGAAGACGCTGTAGCAAGCTTCTACTCCATCCCGGGGTCACACGGGACTCCGAGGGCCCCGTTTCCATTTAGGGGCTGCAGAATGTGATAGGTGTAGCCCAAACTGCAGCTCTCATGGATGTCTGTTAAGAGGTCCCGATCACTAGGAAATGGTGCTTGCCAAGGCCTCCTTGGCAGAAGGATAGGCTTGTGGCTGGTTGGGGTGAAAAACACTCTGGTTGGAGGTGAGAAGCTCCAAGGCCACAGAGTGTTTTGCCCACTGGATTCGTCAGATAATACATAACCAGAGGATCACCTGAGCGCAGGAGATTGTCCGGATGACGAATCCAGTGCTGCCAACTCTGTGGAGACACAGGGAATATGTTTGATGTGTTTTCATGAACCGACAGTGGTTGGCCGTCTCATGGAGGGCCAGGAAACTGAGAAATAATCTAGGTAGAAGGAATGGTTCTAAGACCGAACATGGCAACGCACCGGAGCGCTAGTTAGGCCGGATCCCCTCCCTGTCCCCCAATGGGAGAGGATCCAGGTAGACAGTGAACCTTCTATTCCTGGGAGGTACGTCACCGAGATGTGTAACCCCCGCCTTGGGCCCCTGTCACCCAGAGGACAGGTTGGTGATGCCACCTTCCTGCGAACAGCCAAGCAGGCCAGACTGTGGGACCAACTAACTGGGGGTCTACAACAGTCTATGCAGGAGGCCGTCTTTTGGTGATAACAGACGGAAGTGTTGTCCTGGGGAAGCAGGGCTAAGCCTGACCGCAGGAGGAACACTGGAGGTCTGCCCCTTCGCCAAGGGGAGCTACTGTAACTTTCCGTGATGTCACTCAAAAGACCCACCTGGAGAAATGGGGCGCTGAGAAGTGAACGAGATCCCCCTCGTGCAGATCTTATAACACTTTGCCTGGCAGCAAGCAGGATGGCAAAAGTGTGCATGGTGGACACAGTCTGTCCAGAAGTCGTGAAAACCCCCCTCACACTCTGGACGAGAGTCTAAGTGGTCCCACCAGGGGGCGGGGCGCTGTGATATGCAACCTTTGTACTGAAGCGCCAACCCACCTGGGGAATCCCCAAAGACCCTCGCATTGGACCCCCGTTCCCTTCTGCAACACTGAGCACAACAGCGTGCCAATTCTTTTTGTTTACGTGGAAACCACAACCAGGAAGACACGGACGGAAAGGCATTATGTAAACACACACAATCCATCTGTGTTGGCTCTTTCAGAGAAATTGCTCTTTTAGGAGGAAAAGCTCTTTCAGAGATCGCCGTCGAAGCACCCAGGGGTACTCTCACTTACAATCAGCAAGGCTTAAGAAGGGAGAGACCGCTGTCCTTGCAATAGATCCAATGACGAAGAGGTGAGTAATGCTGCTTCTCACAGAGAGATGCTGCATTTGGCTCCGAAGAAACAGAACAATGAGCAGATGCCGGCTACACAACGTCGAACGTGAACGACAGAAGGGGAACTTAGGCTACTAAGTACTAAGTTGCATTGCGTAAAGACGCAATTCTCTCTAAAGGCGTGTCCCAGCGTGTCATGATCGTCACATTTATTTATTTTCACATTTCCTAACTATTTCCCCCAACCCATTTTGCACAGTCCAGAACGAGCTTATATTTACTTCATTAAGACACCGATGTGTTCCAAATTTGCACTAAATGAACCTATACAATTTTCCTTTATTTATATTCATTGGTAATATATATCTAGCTTAAGATGATTAATGCACCGAAGGTGCATAGGCACCTATTGTGTTTGTTAGTGTTTCTATTGTTCTTCTTCTTTCACCCCAAAGTCTATGGCAGCTCATAGAACCGATTGCGGGAAAATTGTTTTGATTTGACAAACGGAGAGAGGACAGTCTCAACATTAACTGTAGCAAGTTTGGCACCTCTAACTCAAACTCTCTAGCGCCACCACTTGTCCAAATTTCACTTGTTTTATGCTAATAACTTTTGATCTGTAAGGCACAGAAGAATTTTTTTTTACTGATTTTCACCAAAATTGGCTTACATCATCTTCTGACCAAGCTGGCAAAAAGTTTTGGAATGTGTGTTGATACACGAAACAGTTTTTGTTTAACGCATCATCGAATTTGCTGAAAAGATGCCAAACTGCATCGGAGGTTGTATCTCTGCAAAGGTTGGAGATATTTACACCAAACTTTGTATGTGCCGTTGTCACCTCACAATGACCGCGACGTCAAGAGTAATGAACCATTAATTATGCAACTTTCAAAAACACTAATAACATTTGATTGCATTAGCCTATTGTCATAAAACTGGTCTAAAAATTTTCCTTGATGCCGACAACATAAATACCAATTATGCCATAGTAAGCTGAACTTCCTGTCCGCCATTTTGATTCATGTTGAAAACCTATTTTTTCAAACTCCTCCTTAACCTTTGGTTCGATTTTCACCAAAATTGAATCATATCATCTTCAGACCATGCTTATAAAAGGTTATGGCTTTCGTGTCAACAGACAAAACCGTTTTCGTACAGCTACAAATGTTAGGCATGGTGCCAAAATGACTTTGAGGCTATATCAACATAAAGCTTTGATATAATTACACCAAACTTTGTGTGTGCCATTGTCACCTCACACAGAACACAACAAAGTGATTTGATTACAGCGCCACCTTCTGGCCCAAAGTGATAAGCCTTTTAATCATATTACTGGAGGTTGTATTTATGATTTTTCAGCCATTTCAATTACAATCATCCAATTATTGCTTTTATTACTCATTGCATTTGTAGGCGGCTGCATAAAAAAAACAAAAAAAAAAACAACCTAACCCTAAAAAAACCTAACCCTAACAAAATGCAGTTTTTTGTAGTATTAGATGTCCTTAATAACATACTAAAAGTTTACCAAAGTTTGACCACTAGAAAGGTGTAATTTTCAAGATGGTGTCCAAGATGGGCAGGAAGCCCTTAAAATATCACAACTAGCCAAGTAATCTTGGTGTCAACCCCATGTTTTCTGGGTCTACGAATCCATTGCACTGACATGACTACATACTTATGGAATACAGGTGCATCTCAAATTAGAATATTAGAATTTTTTATTGTAACTTATTTTAAACTTTAATATATATTCTAGATTCATTACATGTAAAGTAAACATTTACTTTTTTTTGTTTTAATTTTAATGATTAGAGCGTACAGCTGATGAAAGTCAAAAATCAAGATTTTAATATCTCAGAATATTAGAATATTTACATTTGAGTTTCATTAAATGACCATCCCCTACAGTAAAAATTGCAGGTATCTCTGGTTCTTTGACAATGGGGAAGACTGCTGGCAATGATCTAGGAGACAATCATTGACACAAAGAGAGTAAGTCACAGGTGGTCATTACTGAATGGGGTGACTGTTTACAGAGTTTTGTATCAAAGCATATTAAATGCAAAGTTGACTGGAAGAAAGAAACTGGGTAGGCAAAGGTGCACAAGCAACAGGGATGACCGCAAACTTGAAAATATTGTTGACTAAAGCTGATTCAAACACTTGGGAGAGCTTCACAAGGAGTAGAATGAAGCAGAAGTCAGCACATCAAGAGTCACCACACTCAGACGTCTTCAGGGACAGGACTACTAAGCCACTTCTGAAGCAGAAACAATGTCAGAAGCATCGTACCTGGGCTAAGGAGAAAAAGAACTGGACTGTTGCTCAGTGGTCCAAAGTCCTCTTTTCACATAAAAGAAAATGGTTAATTTCATATTGAAATCATGGTCCCAGAGTCTGGAGAGGCACAGAATCCAAGCTGCTTGAAGTCAAGTGTGAAGTTTCTGAAGTCAGTAATGATTTGGGGTGTTGTGATGTCTGCTGGTGTTGGTCCATTGTGTTTTATGAAGTGCAAAGTCAATGCAGCCATATACCAGATGATTTGAGCACTGCTGACAAGTCATTTGCTGTAATATGTGCTGCCCACCAAGTATTAAGGGCATAAATTAACATACTTTAAAGAACTTGAACTTTTCTGTTTTGCCAACCCATTTTTTGATTGATCTTGAGTTACTGGATTTTTGACTTTCATGAGCTATAAGCTCTAATCATCAAGATTAAACCAAAAAAAAAAAAAAAACTTTAGAAATATCTTACTTTACATGTAATGAATATAGAATATATGAAAGTTTCAGTTTTTAAAAAGTTACAAACAAAAAATGAGCTTTTTCATGATATTACATTTTTTTAGAAGCACATGTACATGATTTTGTGAGATTACTACAAGGTTTTATCTTTGTTTGAGGTGAACCAGGGATGTAAACGATTTAGCCTATGTCACGTAACTCCTACTCAGTACATGTTTTTGGACACATACCCTTTTTTTTGTGGTTAAAACACAGACTTGACATTAAATGTAAAAGTTATTCTCATTTCAATTTGAATAAGGTATACATGTGTAATGTACATGTGCATCCTCTATAGATGTATTTGAGTATAAATGTGGCATTATACTACACCCGACAAAACTAAATTCACAATTTTCAGCAATTCTGAAGATGGTGGAAAAAGAATAATGACATTTGATATTGCTTGCCTCATTGAAAGGTTGTTGGCAGCACAGTGTATACCATTTTGCTCAAACAAAATTCATCCTTGACTACTTAAAAATCACCACAGAAACCATCAACACTAGGCTAAACAATATGAGTAAGGAGAAATATGCAACTACTTAAGGGAAATTACTTATTTTTCATATAAATATGCTTGTAACCAATTGCTTTAATATATAAATGTACTTGTAATCACTTATCTGTCGTGCAAATATGCTAATTAGAATATTACATGGTCAAAACATGCATCAAGCACCAGTATTCCTGATCTAGGAGAAATATAAAGGAGTAATGGTCATTTTAATGAGTAATGGAGTAATGATCAAGGACCTGACGGACGCCATTTTGAAAATGGGGCCTTTCCAGGAGCGAAACTATCCAGGTGGTAAACTTTTAGTATGCTTTTAAGTACATCTGATATTATTGTAAACCACTGAGAAAACTTTTGTTAGAATTTTTTTGGGGTCAAGCCATATTTGCAGCTGACTATTGGTCTGATGCGCCAGGCCATGCTTAGCTCCTCACTTTCCTGTTTGGATGGCAGCCCATAGAATCGACTGCAGGAAAGTTGTGAAATTTGGCATACTGAGAGAGGAAAGACTGCACAGTCATCTTAGCAAACTCCTTATATAGGGGCTTACCTGCCAAAATTATTTACCCTTTGGGGTCTGAGGGGGTTTTGGAGCCCTGGAGTCTGATTACCCTGTAATCAGCACAAACTAGGCTACAATAATATCTTGAAATTCTAAATGCATTTTAAATACACTTTGCGTCGGGCCGTTATTAGCCTCTACGCTGTGCATTTTAAAATCCTTTAATGCACAGCAAACCGTTGATTATCCCTTACTTATTCCATGGTTTGTCTGAATACTGGATTCTGATTGGCTGGCAGGTATGCAGTAAAACCAAGTCAGTTTAATCACCATTCTATATTAATGCACTGCTTTAATTAAAGCACAAAAACACACACAGACACACACCACTCGCACACAAACACGCACACAGACATAGAGAGAGGTCGGAGATTGCATTGCGCTGCACACATGCATAAACTTATTGTCAAGGCTTTTCCGTGATTCTTATTAATAAAATAGCATGGATACTAGATTGCTACATTATATTCCTCAGCAATGAGGTGGTAAAACCGTTGTTTTTGAATTAATTATGAGAGAGATGCGCAGATGCGCAACATGCAAGTAACACACAAAACTGTCAATCTCTCTTTCTCTTGCCTTCTCTCTCTTTCTCAACCAATCGAGTCAAGTGTTTTTAGATTTTGGTAAAAAAATTACACCCAGTGCTATTATTTTGGTTGCAGGTGCATTCAAGATAGTCCACTATGGTTTCGTACACCACTAAAAATTGCTGCCCCCTTTAAATAGTGCCCTATTTAAGGGTATAGGGGGCAATTTCGGATACAGCCACCAATTAAAAAAAAAAAAAAAAAAATCAGCAAATACTTTACACACTGACATGAAAGATATATCTATAGTAGACAAGAAAAGTAGACATGTCTACTTTTAATAAAGTCTTATTGAAAGTAATCTGTATGAAACCAACACAATGTCCAGTCTTCCCCGTCTGACTTCATTATCTCTGTGATCAAGGCCATGCGCTTCTTTTTCTTTTGAGCGAATAGATGTTTAATGTGCTAAACAACAATAGTTTCTCAGACATAATACACACACACACACACACACACACAGATGCTCCTGACATTAACATGCTCATAGATGCCTTTTTTTGTTTGTTTTTTGTTTCCTAAAACCTGCTGACTTTCTGTGACATTCTATTGTAAAACAAGCTAATTGACTACTGCTGATGGGTTTTCTTTCTTGAAACCATGGAAAGAAGCAGCAAATACCAGGTATGATTTGATTATACAGTAATGTAAAAAAAAAATACAAATAATCTAAAGCTCCATTTTTTTAATCTTCTCTCATTATTTTCTACCTGACATTGTCACTCCCTCGTATAACACTTTTTAACAAAAAAAGAAAGAAAAAAAAAAAGGTCTTCGAAAATTGTGATAAATGTATTGGTTTCTGTGAAAGAGATGATTTTTACATCACTTTGTAGAAAAAACTCTAGCCTACCACATCCCATAGCTGAGAACTGGCCTAGTGTTTCATAAGCGCATTTGAGAACGTCCACTATGGTTTTGGACACCGCTAAAAATGGCTGTCCCCTTTAAATAATGCCCTATTTAAGGGTATGGGGGTGATTTTGGATACAGCCACGGACTTTCTTCTAACGAGCTGATGATCTGAATCAGGCGCGGGAAACATACAAAATGTGCAGAACAGTGGGTCCCGAGGACTGGAGTTGAGAACCACTGATGTAGAACTTAAGCCCAGTGTTGTTAAACATCTGATGTTGGTAGATACTTTTTTTTTTTTTTTTCATTTCTGGAACAAGCAACACTGTGAGGAATAAGCCAATATTATAAGCCAAAAAAACATGCCTTAGAAAATTTTAACAAATATACTGTTTTCTGTGAAAGAGATGATTTTCAATAGCCTACCACATACAGCCTACAAGTTGAGAACTGGCCTAGTGTTTCATGGCCTTATTTCAGTGACTTAATTTTATTTTGTTCACTAACCATGCATAAACGTTGTTTTCTCAAAAACACAAAGCCTACATATTAGTGTAGCCCAGTTTGTGCTGATTTCAATGTAATTAGACTTTAGCCATTAATACGTTTTTAACTAAGATACTGAAAAAAGCACAAATGTCAGTGTATGTCAAAACTTCTCCGGGGCCCCAAAACACCCTCAGACCCCAGAGGGTTTAACCACCAAATAATGGCCAAAAGCTGCAAATGCATTTCCCAGAAGACTTTTCTGCTAGAACAGTGGTTCTCAAACTTTTTACAGTGACGTACCCCCTGGGGCATTTAACATTCTTCTGAGTACCCCCACTTAAGTCACACCTTGTCCATAAAGGGATAAAATTTCCCCCTTTAAATCGATGTACACATTAATTTTTCCTTTTATAGAGGCATCTAGTGTACTATTAATATTTGACCCTGGACCACAAAACCAGTCTTAAGTAGCAAGGGTATATTTGTAGAAATGGCCAAAAATATATTGTGTGGGTCAAATGACCAATTTTTCTTTTATATCAAAAATCATTAGGATATTAAGCAAATATCATGTTCTATGAAGACACTGAGTGTCTTAATTGATCTTCATGTACAGTCTGTGTCAATATTTGTTCTTTGCTTTTAAGTGCTACAAATCTACGCAATGAACAGCAGCACAATTTGCTAAAGCAGCATTCTCTGCAGGCGTCCCATCATTTGCACGCTGCTGGTGTGCATAAAGTCAGTTTTGACAGCAAGATGAGGTAATTTTTCTAATTTTCCTGTTTTATAATAAACGCTTGTCAGAAATACATACTCGGTTTTAACGTTGGGGTAGAATTAAATGAATGACAAAACTCAGCATTGTGTTTGCGTACCCCCTTCTTGTCACCTCACGTACCCCAGTTTGAGAACCACTGTGCTAGACAACACTATAAATATATACTGGATCTAAATCCAGAGGATCATTTATACCATTATTATATACATTGTCAGATAGCCCAGCCCTAAAACCTATAAAATCACTTATTCATTTTAGGCATAACATTATGACTTTTTGTAAAGCTGCTTTGAACAATGTGTATTGTAAAGCACCATACAAATAAATTTGACTTGACAACTGGTCGTAATTCACCACAAGACTTGTTGGCAAAAGAGTCATGAAACAACCAGAATATCCACTGCTTTCCTCAAATTTTGTAGAAATATTTAGGGCCCGAGCAGCGAGGAGCAAGCCGGAACGGCTTGCACCGAGGTGCTAAAGCCCTATTGTTTCCGGCATGTTTTTTCACTATTATTATTATTATTATTAGGGCCCGAGCACCGAGGAGCAAGCCGGAGGCTTGCACCGTAGGTGCGGAAGGCCTATTGTTCCCGTAAGGATTATTCTTATTATTAGGGCCCGAGCATCGAGGAGCAAGCTGGAACGGTTTGCACCGAGGTGCTAAAGCCCTATTGTTTCCGGCATGTTTTTTCACTATTATTATTATTATTATTATTATTATTATTATTATTATTAGGGCCCGAGCATCGAGGAGCAAGCCGGAACGGCTTGCACCAAGGTGCTAAAGTCCTATTGTTTCCGGCATGTTTTTTCACTATTATTAGGGCCCGAGCATCGAGGAGCAAGCCGGAACGGCTTGCACCGAGGTGCTAAAGCCCTACTGTTTTCGGCATGTTTTTTCACAATTATTATTATTATTATTTTTGTCAGTTTTAATGTTCGCGCTCATTTTTAAGTGCTTTAAAATGGTTGAAAACTCACAAAATTTGGCACAGAGATCAGACCTGCGAAAAATTCATAGTTTTAGTAGTGCTTGAGCTTGGGCGTGGTCGAGGGGCTCTACAGCGCCACCAAATGCGGGCATGGGCCAGGATGAAGTTTCTCCGATCTGCACGAAACTCTGTATGGTCATTGGTGACGTCATGAAGGGCTAAGATCACTTGGTTTTATCTGACTCCGCCCAACAGGAAGTCAGCCATCTTGGATTGAATTTGCAGTTTTTTAAATTTTCACACGCCATTTTGAGGGACTTTCTATGTTTAAAATTACACAAAAGTCAACTGAAAATTTTGTCTTACGGTATATTTTGATTTAGTAGTGCAAATTTGTAGAGACGTGCTTCATCAGCTCCATAGCGCCACCTAGTATGAAAATGCATGTTTCATACCTTTGGAATACACGAAAACTCACGAAAATTGGCACACTGGTAGAAGCTTAGCCATAATATTTAATTCTGTGGTCATTTGTTTTGGGTGTGGCCAGTGGACTCTGTAGCGCCCCTACAATTTTCAAATTTTATTTATTGCTGTGGTTGCCACAGATTTTGTCTGATCCTCACGAACGTTCATAGGGACATTGCCATCATCATGACGACACAAATTTCCAATTCAAATTTTTAGCTCCACCCAACAGGAAGTCGGCCATTTTGGATTGTTTGAAAATGGCATGCTGTCATTTTCGAAATACTCCTCCTAGGGGATTCATGTAAATGGCACCAAAATTCAGTACAATCATGTCGAGACATAGGAGATGTTAGCTCAAACGGTGTTGCCACAGCAATGCGTCAAACATAATAGTGAAAAAACATGCCGAAAACAATAGGGCTTTAGCACATTGGTGCAAGCCGTTCCACTTTAAATGCATAAATTGGTCAACGCTTGCTGTGTTTCTAAAGCTACCAGTCGGCGGTGAGCCCGTGCGAGGGCCCGCTTATCGCTGCTTGCAGCTTTAATTAAATTTAACTCTCAGCTGTTACTATCAGGCAATCAATAGAGAGTTTAGTGGTGCAAACTGAATCTAAAAACTCCTTTGCTCCAAACTATCTAATCTTGCTTTGTGGTGTACCCACCTGTGAGGAAAACTGGTTTAACTTGGCTACCTAACACCATCATCTTTGGGTGCCTGGATTCCAGCTGATTCTGCATATTTTTTTTTTTGAAATATGTTTGATTCTATATTCTTCAGTAGCTTTAATCTTAACACTAATGCTGCCACTCAGCAGGTGTAACCATCTACTGTGATACCATAGCTCAATTAAGACATTTAAGTAATTTTTATAATCACGCCTTAGAAAAAACATTACTGGTGTGCATCTTGAGACAAAAAAAGGCACTGATATATTTTAAGATCAGTCAGTGCATGTTTCTTTCAGTTGAAACAGCTCAGGCTTACATTTTAGTCATTTTAGGACTATGCTTAAGCCATGCCTGTAAAACCGGGGGCAAGTGTACAGTCTCTTCTTTTTAGTGTTTATTTTACATGAATCACCAATGGGGTAAAACACCGCCACCACCTTGTTTTATCCTATTGGTGATTAGCCTAATGTAAAATAAACGCTAAAAAGAAGATTATTTTGTGAGTGCAGAACATGGTACTTCAACACACCAAAATAAATTAAGTGACAAAAATGCAACAAACTAAAAAAAATTAAGGCATTCGCGGACTGTTGCCCCATCCCCCCCAAACACCAGCCATTAATTTGAGATGCATTAAAAAAGTGAGACGTGTAGTGTAGTAGCCCAGGACAGGGAGGGACCCTGCCCACCCACACGTCACACTTACCCTATGTATGTGTCTATAGGTCTATATGTATTTCAGCTAATATGTGATGCATTAAAACAGCAAGGCATACAAGCCAGACCAGCCAGGGCATGAGGTCCCGGGAGAGAAAGCTCAGGGGAGATGGCAGGTAGATACAAGCCCCACCTAACATCCACCATATTTCAACTACATGACGCCAGGTACAAAGCTGGATGTTACAGCCTACTGGGGACCAGAGGTCAAAGAAGAAAAACAACAACAACAACAAAAAGTTCTTAAACCTTTTCTTGACAGTGTTTTCTCAATGTTGTCTGCCCCTTCCCAAAACTCTCAGATATTAATATTCAAATAAATACAACTATTAGTTTAGATGAAGATGCCTAGTTGTGGTTGGTCTCAAACAAAGAAGTTCAACAGATTTATGACTGCTCAAAGGTAATGAGAGATGAACAGAACGGGTGTAACTCTACTGCATTACTATGAGATGAACTGGATAAAATTTTAATCGAGATATAATCTATTAGTAGATTTTTCCAGGATGCAATGTGTATAGAATTTCTTAATTTCCAGAGTAACTGACTGTTTATATTGTTTAAATTGATTATGAATATATTGCGTAGTAAACAAAGTGATAGAGAAATTGGGATGCGACATCCCATAGTGACAGATAGTGATTCAAACTTTTCCTAAAAATGTGTAATTGGGGCACAATACCAATGGCCGTGAGCATATGAGTCTGGGTTATTTTGATTGCAATGTGAACATGTTTTTGAACTGAATCCCATTTTAAACTATTTCTCTCCAGTTAAGTGAAATCTGTGAAGTACCTTATACCGTATAAGTTGTAGATTGGCATTTTTTGTCCAAGTAGATATTTTTACAGGTTTGTGTCCAGATATCGGTATCAGGAGCAATAGATAGATCTGATTCCCATTTGGCTTGTGGCAAACTTAATGTGTTGTCTGATTTTAATATTATTCTGTATATTTTGGAGTGTAGGTTTTTTTTTTTTTTTTTTTTGGAGGACGATATATTAATTAACTCTGAGAAGGTGAAATGTCTAGATTAATGGTTCGAATTTTTGATTGGATAGATGATTTGATTTGTAGATATTAAAAAAAAAAAAAAAAAAAAAAAAAACAACTCCTGATGCCATATTTCTGGACCAAGTATGAAAATGAGGCCAGATTATTACTATGAAAGATGTGTTGGAGTTGTGTAATGCCCTTTTCTGCCCATGTGTGTAAATTAAGTGGCTTCGTATTAACTATTAGATGGTGCAAGAGGAGTGTTTGTGACTTGGTAAAATCAGCTGTCAGAGCTGCTGCTATAGTTGGTGCTTTAAAACAGCAGTTTTTCTGATTGTCTGACTACAGAACAGTAAATCTGAAATTCAAATATCTTTACAAATTGTTTGCTCAATATCTAGTCATATGTTTTCTGACGGGTTTGGGTGAATACAGTTGAAGCAGATTAGTCAGAGAGTAGTGGTAGAAATGTGGTGCTTCCAATCCTCCTTATGTTTTTGGTTTCTGTATAGTAGTTAGTTATATTAAAATTTGGTAATGATCGAGTCTAAAGATTTAAACCAGGTGAGGGTGGGTATTGAAATCATTGAGAATAAATAGTTTAGTTTAGGGAGTACGTTCATCCAGTGTTGAAGACCATCATTTATTTTTTTGAGTAATGGTGTGAAATTAAGACTAACCAGCTCTGACAGCATGGGGGAAACACTAATGCCTAAATATGTGAAGTGACTGGTGCATAAAGGGATTGGTGATGTCTGGAATGTCACATCCAAGCTACTGGGATTAAATGAAAGAACAAAAGATTTACTCCAGTTGACTGTGTATTTAGAAATATGAGAAAATTAATCAATACGTTTAATTGTTTCTTGAAATGATGATGTGGGATCATGTAAAAACAGCAGTATGTCATCTGTTGCACAAATTGTGCTGTATGTTTAATGTTTGAATTACTTTAATGTACCCGTTAAGGCGGATGGCTGCTGCTAACGGTTCAATAAATATTGTAAATAATAAGGGGGAGAGTGGACATCCATTTCTAGTCCCCCGATGCAGTGTGAAGCTATGTGGTGTAAGTCTGTTAGTGATGACAGTGGTCACTGCAGTCCCCTGATCCAGTCCATATCTGGATGGTGGATCAGCACCTATAGACGACCTCTACAGGTACAAATTGCTTGTTTGTTGGTGAGAGGAAAACTGACCCCCCCAACTGAGCCTGGTTTCTCCTAAGTTTTTTTTTTCTCCATTTCTGTCAAGTCAAGTCACCTTTATTTATATAGTGCTTTTTACAATACAGATCGTGTCAAAGCAACTTTACATCATCAAATAGGAAGGTAATACAGGTGCTGGTCATATAATTAGAATATCATCAAAAAGTTGATTTATTGATTCCATTTAAAAAGTGAAACTTGTATATTATATTCATTCATTACACACAGACTGATATATTTGAAATGTTTATTTATTTTAATTTTGATGATTATAACTGACAACTAATGAAAATCCCAAATTCAGTATCTCAAAAAATTAGAATATTACTTAAGATCAATACAAAGAAAGGATTTTTAGAAATCTTGGCCAACTGAAAAGTATGAGCATGTACAGCACTCAATACTTAATTGGGGCTCCTTTTGCCTGAATTACTGCAGCAATGTGGCGTGGCATGGAGTCGATCAGTCTGTGGCACTGCTCAGGTGTTATGAGAGCCCAGGTTGCTCTGATAGTGGCCTTCAGCTCTTCTGCATTGTTGGGTCTGGCATATCACATCTTCCTCTTCACAATACCCCATAGATTTTCTATGGGGTTAAGGTCAGGTGAGTTTGCTGGCCAATTAAGAACAGGGATACCGGGATACCATGGTCCTTAAACCAGGTACTGGTAGCTTTGGCACTGTGTGCAGGTGCCAAGTCCTGTTGGAAAATGAAATCTGCATCTCCATAAAGTTGGTCAGCAGCAGGAAGCATGAAGTGCTAAAACTTCCTGGTATACGGCTGCGTTGACCTTGGACCTCAGAAAACACAGTGGACCAACACCAGCAGATTACATGGCACCCCAAACCATCACTGACTGTGGAAACTTTACACTGGACCTCAAGCAACGTGGATTCTGTGCCTCTCCTCTCTTCCTCCAGACTCTGGGACCCTGATTTCCAAAGGAAATGCAAAATTTACTTTCATCAGAGAACATAACTTTGGACCACTCAGCAGCAGTCCAGTCCTTTTTGTCTTTAGCCCAGGCGAGACGCTTCTGACGCGGTCTGTTGTTCAAGAGTGGCTTGACACAAGGAATGCGACAGCTGAAACCCATGTCTTGCATAAGTCTGTGCGTAGTGGTTCCTGAAGCACTGACTCCAGCTGCAGTCCACTCTTTGTGAATCTCCCCCACATTTTTGAATGGGTTTTGTTTCACAATCCGCTCCAGGGTGCAGTTATCCCTATTGCTCGTACACTTTTTTCTACCACATCTTTTCCTTCCCTTCACCTCTCTATTAATGTGCTTGGACACAGAGCTCTGTGAACAGCCAGCCTCTTTTGCAATGACCTTTTGTGTCTTGCCCTCCTTGTGCAAGGTGTCAATGGTCGTCTTCTGGACAACTGTCAAGTCAGCAGTCTTCCGCATGATTGTGTAGCCTACATAACTAGACTGAGAGACCATTTAAAGGCCTTTGCAGGTGTTTTGAGTTAATTGGCTCATTAGAGTGTGGCACCAGGTGTTTTCAATATTGAACTTTTTCACAATATTCTAATTTTCTGAGATACTGAATTTGGAGTTTTCATTAGTTGTCAGTTATAATCATCAAAATTAAAAGAAATAAACACTTGAAATATATCAGGCTGTGTGTAATGAATGAATATAATATACAAGTTTCAGTTTTTGAATAAAATTAGTGAAATAAATCAACTTATTGATTATATTCTAATTATATGACCAGCACCTGTATATTATTAATGCAAAAAGAAACCGTAATTTTAGAAAATAATTTTAGTTAAAGGAAATTAATCAATAATTCCAAATTAATAACAAATTTAATTGTCCCCAACTGAGCAAGCCGTTGGCGACTGTGGCAAGGAACCAAAACTCCATCTGTAGCACAGATGGAGAAAAAAAAACCTTGGGAGAAACCAAGCTCAGTCGGGGGGGTCAGTTCTCCTCTGACCAACATACAAGAAGTTTATACCTGTAGAGGTGGTCTATATGTGCTGACCCACCATCTGGATAGGGACTGGATCAGGGAACTCCAGTGACCATCTGATCAGGATACAGACTGGATCTGACCTTGGAATAAGCAGCAGACAGACTAATATTAGTGTAGATGCCATTCATCATATGATGCGGCGAGTGCATCAGGTGTTATGGGAACTGTTCCTGGTTCCGGTTTGACCTAATTAATGCAGCTCAAAAATCCTTTAATGGATTTGAATGTTAGAAATGCTTAAAAAGGCTATGTGTAAGCCAGGTTAAAGAGATGGGTCTTTAGTCTAGATTTAAACTAACAGAGTGTGTCTGCCTCCCGAACAGAATTAGGTAGACTGTTCCAGAGTTTTGGCGCCAAGTAAGAAAAAGATCTGCTGCCCGCAGTTGATTTGATATTCTGGGTATTATCAGATTGTCAGAGTATTGAGAACGCAGTGGACGTGAGGGACTATAATGTGATAAGAGCTTGCTCAAGTACTGAGGAGCTAAACCATTGAGGGCTTTATAAGTAACTAGCAAGATTTTAAAATCAATACGATATTTAATAGGGAGCCAGTGCAGTGTTGACAGAACTGGGCTAATATGCTCATACTTTCTGGTTCTAGTAAGAACTGCATTTGGTGCATTTTGCTGCATTTTGGACCAGCTGGAGTTTATTAAGCGTGCCGAACAACCATGTCTATAACCATAATTAACACCTCTGTTTTTTCAAATTTAGCAGTAAGAAATTACTTGTCATCCAGTTTTTTATGTCGACTATGCATTTGCAAGTTTTTCAAATTTGTATGATTCGCCGGGCCATGAAGCCTCCTATAGTAGAAAATGAGTGGAATAGTTCCTCAGGAGATCTATAGCGCACTATTTGATCAGATACTGTTGCTGAGGGCTGCATGGTTATAATTTTATCTCTAATAGTATCAATGTTTGATGTAAAATAGTTCATAAAGTCATTACTGCTGTGCTGTTGGGAAACGTCAATGCCTGTTGGCGCTTTATTTTTTGTTAATTTTGCCACTGTATTGAATAAATTCCTAGGGTTATGTTTGTTTTCTTCTAAAAGAAATGAAAAGTAATCAGTTCTAGCAGTTTTTTAATGCTTTCCTATAGGATAGGGTAGACTCACACTACCCGGAACGAAAAAACTCTAGTTTTGTTTTCCTCCAGCTACGCTCCATTTTCCGGGCTGCTCTCTTTAGGGCGCGAGTGTGCTCGTTATGCCACGGTGTCAGACTGTTTTCCTTAATCTTCCTTAGGCGTAAAGGAGTAACCGCATCTAAAGTGCTAGAAATGGAGTTTTGATTCCTTGCCGCTGTCGCCTCTGGCTTGCTCAGTTGGGGACACTTAATTTCCAGCGATTGAACTGAGCTGGATGATAACACCACTGAATTCAATGATTGACTCGCTTTAACTGAAAAATGGTAACTGTTTCTTTTTGCATTATTGACACACTACCTTCCTATTTGATACTGTAAAGCTGCTTTGACAATCTGTATTGTAAAAGGCACTATATAAATAAAGGTGTCTTGACTTGACAGTGGCTGAAGGTGATGTATATAGAATTTGTATCCAATTAATACCTACAGGTGACTTCCAAGGCTCTTAACAAATGCTCTTTATTAGCTTAATTTGTAAACACATTCATAGATTTAAAAAAAATATGCAAGGAAAAGAAACTTTCAGCAGTCTCAGTGAGTTTGACTCATACATTGACAGTTTTGAGCAGTATTAGTTTCCTATAGCAGCGGCTCTCAATTCCAGTCCTTGCATACCTCTGCTCTGCACATTTTGTATGTTTCTCTTACCACTTCAGACGTTTGTTCAACTGTAAGTGCCCTACGAAGTGGACACTACAGGATATTCCAGTGATACCATGATTCCAGGTCAAAGCGAACACATGTTCCATTCAAAGGGGCATTGAAGCGGGGGTCGCTAGTGCGCATGTGTGAGGTATAGACGTGTTTGGCCTAGAAATACAAAATGTTCCTATTCTTGAATTGGCATATCAGGTATCAAAATCATCTGAGGATTACAACAAGATACTGAAACTTAAATATGAGTATAACGGCATCCTCGGTGGTCAAATAAACAATCTATTTTTAAGAATGAGACAAAGATATTTTGAAACTGGGGATAAGCCAGATAAGCTTCTAGCGTGACAACTCAAGCCTCTAGGTCAATCCATTGCATTAAGTCCAAGGATGGCACCCTGCTGACCAACCCTAAAGACATTAATGCTCGCTTTAAAGAATTTTACAGTGAACTATACACTTCCAGCAATGGAGCCACTCATTCTGATCTAATGGATTTTTTGGACTCTCTTTAAACACCCAAACTTAACGATGCTGCCAGGGCTGAATTGGATTTGGACTTCACTTTTGAGGAGATAGTCTCCCCAATCAAGTAATTTCAAACTGGAAAGGCAGCGGTACCAGATGGATTCAGTTCAGAATTTTTTACTAAATTCAGTGACATTCTGGCCCCACTCTTTAGAATGATACTTGATTCTAAATAAGATAATGTACTGCCTAATACATTGTTTGAAGCCAACATATCTCTCATCTTAAAGAAAAATAAACGAAACTGATCCGGCTAGTTATAGACCAATTGCGCTTCAGAATTTTGATAGGAAAGTTGTCACAAAAACTTTGGCTATTCGGCTTAACAAACATCTATCTTCTAGGGCTGTGCGATATTTGGACGCAAATTATCATGTGTATCTCGTCAGTAATGCCGGTTCTGTGATTAGTCGTAAATCTCATATATATCGATTATGCACGCGAAACTGCGTAGCTTATCAGTGAACTACGGCTCTGTGTAGCAAACGCGGCTGCATGAATGAACACGTGAATGAGATTTACGACTAATCACAGAACCGGCATTACTGACGAGATGCGCATGATATCGCGTCCGATTATCTGCACAGCCCTACTATCTTCTATTATTCACCCTGACCAGACCGGATTTATCCCTGGTAGATTTTCTTTTTTTAACGTATGGCGCCTCCTCAATACAATTTATGCTAATCACACAAAAGCTAATGAGGCAGCAATTTTGTCCTTGGATGCACAGAAAACTTTTGATCAGGTTTGGGTGGTCTTATATGTTTGGAACATTACAGAAGTTTGGGGAGACATTTATATCATGGATTATTTATGCTAGGCCAGTGTGTTCAATTTTAACAAACACAGACAGGTCACATACGTTTTCTTTACATCGCTCAGTACAACAGGGACGTCCCCTTTCACCTGCCCTTTTTGCTATTGCAATAGAGCGCCTTGCCATATGTATAAGATGTCAAAGATATCAAGGGTCTTGAAGTTGGGGGGAGGTGAAGCCCTTATTAGTCTATATGCTAGGGGTTCTCAAAGTCTACATTCAAAGGTCCAAATCTGAAGTTTCATGAATGTCAAAGGTCCGGAACTACTGGTTATTACGAAACTTGTTTTTAACAAACATGCATAACATGCATTACAAATTTTTAGAAAAAATAAAGTGCCTTTTGCATTCAAAATACATAGATAACAACTGCAAAAGTAGCAAAACAATTCATTTAAGTGTCAGCATTTTTTATGAACAAAACACAACAGCAAGAGGTAGGCCAAAAGTAACATGGTAGAGCAGCCAAACGTAGCTTGGCAGGGCTCTACAATTACTTTTCTTATTAGGAGTACTTGTGCTCTTAAAAAATTTAGGAGCACAGTCAAAAAATTTATGAGCATAATCTATAGATTTATATTATATTTATATATTATACTTATATTTATATTTATAAATCAACAACAACAACAAAATCTGATGAAAAATTAGTCTTCTAATTACAAGATTTTCAGGTACATTTTGTTTTTACCTTTATAATGGCATTTTTTATTAAAAGTACGTAATCTTTTATGTTAAATTTAAAAAATATATATTTATAATCTTTGTATGTCTAACTAAAACCGCAGAATCAGAACAAGTAGAATAAGTGGCTTGTAGGTGTATTTTCATGTTTTATGAGGCTCAAAAGCGGCATGAGGGCAATCAAATTCATAAATTTATGTTGAGATTAATGTTTTAAATATATTTAAAACATTAATCTCAACAATGTTTTAAATATATTTAAAACATTAATCTCATCATGAATTTATGAATACCGGTTTGAATACAGAAACATTAAATGATTTAAATAACTGAAAATATACTTTAAAAATAAAACAACTGCCAGTAGGTGGCGGTAAGTCACTGATTTAATTACTGAATCATATTCATTTGATTCGTTCAAACAGCTGATTCATTCAGAAATCACACAAGTGACTGTCTTTATGAATGGAATCATCTCTGGATCATTTTTGACGACGAAATAGAGCCAAATCGGGCAATGGTGTTACACAGTAGTCAATATAAGTCACTTAAAATTAACTTCTTGTTTATTTGTACTATTGTGCTGCTGCGGTATGAGTTCTTTACAACATTCATGGCTGAGAATGCAGACTCGCACCGATAAGCAAAATGAACGCGTACCTCTCTGTCCAATCATCTTTGAAAACTCTACTTTCTTCGTCAACTTTTCTTTTCCCAGTAATGGACATCCTCACACCAAAAGCTCACTGCGGTCAAGGTGAAGTGTCGCATGATTACCCTGCCCGATGACGTCATATGCTCACTGGATGCCATGACAACGTCACACAGGAAAACTTTTAATATCTCGTCTTCGCTTTCATTTTGGAACATTTCCAAAAACACATAAAAACTAAACAAATGATTTACAAGTTTAACATGCATTTATCAAAGTCGGAAATCCACGCTTTTAATCCCTTACACACAATTAGTGCTTTTGAAACACGAAATGGAGGCGGGTCCGGATTGATTTCCCTCGGGTCCGGATCCAGTAATTTTATGCCACTATCTGATACTTACAAGCCTGGCTTTTTGGAAAATATTCCATTCAAAATAGTTATGGATCACTTTGTACATCTCGGATTGACATTTCCTAAAGACCCAAAATTGGAAAATCTTGCCATTATCTATGATTGGACGTATAAACTCTAAAAATGGTCTCTCTTCCTAGATTCTTACATATTTGCCAAAATCTTCCAATTTTTCTTACTTCTGCCTTCTGTAAGGAACTGGATTCTATAATTTTGTCTTATATTTGGAACTAAGTCTCATTGGATATCTAAAATTAATTTACAAAAGCCCAGGTCTGTGGGCAGATTGGGTTTGCCAGTATTTAAGCACTATTATTGGGCTGCCAATGTTAGGGCTCTAATGTATTGGGAGAAGGAAGCACCAGTCAACCTGACCCCTGAGGTTCCCTTATGGGTGCAAATAGAGACAGCTCTGGCTGGTAGAACCTAATTATCAGCCATGCTATTCTCCAGGTTAAATAAGACTACAGCTATAAATAAACTTAGTGCTTAAAAATTCAATTTAAATCAAGTAAGAAAAGTCCTATCCCTACCAGAGACCTCTGTGTATACACCAATTTGTTATAATCATTCTTTTTTACCCCCATGGTCTGACAGAACTTATTTTGTTTGGAAGGAGAAGGGTTTGTGTTCTATTAAGGACCTTTATGTTGAGGGAAGGTTTGCTTCATTTAATGAGCTAAGAGATAAGTTTGACCTGCCCCATTCACATTTTTTTTCATTATTTACAAATTAGACATTATGTCAAGACCAAAATTTGTAATTTTAAATTCCTTCCTGAGTAGCATATGTTTTTTGATATTTTCTTAAATCCTCCTCATTCTACGCATTTTATCTCTAAATTTGTTTGCTTATTTGAAAGTTATGTCACAGCCCCTAATAAGAGATTTAAAGTGGCTTAGGAGGATGAACTGGGAGCTGAGCTCTCAGCCAAAACGTGTAATAGGTGTTTGACTGCAGTACGGTCCTGTTTAGTCAACAGTAGACATCAGCTGATAAATTTTAAGCAAGGGTACGTGAGGACTCCAATTAAAAACCGCTGTCCAATTTTTGGACCGCTGACCCTTTTTCTCTTAGTAGTGACATTTTTCTGTGGGTGGAGCTTACGTTTTGTTTGCTTGCTTTATAACAATAACTGGATAAAAATCAGAGTGTACCTGCATATGTAAGGACACTCGATTGCTATTTGAATAAGTTAACTTTAACGGATGAGACTAGATTGGCAACCCATACACGCTCACTCAAAGGATGGATGATCTGATAGGATTAACCTTAGTTGAATGATTCACATCTAGAAGAAACAGAGAAACCTAACGTGCATATTAAAGAGAAGCTCACCTTTATCTAGTATGTATGTATGTATGTATGTATATTTATATTTATATATACACATACACACACTCTTCAATTTCTGCAGGCAACCATTTTTACTGCTAACTTACATGACAGTGAACTGGGCAAAAAAACAAAAAAATGTTAATCATTAAATGTGATTAAAGGTGTATGTATCATGTAATGGCCTAATAGTTATTTTAAAGTATATACCTCCTGTAAATTACGCACATTTACAGTGACATTTCAGTACTTTTACATTACCTACATACAGTACATTTAATGCAAGATATAAATCATCAATTTGTTGTTTTACACACATGCACACAGACATTATTTCATACACAACATAGTCGGAGATGAATAAGAAATCTTTAGATGCGTAATAAATACTATAATCCGTAACTACATAAGACAACACTTTATTTTAACTTTTCTGATAAGAAGTGTGTGCTACAAATGCGAGCATTTTTGCAGATCGTATCGGTCTCGTTTTATCGCGTTTAACCATAGCTGTCATCTGTTTTTTGTCTAGCAAAGGCAGCAGGTATGCAATAAAATTTAAAATTGAAGCCTGTACTACGTCGATTATGGAATCCAACGCCACAACAAGATGATATTTTAGCCTCCTTATGAAGCTGAATTTGTGCTGGTTTGAATTGGCCTCCTCCAGTTTTCTCTTTGTTTTGTCTCCAGCTAGCGCTGTGACGTAATCGTGACATCATCACTAAAAGGGTCTATAGTGTTGGGCATATCACCCTTGTTGTCATATCCTGTTGTCTCAATTTTCATTTCCTGTCCTATTGTCAGCCTGTGAGATTGTGATACACAATATTGTTGGGCTAATTTATTCATTTATTTACTTACTTCACTTCATTGCCAGAAACCAACTCCAGCGTAAGGCTAAAAGCAGTCTAATATTTTTCCTCAGTTATTTAAAAAGCAACTACAGAAAACAAGCAAAGAAAATTTACATTACTGAAGAACACTGACTTTCTAGCACGAGTACATGCACTTAAAAAAAAAAAAAAACACTCCAGTTATAATCAGTGAAGTGGTATGGTGAATAGTCTGCACGTTTCTGAAGAGTCTCAGAAGTGTCTCTCCACGTTGCATCGCTACAGATAGGCACCTAGTGTATTTTTGATGGATAATAAATAATATTAATAATAATAATAATAATAATAATAATAATAGTCTTGTTTATCGTCAAAGGCATCTGCAACAGTCAATATCTCTGACTATCGTCGATACACAATATTAAGGACAAGAAAACAAATCATTTGTCAAATCCAAATGTTTTAAAATTATAACAGCATCCTCCAAAAGCAGACTGTTACCCATTTACTAACAAGACAGCTAATTTCTAGTCAAAACAGAACATCTTAGTTTTACCATCAATATATAGAACATTTTCTAAAGATATGTCAAAACTGGCAGTCTACCAGTAACATCAGAGTTACAGCTACCAGGGGTGTCACACAATGTGTGAAAAGAAGTTTGTCAACTTGAAAGCAGTGTATGAATTTTCAGTTCCGTACACAAAACAATATGCACACAAATATTTAAAATATTATACAACACTAAAATGTCTTACCACAGACTGGTCCGTTGGTTGATGATCTGCCACCGAAAGTTCAGTCTCTGTTTTTAATGAAGTAAAAAACAGGACATAACATTAGGCAAATTTTTTACTGTAAACAATACTGGTTTTTGGTCATTTACACCCCTGTCCTGCACATTTTGCATGTCTCCCTCATCTAACACACCAGATTCATATCATCAGCTCATTAGTAGAGACCTGATCTGGGTGTGTCTAACTAGGGAGACATACAAAATGTGCAGGGCAGGGGTGCCTCCAGGACAGGATTGAAAACCACCGCTTCAGAGTAGTGGTTCCCAATTCTAGTCCTGGGGACCCCCTGCTCTGCAAATTTGCATGTCCCCCTTATTTAATACACCTGATTGAGACCATCAGCATGAACTGAACTAACAAGCTGATGATCTCAATCAGGTCTGTTACATAAAGGAGACATGGGCTGTATCCGAAATCACCCCCTACACCCCCCATTCACTATTCACTACATTAGTCCACTCATACAGTTCACTTGAAGGAGTGAGTGAGTGAGTGAATTCGGACACTAAGTGCACCGGAAGGACTGCCGCTTTGCATAGTTTGTGCTTGCTGTTAATAGTAATCATCTGAATCTGGCAAATGGCATCTACAGTGGTAAGATTAAAGGATTTATCTTGAACCCTGTCATTTAAAATATGTATAAACCCTAGTTAAACAATTTATTAATCAATTTACAATTAATTTATACCTGTGTTGTTTTACACCATGGATGAGCATGTTGTAAAATAAATGGATGATTTGGCTGCAGATGCCATCTTCCGGCGGGAAGCGAAAATTCATTTGGCGTGAGGCACTTACAGTGAATTGGGTATTCTCTAGTCGGTGTACATTGGTTGTACACTTGTTTTTGCGGTGCATTGTAGGATTGAATGAGCGCACTCGAGAATGTCCACTATTTCAGACACCACTAAAAATGGCTGTCCCTACTGCCATAAAATTCTTAGGACCTAAAGATACAGCAGCAGTGGGTGAAACAAAGAGGAAGATCACAAAGATCCATCCAAATACATTTATAAGTATGTGTTTAAACCTTGAAACTGATGCCAACTACAACACATCCATTTTATACTAGTTCAGAGAAATAAGTATTCTCAGTAACAGCGATGTGTAGTGCAACATCTCAACTGTTAACAGGCAAGTGAAAGTATCCATGAGAGTTTTTTTTTTTCTATCATGTTTGGTCTCTATTTGTTTGTAATATTGCCAAAGGTTTAAAACAATTTTAAAGACACTTTAAATACCTCTGCGTCCCCTCTGATGTCAGCAGCCAATCACAGCAATGAAATGGAAAAGCACCAAACTGTAACATCCTTGTTGGAAAGGGATAAATGTACCCTTTCAACAGATACTCCTTGTTCTGAGTCTCAGTCCTTTAAGGGGAGAGACAATAGCAGACACACTCGCTCTCTGACTCACTCTGACCTGAGAAGGTGGGACAGCAACAGAGACAACCAACTTCTGACCCCCCATATCCCATTACAGGGAAGGCAGCAACAATTTCCAGCCTGTGAAGGTACACAAATACATACAGGTTCTGAGTCTGAGTCTGGCCCGTAAGGGAGAGACGTCAACAGATAACACTCTGACATTTGCAACTAACAAGCAAACCTTCATTTCAAGGTACTTTCATCTGCGTGTTCCAGATTAAGGACCTTCTGCACCTACTTCAGGGCCTCTTCAGCATGTTCAAGATGTTAGGACCATTTAGCATCATATAGTGCTTGGTGTTCAAGGCTGTTGAAATGGATTCCTGATCCTTTCCCCAATGCACTGTTACCAGCACAACCGGTGGAAGAAGTCATCATCCATGCTGAGTCAAGAACTGCCCCCCAGGAATGATATTTGCTGGCTGGAGGACAGTATGCTTTTGACAAAATTGACCCTGAGTCTCAGGCACTAAGTGGCTGAGGAGAAGGGTCCTGTAAGATAGCATCTCTGCCTCCGACTGGGCCAAAATGAGCCAGTTGTCAAGGTAGTAGAAAACGCGGATTCCCATCTGTCTCAAAGGGAAAGAGCCGTGTCCATGCACTTTGTAAAAGTGTGGTGGGCCAGAGACAGTCCGAAGGGAAGGACCATATATTGATAATCTCCTCTCCTCTAAAGGCGAATCTCAATGTGTGATAGATGTGAAAGTAAGCATATTTCACATCCAGAGAAAGGAACCAGTCCCCTGGCTAAATTTGAGGATCTGCTTCAGTGTAGTCATCCTGAACAGCCGTTTCATGAGGGCACGATTCAGGCGTCCATATCGAGTATGGGCCCGGAGGCCACCATCCTTTTTGGGAACAAGGAGGTAACGGCTGTAGAAGCCCGTCTCGCTGTGAGCTGAAGACAGTTTCTATGGCTCCTTTTGCCAGAAGACTCATTATCTCAGAGGCACAGAATGTGTGCATCCTTGCTCTGAACCAAGGTGGGAACCATGCCGTTGAAATGCGGGGGTCTTTGAGTGACAGGGCACTCATGAGAAATGGAACAAATTTGTTTTCTTTTTGAAAATGTTTGTGTTTTATTTTGTCCACTAAAACAACAGGTGGTTGCTTGGGCACTTGAACTGGCCCAGAAATGGCAACAGACAACATTGCCCTCTGCACCTGGAACTGAATGGAGTGTGATAGGAGGCTTAAAAGAGGAAGCTTGGGAGGTGGTCCGGCTGTAGCGAGACCTGGCCCCCTCCTTTTCCTGTCCCGCATTGGGCCGGGGTCCCTGGCGCTTCGGGAAGTGGTAGCATCATGGACTGCTGAGTCGGCATAGACTTAGGGCAACTAGAGGCAGCTGCAGAACTGGAGCGCTTCGGCAGGAAGTGTCATATAGCCTGGGATGACTTCTGTGCCTCCGTGAAGCGCTTCTCAGCTCCCTGAGCGTTGCGGAGGTCCGGGCCAGACTCGTCCATGTAGGGGAGGAGTTTGGCTTGAAAGACCTGAAGGACTGTCATGGAATGGAGCATCGAGGCCGCTTGTCCAGCCAAGGAATAGGCCTTCTCCCAACCAGTTTTGAGATCTCTCCACAGGTGTTCTATGGGATTCAGATCTGGACTCATTGCTGGCCATTTCAGAACTCTTCAGTGCTTTGTTTGCAACCATTTCTGAGTGCTTTTTGAAGTGTGTTTCGGGTCATTGTCCTGCTGGAAGACCCATGACACTGGCTGCTACGTTGCGTCCCAAAATTCTTTGGTAATCATCAGGTTTCATGATACCGTTCACACAGTCAAAGTGCCCAGTGCCAGAAGCAGCAAAGCAAACCCCAAAACATATTTGAACCTCCACCATGTTTGACTGTAGGTCCTATGTTTTTTTAAACAGTACATTCTTGCCTGAAAACCTGTTAAAGCTACATTCCGTGACACAAAAACAGTAATATTTAAAAAAAGTATAGTGGATTTGGGCATCCGCCATGACACTTGCTCTTCAAATTGATACATTTACAAACAGCTGTTGGAGTTCTGTTTAACTCTAATATCACACTCTTATTAGCCTATCAGATTCGAGGACTAGAAAGAAATATTAGATGTATTAGAGCCATATCAGAACTCCAACAGCTGTTTTACAGTTTGCAACCGTATCACTCCGCTTGCGGTACTTCTTACAGCGAGTGCCATGGCGGACACCCAAATATACCAGTATAAATATTGTAAAAATCATGTATAAATATTACTGTTTTTGTGTTTCAAGAGGTTTTCAGGCGAGAATGTACTTGTTTATAGTTCAAATATGGAGTTTGTTAATAAAGATAACGTCTATTTGAAATTTTGCGCTGTTTTTTCGGACATGTGAGCTCCAGATTGTCACCGGCTGTTCTGCGCTCATGAATCCGTGATCAGAAATCACCCTTAACAGATGATATTAAGAATTTAACGTTATGACAAAGATAAAGCTTTCCTCAGCCGACATTCAAACTAATGCTTCATTGTGAATATCAAAAAAAAAATGTATGCTATCAGATGTAGGTCACGATCACTCAGACCATCTCTCTCTCATGAAACTCTACATAATACAGTGAGATTTTAGATTTTAATACAGTAATATGATAAGTTTTCAATGAAGCAACTCAACATTTCAGCTGTTAAACTGTCAAACCTGTCCTGTCAGCAAATATATATTGTGCTCTTAGCGCATCCTCTTCAAGTGCACGCATAAATTAGGCTATATTAAAGCGCTGTATCATATTCAAACCCAAATTAAACTATGAGAATGCAGTGTCTTAGTTATGTTGTTAGTTAAGTCATGAAGTTACAAAAAAGGCGCTTAAAGCTGCCTTAAAACTGTGCATGTAAGCACTTATTTATGTCACATTTAAAGCAGTTTCAGATCTGTGTCAAGTTCAGCAGCAGCAGCTTTTAAAGTAACAGCAGCCAAAATAGCCTAATAACCAGCTGTGATGTCTGTTAATCAAAAAACAAAATGAAAAAGGAAATCAATAACTTCTGTAGTTTTAAGCTTTATCTTTATTTAGACATTATTGTTTGATAACTATTAAATTAGGCTATATTTTATTGCTGAAGTACACAGGTATGACATTTATTTTAATGGGTTTATGTGAAGATTGTTTTTAAGTTCACTTAAATTAGAAGTTTTTTTTTTTTTTTTTTAAGTCTCATAAATGTTAAACTGATAGCTCTCAATTAAACTCTACGGCTGAATTGCTATGGTCAACGGGAAAAAAAATCGTAGAGAGTTGGTATCAGTGACACTTTCCGTCATACAGATGACATTAAACAAATATTAAAAATATACTTTATGTTGTTTCTACAATTAATTTGAAGATTGAATATGAAATTATTGCAATATAAAAATAGAATTAAAAACTTTACTGTTAGGTGGGATTAATCCGTTAATTTCAGAAAAATCAAAAAAAAAAAAAAGATTAATTAGTAAATTTTTTTTAAATCGCTTGACAGCACTAATATATATAATTATATAATGTGTCAGAACACACAGATAATTATTTGCACTACCTCCACTAATTTAAAAAACACAATTACGTATGACTAGGAGTATTTAAGGGAGGCATTTAAAAAAGGGAGCCATTTGAAACAAAACAAACAAAAAAAAAACAAAGACCAACACGCTCTGGTTTGATGACCACATACTTTTAGATGTTGGATAACATATTAAGTTTACCTGCAGCAGATAGGTAAACAGTGGGCCCAGCAAAGGACAGAGGAGGCTGTCATAATAATTATGAGGACAGGACATGACCAGCTGCTTCATGAACAGACGTGAAAGACATTAAGGAAAACAACAAAAACTGTACCATCATTCATGAGTCTACAACAACAAAAATCCAAATCTAATAACAGTGATGCCACTTACATAATCCAAGGTGAATATAAAGCTTTATAACATGGGTACCTAAACAATCATGTACTAAATACCCAAATTAAAACTTACTTCACCATACTACACGTGAGTACATGTTTGTAAAACTCTGTAGTAATTATTTTGATTACTATCCAATAATTTGATCTCTATAATTTGATCATTAAAAACAGAATGCATCTTAATTTAAATAAGGATGTTTTGTAAATTATCGCAACCAGGTAATATGCACTTACGTGATGAAGGCATAGCTAGCTAGCAAACTGTAGGCTGTAGTAACTAACGGTAATGGCAGTAACTTGCAATTGAGCGGGCAAACCACTGACACTAATGTGTTATTAGGTGTGTTCAACTTATAGCAGAGCTTTTTAGAACGATCAGTGTATGACATCAAAGGAGCCATATGCTCTCACCAATTGGTCTGTACACAGACTTTTTGAAGTTTTGAAGTAATAAATAAAGCTATTAACTTCAGGTACCCTTATTATAAAGCAGCATTTTCCAATCCAAGTCCTCGCGCCACCCCCGCTCTGCATATTTTGTATGCATCTCTTATCATGAACAACAATTGTTCTATGCGATGATTGGATTGGGAACTGCTGTTATAAAGTGTTACCAACAGATGTTACGTACATGTTTAACTAATAGTTAAATAATCAATATATAAAGGATATGAACTAGGGGGCGGAGCCTGTGATCTGGAACACTGTCTAGATGGATGAATGCAGAACCAACAATCTGCTCTGCTAAGCCTTCTATTGCATAGAAGTCTTGTTGCATGCAGAGACCTGCATTCCCAAGCACATGGTAACTTAGAAAGAGAAAAGGGTAAATAGTATCAGTAAAATTAGTTTACACCACTGGAGAGGATTTCTATTAAAACAAACAAAAAAGAAAAAAATAATAAATGATTAAACTTGATTGCTCCAACCAGTTTTCATAGAGTGAGGAGAAGAATCCTTGCATGCGTTCAACAATGCTTCTGTATGCTGAAGAGTCATAGGCATCTAAAACTGGTTGAGGAATTCCTGTAGGAAACATTAGGAGTCATCCCATCACCCTTATCTTCCCTTATACATAAGACTCGATCAGCTACAGCAAAAACTAAATTGTGGTGTTTTTAAAAGGACAGGACAAATGAGAAACCTACCTAGAGCAAAATTCTTCTCCACATCCATAATATCATAGACTCCAGTAAAAGTCTTGCTAAGTCGGTTGATGTTTTCTGGCAAGAACAAGCTATTTTGGGTCCTAAAAGAATGAAAAATGTCAAACTATTCCAAACATTCTTACAATAGTGGAAAGCATTGCACAACCTACCTGTACACTATCCATGTTTTTTTCCCCACCATATACTATTCCATACCTAATTTCTGCTTAATGAATTTGTAGGAACTAATTTACCTGATGAGAGCAAAAAGGTTGGGCAGCAAGGCCTGCAAGGGCTCCACACAAGGGTTTCTGTAGACAGGGGCCCCATCAGAGGTTGTGCTGACTATAAAGCCTCCTGCTTTTGCCTCCTCAGAATTAGCAGGCCAACGAGCACGCTTTACAACCCCAAGTATGGCGTTTACACAAAAACTAATCTGCCATTAAAGACAAAAGACAAAAATATACACACCCATTAGGTGTCGAGAAACAAAAGACCATATTTAAAAAAAACTGATGAGATTTACAACAAAATCCAACAGCTATGCAAACGCATTGGACTACACGCATTCTTTAGAGAAGTTGTTATACCTACCCGTGACCTGTTGATACCCATCTGATCCTCTTTGTCAGGGTCACTGATCACCTGATCAGCACCAACATATGCCAAGAAGGTAGCAGGATCCCATAACACACTAAAAAAAAACACAAAATTAAAATAAGGTCCATAAATCAGACAGAAGATGCATGTACATGAGATAACAAACTTCATATTATGCTGTTAAATATAAACTAAACAACTGTCTGGGCAACAATATCCTTTCATACCTTCTCATCTCCTCTGACAGCCACTGTGCAGTAACAGGTGCAAAAAGTTCCTTCAGGAAGGCTTTCTGCTTGTTATAGTCTTTAAACTGATTGCTGATTAGTATTAGGGCTTCCATAAGAGCACACTTTTCCATTTGGGTCAGCAACAGCTCATTTGAGAACAACCTCTTTGCATGCTCATACATCATGTCAAAGCATGGCTATAATGCAAGAAAAATAATCTATTATCATTAGCTTCTCAGAAGGATATGCTAATATATATCTCTTTAGGATCATAACTAAAATTAAATATAATGTTTTGCATTGTAAAAAACTGTATTGTAGCTTCATGATTCAACATACCAGCATTAAATCTGAGTAATCTCGACATATCCTAATGATGGAAGAACAGGCATGTCTTCTGACATTCTTAACAGCTCGAGTTCGAGGTGCCTGAACAAATGCACTGAACATCAATAAGAGTGTCTGATTAGAGAATGATATGCAGCTGTAAGTATGGGCACCTTACCTTGCATTCTTCAACCAATTCAAATGTGATGGAAGGAAATATCTAAATATAAGGGGAAACATTTTAATGATGCTAGTTTTTAGCACATCTATAATGCACTGAATAAAGACATACATGCTACTAATAAGTAAATAAATGCTACTACTAAAAAACAACAAAATATGCAAATGCATGAGACAAGCTTGAGGGTTCTTTTCATAAATATAATAGCAAAGTGAGAGAATTGTGGGGAGAAGGGGAGAGAATCCAGATTTAAACTCACATGTTCACATCATACTGTTTGACTGATACTAAGATCTAGTAGACTGTAGAAGCCATGTATAGCTGCACCACAGTTTAAATAATTAAAAAAAAAAAAAATCCTCAAGCTAAATTTTATTTGACCCCCCTAAATGAGCAGTCAGAGCTTTCAGTTTTGGCACACACACAAAAAAAATCTGCATACATGTACATTTGAACTTCTATTTACCATGTTAGCATTTTCTATTTACTTTTAACCAAAATCTATAAAGGTGCATGCACATAAGCGTACCTGCGCAAATAAAAAGCCCATTGTCAATAGTGTAGTAATGTATAAAGCACTTCTCGCAAAGTCGTCACTTTTTAATCAAGCTGCTTTCAGTTGGTCAGCAGAGCAAATTGGAAAAAAATAAAAAAATTTTGACCTCACATGAAACTCCCAAAGGAGTGTATTCTTATTGGAATGACACAATTTTGCCTGCGAAAGTCCACTGAGCAACAGTACATTTATTTTTCACAATTTGAAACGGCAAATTATGTATCTCACCTTAAAAAGTACTTGAGGCAAGAAGTGAGGTTGGTGTGTAACAAAGGGAAAGAGAGAGGATATGATGGTAAGAACACAGGACAGAATGAGAGGATCTCTTGTCTCATAGTTTACAACCATCTGCAGCAGCTCCATGCCCTCATCTATGGGAATTTTCTATAGCAATTGGAGAGCAGAAAAAAAAACAAAAAAAAAAACAATCATCTCAATGACAAGATACCCATTTAAATCCCACACCACTGTACCATGAAAGAAAATTGGTTGGTCTTACCTCCTTTTCAAGTATTTTGAAGAGCTGTCCGAACACACTTTCAGTGAAGAAAGTCATGGCATCCCACTGAACCGCTGATGAAGACAAAGCAGAACAGAGACCCTTCTCTGTTTTAGCTTCAACAGATAACAATACTAATAAAGTCACATTAAAAGGATTGTTCCAGGGTTAAACAAGTACAAGCAACACAATTTACAGCATTATGTTGATTATCATCTGTAGATTATCATCTGCAGTAACCAGCATTGGTGAAACTTAGTTTGTATTGCAATGTTTCAATTGTGAACAAACATACGGGAACGAGTACTGCAGCCTAAGCCACTATGGGAAAACCTGTTTTTCTCAGAAGACTGAAGTACTTTTTAATAATGCAGTTTTTAACTGCAGAGCTATTGGTCGAGTCAGTGATAACTGAGCGAACCAACAGCTGAGCAGCGGTGCTGCGCACACCTATGGCGAAGCAGCCCGCCGAAATCTTGCGCGATCGCGCCAAAATGGGCGGGGTAATTGGATATATAAGCGGGTGTTTTGCTGGGTTAATCAGATCCTTCACCTGAAGCGAGGACTGATGCGGCAGCGATAGCACAGCAGGAACACAGTACTCATTCCCGTATCTCAGGGAACCGAGGTTATGTTAGTAACTGAGTACATTCCCTTTCGATACTTTCACTCGTACTGTGGCGTAAGCCGCTCTGACTCCAATGGGTCAAGGAAGACCCAAGGAGGAGTAGGCCAGCATGATAGCCTTAACTATCCATCTAGACAGTCTCCGTTTCGTGACCGGAAGCCCTTTAGAGCGGTCCCCGAAACAAACTCTGATGCTCTGCTCTGATGGAGGAAGAGCCAGGAGCGTTATAATCTGGGCTCTGAAAGGAGTCGTGGGTACCTTAGGTACGTAACCCTGTTTTGGCTTCAGGACGACCTTGGAGTCGTTAGGCCTGAATTCCAAACAAGATGGACTCTCTGATAGTGCCTGCAAGTCGCCTATACACTTTACCGATGCTAAGGCTAATAGCAGAGCAGTTTTGAACGTCAAGGGGCGGAGGTCTGCGGACTGGAGCTGTTCAAAGGGGCCCCCTTAAGGGCCCTCAGCACTGTGGGCAGGTCCGTCATGTTGTCCGAGCAGACTAGGACATGATGACCCTTCAACTCCGATAGGAAGGTATGAAGGCCTAAACTCACTGCTAGCATTTCTAGGCAGTTGATGTGAAGGCTGAGCAGAGGCTGGTCTGCCGTCGCACAGCGCCCCCCAACCTGAGTTGGAGGCGTCTGTCGTGACCACCTTCCATCTGGAGATTAGTCCCATGGAAACACCCTCTTCTAGCCACTGAGTTTCTTTCCTAAGGGGCGAGGACTGCGATGCAGGCTCGATCCACCTTGATACGGAGGCGTCCTTGGTGCCATGCGTGAGCTGGTGGAGCGAATTGTAGCGAGTAACCTCGAGTTACAATGTCCGGAACCCATTGCGACACACCGGGGATGGCCTGTCAAGCCTCGACCCGGGCGGCAAGGGGTAGAATGGGATCGGGCGACGAGCCCTGATCGCTGATTGAGATCAATGGAAGAGAAATGTTGCTCTCTTTTTGAGAATGTTTGTGTTTGTTTAATTGGCTTGCCATAATAACTGCAGTTTGTGTCGGCGTGCTCGGAGCGGACCAATGTGAGGCGGAGCGGGTCGTGAGACAAGCCCGACAGCTCCTCCGCGTCGGAAGCAGCCAATGACATTGCTGTCGTCGAGTTCCTTATCAACGCTTCTGCCGAAAGAAACCAGATCGCTCGCATGAGCCGAGGGACGTTGGTTGGGGCACGAGAAGAGGACGGGTGAAACATCTCAATGTTTGTCTACTCTAAAGTGATTTTTGGGTAAAAGGACTGAACACCAAAGGATAAAATAATGTTTGGTATCAGGCATTTCCTGAGGTTTAAGACTGATCTGCTGTATGTCTGAAAAACATGTATAATATTTTTGGTCAAACCTTATGTAACATTATGTAATGTATTAATTATGTACAATGTCCCTAAAATGTAAGATATGGGGCAAAATGCCGCTGTTTGAGTTTCTTATTTACATCATAAGGTTTAGCAATATCACAAGAGCAATCACCAAAGTGCAGTATCACGAGTGCAAATGTGATACTGATCTTATACAATAGTTCAGTAAGAAAGAAGTTAATATTGTGTTATTTTAGACACAATGTTGTTTGTTTTGCTCAATTTTGCCAACGAAAACATAGACAAAGCAGAACTTTGAAGCAGAACTGAACACCAAAGGATAAAATAATGTTTGGTATCAGGCATTTCCTGAGGTTTAAGACTGATCTGCTGTATGTCTGAAAAACATGTATAATATTTTTGGTCAAACCTTATGTAACATTATGTAATGTATTAATTATGTAAAATGTCCCTAAAATGTAAGATATGGGGCAAAATGCCCCTGTTTGAGTTTCTTATTTACATCATAAGGTTTAGCAATATCACAAGAGCAATCGCCTAAGTGCAGTATCACGAGTGCAAATGTGATACTGATCTTATACAACAGTTCAGTAAGAAAGAAGTTAATATTGTGTTATTTTAGACACAATGTTGTCTGTTTTGCTCAATTTTGCCAATGAAAACATAGACAAAGCAGAACTTTTCGTCTCCAACCAACACACAGTGGCATTTAATTTCTTAAACAGGGTTCGTACAGAAACTGCAAAATGAAATTCCAGCACTTTCAAGGACTTTTCAAGTACTAATTTTTGGGTTTTCAAGGACTAAATTCAGAGATCTCACTTATCAAACAATATCATTATCTTTCAAAATCAAATAAATAAACTGATAAAACAAAAATGGTATTAATAGAGTGCAGCACATGCAAAGCATGCAATGAGTGTGGCAATTTTAACATTTGAACGGATACTACGATGAAGTTACCACTTTCCTTATTCAGTGTGATTTTTTTCATGAATATATATATATGATTGACCTAAAGAATAAAAGCTGTATCAGAGATATATCAAAATAATACAGATACTTGATTCACTAGAATTGACAATATTTTAATACTATTTTTAGTCAATTTTAAATGACACAACATTTGTCTTTTAATCACACACAAAAAAAAGCAACACAACAAAAGCACGCAACTTTAGAGCCGGGGTTTAAACGTTAAATCGCGATCAACAATTTTTTTATTTTTTTTTTTAATATGAAACGCATTCTCCTGTGTTGGCATCAGTCTGACAGCTTATCACAATTTTCGGCCATAATCCCAGTCGAGTCCGTCTTTTTTCCCCCTTCTCACAAAACAGCTTATAGCCTACTACTGTTTAAGCTATTAAAACAGTCCAGTTTTGTATGCAATTGTAAAGTGAATATAATTTCGTTTTGGTTTTTTATTAAGTTCATTTAGAAAAAAGTTAAGCATTTTGTGTTTGTTAAATATAAGTTTTTGTTTTTTAAAGTAACGAACAGCGGCCAGCGGAAGATTGTTCATATAGGCCTAGTCTGTTTGATCAGTTTGCCTTCTCAAATCATCACGAATTGACTGAAATAAAGTCTATAGATATAAAACTGTTCAAGTATAAAACACTGTTAGTTTAAATGTTAAACCTAGATAAATGTGCGCTATTAGGCGCATATACAGTTTTCTGCCGTCTTTCTTGAAAAAGAAAGCTTCACACAAACAAACAGAAGCTCAATTCATGTCTCATAGACATGATAAATACATATTTAGAAAGCTTTAAATTGTTACTTAACGAAATAAAACAAATCGAAAGCAAAACTCTTTAAATTATGTAATCCCTAAAGATGTATTTCTAAAGGCGCCTGATGCGTCCGCTCCGTCCCCCAAACCCATGCTGCACGTTCATACGCAAGAACATGGAACACGGAAAATAATAATTATTATTGATTACTAATTTGAATCAGTACATTATAACAAACAAACAAACAAACAAACAAACAAACAAACAAAACCTTAAAATTAAAAGAAGCAAGTTTTTACGATCAGAAATTAAGCGTTCTCGAGGCACCATACACCACTGCCTGGCTGTCGCCTTCATTTTCAGTAGTTTGATCATCTGCTTGAGCGAACAATATAATGCACTAGCAAAAGTGTTTTTTTTTACTTTTTTTTTTTTATAAACTCAACTTTATACTGCACGGCATTGTTAATTTTCCGTGAAAGGTTGTTTTTATTGAAAACTTTTTCAAATTTTATATTTACTGCCTTTTAAAAATTCAAGCACTTTTCAAGTACCTTCACAGAAAAATGGCTATTTTCAAGGTTTTCCAGGACTTCAATTTCAAAAAGCCAAATTTAAGTAGGCTACTTCAAGCACCTTGTACGAACCCTGCTTAAATTGCCACTATTATGCCTTTACAAATATTACCTTTCACGCTGTGTGTCATGTAGCTGTATGTGAACATATAACTACCTGCAAAGTTGTGAAGCTGTCAGGTCACAATGCCTAAATGAGTCGTCAGGAATTCGAATCTTATTCTGTTACGGCCGGACGTTACAAAGTAACAAATCTGCATAATGTCCGGCCACATTCTACATCGCCTGCCCACAAACACGGTAAAATTTCCATGTGGTTCACATCATGTCAAGAAGACTATTGTTTTTTTTTTTTTTTTTTTTTTTTTTTTGGTAACACTTTCTATGAAGCCCGTATTTATAATACATTATAAGGGTATTCTTTAGGCATTATAATGACTGCATAATGCATTATAAAAAACATTATATGTTATATCATCTTATGATTATTCATAAGAACAGTTTTAATATATTTT